>CM038231.1:62961432-63531570 GCA_021442155.1 Cymbidium sinense
ATTACATCACAAAAGAAAATCAAGCATCAAACCATGCACCGCCATAACATAGGACTAGAAATGGTGACTTAGCCTAATGTGTGTGTCATTTAAGGCTTATGTGGTATGTCTTAGCTAGGCTTTAAGGTTAGAGTTTTCTAAGTTTGAAGGGTTTAACTTAGAGGGTGGTTTCATTTAGGTGATTTAGTTGATTTGTTAATTTTATTTGATGATTTGATTTAGTTTGAATGAACCTATACTTAATTCTTAAGTGTTGTAAAGAGAGGAAAATAGAAGAGAACTTCTCTTTCCTCCCTACCTTAAGTAATTTCTAAGGTAGATTCATTAATAATTTTTGTTTAGTGAATGTTTTATTATGTGTTTTAATTAATCCTAAGTTTAGATTTGCTCTAAATAAACCTATTCAAATAAGAAAGGCATTTTAGGATTAATTAAAGTGAATTACTATCACAAAACACACAACACTTTATTTCTTACCAACATGTGTATCATGCACATGAATATATCCTAAGCATACATATACATGCAAATGTAAATATTTAGCACACCTTAATGATGACTGCTAAGAGATGTTGCTTAAGAAAATTTGAGTATTTTTTATGAATGCATGATTTTGTTAAGTAGAAAAGAGAGGGATTCTTTTATCCATTAATCGAATGCACATTTACATGTATGAAAGACAAAAGTGAGTACATCGCCATTATTTTCTACACCAAGGGTATAAGGTACAAGACCTTCTTAGGGCTACTTAAAGTCTCACCTGGATGTCGGACTAATATACCACTTTTCTTAAATACATGTGCATGTACACAAAAATGAATGGAAAAAAGTCATGCAAAAGATTTTATGTTTGATTTGGTTATGCAATTTACATGTGTAAATGTGAAGATCCTTCTTAAAATATAACATAGAAATGAATTGGAATAGATTTAAGCAAGTGTTGTGTTGTTTTCAAATAAACTATATACTTTGCAAATCTTATTCAAAACTATGTTAAAAGAGAAGAGAAGGAAAAGTCACATAATGCACATTTTATATTATACTCACATGCAAGCTTATAAATAATTATAAGTAGCATACCTTTCATTTGTAATCTTTGATTTATAGATTTTTGAAAATACTTTTTGATTTAGTAGTGATAATAGCCATTCATATTCTTACTTTAGCCAAAACATGCAATTTGACATAAAGGAAACATTTCATTTATTTTATTTTTCAAAAGACATGAATGCATGATTTTCATATGGCACACAACATTTAGCATGCTTGAAAAGAAATAAAGTGATGTAAGCATACAACTTCATTCACCCTAATTAATTCCTAAAGACAATCCTATGAAATAAGACCATTTAGAGTGAATCAAAATTATTTAAAGAGATCTTTTTATTTTTGATTGAATTTGATTTGATTTTAGGAAATGTGAAAAGGCTTGCTGGTGTTAACCTATCTCCCACATATGTGAATCAATTTAGTTTAATTTTAGAACCATTAGATTGATTTTATATTTTATTTAGGTTAAAGTGTAGATTAAGTCCATTAATTACCCCATACATACCACTTTAACATAATTAACCAACAAATAGAGCCAACATATGATATGCAACCACTGAATTTAAATCAATGCACCTAAGAAAGAAATGGTTTAATGCAATTGGCTCAAAATTATTGATTAATTAAGCTAAAGGGTTTAATTAAGTACTTTCATAACCTTCCCACACAGGTGGGTTGGACATGATTTCCATAAAAGCCACTTAGGTTATTGAACACCTACCCAAGAAAGGATTGATTAATTGATTAAGTTCAAATTGATTTTGAAAATTTGATTAAGCTAATTAAGAAGATTATTAGTTAACCCTTAATTAGGTTTGGATTAAGAAAAGGGGTTTAGAGAATAACTTAGGAAAATACCCCAAACCCATTCCGTAAACCTCCTCTTCACTTAAGCAATGTTTAATTACCTTGATTAAATGATTAAACCACTATTCACATGCTTAATTACCCTTAATTACATTAAGAGAGTGATTAGGGATTCATTAATTGATTTTCCTAATTAACTCATTAATAAATTCCAAGAAAATTATGGGAGGTAGAGGTCATCCCACTAAATATGCGTGAGATGTTTGGAATTAATTAATGAATTTATTAGGGAGTAATTAGAGTTATTAAGATTTCAAATAAACCCTAATTAAGAAAAATTCATTATTTAAAATCAATTAGAAATAATTGTATATTATTCCTCACTGAATTATCTTTAAAATAAGCCCACATTTATATTTTTTTTGATATTTTTACATTTAATTATGTATTTTTGAAGTTTCAGTGATTAATAGGTCATTAAATCTCTTAATTATATAACTAATCCCATCAGCATCATGCGGACTGCTGACGCGATGCACATTTTTCATGTGGTGTGGCAGGATTGGTTATTTAAGCAGTCAAATCAAATGCCGCGTTAGCCGACGGTGTTATACATTTTCTCCTTGGACCATCTGATTAAGGATCGAACAGTCAGGATCAAACCCACAATTTCAAAAGGTAGATATAATGTCATGTCAGATAGTCCATCCAAAACATGCGGGATGGGCGATCCATGATTCATCCTTGCCCTGGGTGGGAGGCGGGCGTCCATCCTCCATGGCTTGATCAACTTGAGATTTGAACTAGATTTAACACCATCAAGAGGTGTGGGAAGAACATCCAAGTGGAATTCAATTGGATTACACTTCCTTCAAAGGACCAAAGAATTTCCTACCTAAGCTTGATTTGATTCATACCTCAGGCTATCATCAGTGCTCCAACATTGAGGTAGCTTCGTAGTGGAGAAGCCCGTTGAAGGTTTGAAGGTTTGAGATGAAGTGGATCTTCCTATTGAGCAAACCTTCAATGGCTAAGCTTTAGTCTAGCTCCTCCTTCCCATGGCTTGATTGCTTGGAAAACACCTTGGGTGAGCTCGAGCCTCCACGATGGTGCTTGCAAGAGTAATTGGACTTTGGTGTGTTGAGCAAAGTGGAATTCTTACTCACCTCCCCATTTTGGGCTTAGGCAAACTGAGAAATGAAGAATTCAATTGAGCTTAGGAGTGCTTGAGAGAGCTTGGGGAGCTTCCTCTGAGTTCCTAGGGTTCAATTGATTATAAGTCTTCTGAATTGGAATGAAATTAGGGGTAGTATATCTGCCCCTACTTGGATCAGACGGTCGTGAGCTCCTTTACCATTTTTGATCAATTGATGAGATTGAATGGGTTTATTAGGCTATTAAGAGCTTCACATGGTTCAGTTTTGGCAGGGGAGTGTAGTGGAGGAGTTGCCCATGTGTTAAAATGAGTGTGGGAGTGATTCCATGTGCTCATTTTCCATTGGGTGGTTGGTTTTGGCTTTGGGTTGGGTTTGGCTGACCCAAACCCATTGGTTCATGTGCACCACATCCCTTGGTGTCCAAATGGCCCACTAAGAAGATGCCAAGTGGCCATGAAAAGGATTTGGCCAAATTCTAAGTGGAATTGGCCATAGGTTGCCCTTTGACCTAGGGGTGAAAATGGTCATTTGGCTTTGATTTCAATTTAGGCATATTTGATATGATTGAAAATGGGTTGTACCAACTTTCAATGAATTTGGAGTTTATTTGATATCATTTGGCTCATGTTGACCCATTTAGGCCAAAATGGGTTAACTTGGGTCAAGTTGACCAATTGGTCAAATTGATCAAACCAAGGAATGGGTTAAGATCATATGACCATTTAGAGTGGTTTGGTTCAATTTGATTTATATTTGGTTTTGATTCATTTGAATTCATTTAGGTCAAATGTGTCAAGTTGACCAATTTGACCCAATTGGGTTAGGTCAAGGGTTGGTTTAGGTTTGGTTGGTCATTTGAAATGTTTTGCAAGCTTTGGTTTCAATCAATTTTGGTTTGATTTGATTTTTCCTTGATTTGACCTTTTAAGTCAAGTTGGGTTCATGGTCAATTGGGCTTGGTTCGGTCTAGTTGGCCAATTGAGGCTTTGGTCAAGTTCAACAAGTGATTTAAAATGAATTTGACCCATTGGTTGCAATCAATTTGGCTTAGATCAAGATTTGACACATTTTGACTTTTTAGGTCAACTTAGGTCAACATGAGTTAAGTGGTCAATTAGGCTAGGTTTGGCTTAAATGATGACTTGGTCAAGTCCAATCATTGATCATGAATTGGTTTTGATTAATGGGTTCAATCAATTTGGCCAATGGTGGACTTTGGCTAGTTTAGGTTTCATTTGGGTCAAATATTGACTTAATCAAAGGCTAAGTTTGACTTGGTTTGACCCAATTTGAATGATTGATCATCTTATGATGATTTTTGCTCACAATGTGAGGCTTAGATGGGCTTAGTTCAATCTAATTTGGGTAGGATTAGAATTTGGCTCAAAAAGGTACTTTAGGTCACTTTGGGTCAAGTGAGCCCAAGTGGGTCAATTGACTTGATCAAGCCTTGATTCAAGTTTGGTTAAACTCAAATATGGACTTATGATTGAAATATAAATCCATTTGTAATTGATTTGGTGTCAAATGGGTTTTGTTTCATTTGGCAATTTCAAGTTCAAAGGATGAACATGGATTTGATTTGGGTTTGAGTTTTGAATTTGGTTTTGGTTTGATGATTGAAGTTTATGATTGAATTTGGTTTGTGATTGAAGGATTGATTGTTTGAAGAGAAAATCCAAAGGTTTGGATTAGTTTGAGGTTGATTTGGCTAAGTTCAAGAATTTTCCTTGAAAGGGTATAGGTTGGATTTTTTATTATATTTGGATTTGAGTTTTGAATTTGGTTTTAGTTATTTGAATTTATATTTCATTTATATTTGTGAATATAAATGAGAATATAAATGATTATGAAAAATCTTTGAATTTGAAGTGATTTGGATTTGATTTGAGCTAAGTCCAAAAGGTGAAATCAAAGCGACTTAGGAAAGATTTTGGTTTTGGAATTCAATCATGGGTTTTCAATCATTTGGAATTGATTCATAATTTGAGAAAATCCATTGGAATTGATTTAAGGTTTGAGAAAATCAATTAAGTTGGAATTGATTTGAGTTTGATTTGGAATTGGTTTGAGTTTGAAGTTGATTTGAGTTTGAAGTTTGTTTGGATTTGGAGTTGATTTGAATTTGAAGTTGACTTGGATTTGAGAAAATCAATTAAGTTAGAATTGATTTGAATTTGAAGTTGACTTGGATTTGGAGTTTGACTTTATAGAAGGAAATAAGGATTTGGTTCAAACTATAGGGTGGGTAAGTTTTCCTAACACCCCTAAGGCATGACCTATTCCTATGGCTAACTCTTCTAAGTCTCTAGGGTTAGGTTGAGTGTTCACTTAATCACTAGAAGTGTCTTAAGACTAAGAATCTCTTAGTGTCTAAGAGGTGTCCTATGTTTAAGATGGAGAGGTTGAGAGCTCATTCTAAAAATGAGGTCAGTAATATATTAGAACACTTGAAGAAAACTTTCAAATAATATGAAAGCAAAAAGACTTAATTAAACATAAACTTGGGTTTAATAGTAAGGATAATTACAAAAAAAATATATGAAATTCAATTAAACTTCAAAGTTAATAATTTAATAATTGATTGTAAACTCACTAATAAACTTAAATGTAAAATTCATAAGTTTCTAAATTTATGAACCTATTAAGGTCATTTAAATCTAAAGAACAAAGTAAATATGAATAAACTTAATAAGGATAAATTGATTAAACCTAAATGACATAAACATTAAATAAATTAGGATAGATTAATAATTAAGAACATCTCTTCTTAGATTTCTTAGGTCAAAACTGTAATCACACTAAATCAAATGGTAAGAAGAACCTTTCTAAAATAATGAAGATATTACTTTCTTAAAAGATAATTGGAGATAATTAAATCTTTTCACTTAAACTCATAATACATAAATGTTAATAAAATCATAAATTGAAATGAATCATTTAAATTTAAACTCATTAACAAATATAATAATATTAATGGAAAAAATAAATGAAATAAAGAAAATCAAGATAAAACTTAAGCATAACGATTGAAAATGAAACAAATAAATTATAAAATTGAAATACAATGAAATGATGATATCAAAATTAAGATTGAATATATAGTTCATTTAAGTTAATGAACATTAATGAACATAAACATAAACATAGAAGAAACATTAATCAACAAATTAAGTTAACTTAAAATCAAAATTAAATAGATAGGAAATAAAAATGAAAATTAAATAAAAGTAAACTACAATAATATAAATATTAATATAACATATAAACCTAATTAATCTAAGTGAAATGAATAATACAAATGAAATAAATGAAATGGACATAATCAATAAATGAATAAAATCAAATTATAAAACTCTAACTATAATAATAAATGAATTAAATGTAAAGCGAAAATCAATTGAAATTAAATTATAACAACATAAATAAACATTAATTGAACTTAATTAAAGAAATAAACCAAATTAAAGTACTATCAATCAAACATTAAGAAAAAAAGAGAATGAAGAGAAGGGTTCAAAACAAAAAATTAAGACATTCATTGGATTGAACTTAAATTAAATCAAATCATCTAAATAAATTCAAAAAAGATTAATTAAGATACTTAGGATCTTAGTTAGACGTTTGGAATGATCTTTCATCTTAGGGTGAAGGCTTCATTCTATTAGGATTTAGGACGTTGAATAGAATGGGTTTCACCCAAAATAAAACTTATTGTATTCTTCATTCCTGAAAATTTAATTTTACTTTAACATAAAATGTACCTAAAATGAAAATGATATTGCAAATCATTAATTACATAAATTGAAACTATGCATGGTAAATTAATCCAATTTGAAAACTAAAAGAAGTTAAAAGAATAAAATAATAATTTTCATAATTATCATATGGCTATAGTCACGGACACCAGAATTACCTCTTGATGCGAAGGAGGCCTTAATACCTTGAATCTTTATAATAATGACTTGTACCTATGAAATGAAGTTATGAAAATTAAGAAGTCTAAAATTAAATTAAATTAAAATTGGAAACTTAAATTAGAACTTGAATCTAAAAACATTTAGCAAAGTCTTGCCAACCTAACCCATTTCCTTCAAACATTAGATTATTAGGTCATGGAACCTAGACTTAGGTTAGGTTGATCTATGATATTTGGTGATGTGATGTGTTATATTTTTATTATTTTATGGTGTTTTATTTTAGACGATGGGATTATTTTCCCATTAGATGTTAGGATGTTCTTTTTAGAATTAATGCTATTTTCTATAGGGGGCTATGCTAAAAGGGACTATCATAATAAATTATATATAAATGCTATTTTCTTTTTGGTATTCTAAAGTCCCTAAGCATAGCCCAATAGGATGCATGGGCTTGACAAGCAACTAATGCTATGCGTATGTTTGTAAATATAACTATTGGTATGTTGTTTGTATTTTCTAACATTTGCTTTGTAGGATTTAGAATTTTGAGTTGAAAATGTAATTTGATGTTTAGAATTAGGTTAGGATCTATAGGGTCTAGGATTAGCAGAAGTTGACCCTATTAACAAATGGGTGTAGAGGTCTCCTTTGAAGCCCAATGGAGGCCTCTGAAAAAGAAGGCGATCTTGGAAAGAAGACCCCATAAATCTAAACTTGTAGTTCTAGACCAGATTGTATAAGGCCAGAGCTCGACTGCACATTTTCTTATCTTTCAGGGTGTATAGTGGTACACCACATTGGGTTGTTCTTTAAATTAAATTGATTTGATTTACTTTGGTTGCGTAATATAATCAACATGCTTTTCTAGGTTTTTTTTGTGCTATATTTTTGTGTTGAATGCCTGGACAATTAGGCTCTTAAGAAAATTAAATTTTTTACCCAACCTAAATCTAAACAACTTAAACAAATATAAAGAAACTTAGAACTTCACATTAATTAGAGCTATAGGAATAACTTAAAATTAGCTAGAAACAACTAGCTTTTGCAAACCATGTTAGAGTATTATTCTAACTCTGTGAATTGGGCACTTCACCCATTGCACATAAGGGGCATTTAACCTTTGAGGATGATCACCTTCCTAGGAAAGTCTACCTTCTCTTCTTGATTTGGCCCATGACCACTTCTAACTGCATATCATTTAGGCATAAAATGCATGCCCTAAAGTCTTAAATGAATTATGAGTCAAAACACCTAAAATTTGGAAAATATTACATTAGTTAAGTGCATTTCATACCCAAACATGATCTATGATTATAGAGTGAGTCAAGGTTCTTAGATTTTTTCCTAAAATATAATAGCCTAGCCATGTTGCATACATGATACTTGACATCATGGATTTAAAATTCACTTAGGTGGTGTTAACTGATAGCTCTTCCAAGCGTGTAATAAGTCCAGAAGAGTCAAGGATAAGTTTATTCCCTCGAATGAGAGGAATGACTAATAATTCCAAAAAGTGGAACTAAGTCGAGCCTTTGACACAAGGTCAAAAGCAATTCTAGACTTAGGTCTGAAGCATCCTACTAGAGTAAGTCTTAAACCTAGGCATTTCTATAGTGTTGTACTGTTAGAATATAAGTCCTAGATTTCTAATAAAATGTTAACTAAAAATTTTAATTAAATTCCAAAATTTAAAGCCTAATGTTAAGATAGTTGAAATGCACGTTGGGCATCCCAGTATAAATATGAATTTTCTACTTAATTTTGATTGGCTTCCAAAAAAAAGTCTTCCACTTTGTAGCATTCCTAATTGAAATTCCAAATTATCATTTCCTTTGGAAACCAACTTAGAAATTCATAGAAATAATAGCTTATTTATTTAATCAAGAGTATTCTTAGGAAGAGAACCTTTAGTTCTAAGATGTAATTAACTATAAGGGCTTTCCCTTATAGGGAACTATGAACCATTTAAAATAAACCATGCCCTACATCCCATATAGTTTAGGGGAAATTCTCTAGTACATTAAAGACCCATTAGCCATAGGAATCTTTTATTAAATGATCGAATCTATTATAGGATAAGATGTTTATCTCTCGAGATAATATGTATATTCATTAATGATGCATTTGATCATCCAAATAAGAAATTCCTAAAATTTATGTGATGTCATAATTTTCCCACAAGGCCTAAGCCTAAAAAACTAGTGGAAGAAGTTGCAGGCCAAAAAAGGCCCTAAAGAAGAGGAAAATAAGGCACAATAAGAGAGAAGTGAGGAGCATGAAGGCAGTCAAAGTCAAAGCTATTCCCAAAACCTATATGTACCACTTCTTTCATACTCCTAAAGGTTTCATAAGAAGAAGTTGGATCATCAATTCTCAAAATTTATAGAGATTTTCAAGAACATTAACATTCATTTTACTGACACTTTTTAACAATTTCCCAACTATGTAAGATTCATGAAATAAATACTAACTAAGAAGAGGATATTAAGATATCATGAGATAGTAGCACTAATCGAAGGTTGAGCTATCATGCTGAAGAGAAAGCTAGCCCTGAAGAGAAAAGATCTAAGTAGCTTCACCATTCTTTATGCCATAAGAAGGGAGTTTTTTGAACATGCCTTCCATGACCATGGAGCCAACATAAACTTGAAGCAACATTCACTTTTTTAGAAGCTAGGATTAGGCGAAGTAAAAGCCTGCCACAGTATCTTTGTTTCTTATCTATAGATCAATCAATCAACTAAATAAAATTATGGAGGATATGTTGGTAAAGATTAATACATGTATATTTCCTATTAATTTTTTGATACTTGACATGAATGAAGAGGAGCTTGGGTACCCAATTATTTTAGGAAGACCTTTTTTAGTTATAGTATAGACTAAAATTAATGTTTAGAAAAGAGAGTTACAACTCAAATAAAAAATGAGACAGATCTTAAAAGTGTATGAAGATCATGAAGTATTACTTAAAAAAAAAGAGATTTGCTATGCCTTAATTGAAAATAAAGAAGAATACTATGAACCAACCATTAATAAAGTAGCGTTGAAGAAAATTAAGGCGTCTTTGAAAATAAGAAAAAAGGTCACATAAGGCCTTAAAAGAAGAAAAGGATACCTCACTTATTGGTGATCAAGTTAAAACTAAAGAAGTAATTAAAGGTAACAACAATAGAATTGCAGTACTTGTTGCAACACTTGCTGCTAAAAAACATTTGAATATGGGCAAGGAAGGTGTTGGGATAAGGCTATTAAACTATGAATTTGTTGGTATTTCATTTAATTTTCTACTCTCTGCTTTAATTTATTTATTCATGAAATTTTTTTTATGTGACTAACACCTAGTCACAAACATGAATTTTTCAAACTAAAGAACCGTTAGATTCAATTATTGCTAGATGGCTAGTAACCCAGTGCATCAACATCTATAATTACTTGTGCTTTATTCCATATGTTTTGATTTTTTTTGCCTACCGCCTAAGTGTTAGACTCAATGCCTAGGCACTAACTTACTAATTGATATAGAATTTAGCATTTTGTGCAAAAAAAGAATTATGCTTTGATGTGAGGACAAAAAAATAAGATTATAAAAAGGGGAGGAAGGGAAGGGTCTTCAAACCATTCACAGCCTCCATATCCTCCTTATAACTCTCCCTCTTCATCATCTCCTTTAGAAATGAGCATGAAAAGAAGAAAAATAAAGTAAACAAAGGGTGCCTCTTCACCACACCCTCTAGATCTTATGATGCAAAGAAGTTTTACTCACATCTGACTACATTAAGTAGAAAATTTCTTTAAAAGATGATAAATCTTTTGCCAAATAAAGATATTCCTTTGTTCTAGTAGTCCAAAAGTTATATGCCAACACTCTATAATAAGTGGATAACAAAAGCTCTATTTGTGGTAAACACATACTCTTCAACAATAATTGGATAAATTATTTTTATGGTTTGATAAATATTTAGATGATACATACTCAATTTCTTGGTAAATAAATGGACTACAATAAAATTATTCACTTCATAGCACAATATACCTAGTGGAAAAAATGCGATAAAAACATAATTAAATTTTCTATCTTAGGCCTCATAGTTAAATCTGAGGCTTATCAAGTGTTCATTTTTATCATGCAACTATCCATTAAGCACATGAGCCATGTCACTAAAGAGAGATGAATTTTATAATTCAACATAAAATGATGATCGATGTTGGTGCTTTGCTCCAACATACTATATCGATGAGATCCATGACCACTAGAGGTATGTACTACCCATCTTGATAGGCATATGGATAGGATCGAGAGGTGGCAATAGTGGATTTTTTAGAAGATGGATACAAATCTAGAATATTTGATGGAAAGTAGAAAGGTACACTATGACTACATAGGAAGAGAAGAAAGAAATAAGGAAACGAAGTATGAGGATGATGATGAGTAGCCCCACCCTATTAAGAAGTTTATATTCCATATTTTTATTTTGCTTTCTTATTTATTTTTAATTTTACATTGATGTATTGGGGACATGGCATAGTTCCTTTGTGTGTGTGTGTGTGTGCGTGTGCGTGCGCATGCATGTGTGTGGCAGTGGTGTAGTTTAGATGTTTTATGGATCAAAATTAGTTTATTATTTTTTGCATTTATTTTTGCAATCAATCCATTGTACTTATATCTTAGTTTATTGTATTTATTTTGTTATTAGTCTGTTAGATCTATTTATATTAAATTTTATTTCATGCTTAGTCATTTACAATTATTCTCATTTAGTCATGCTTATTAAGTTTTATTATTCTCATGAGAGAAGCTAAGAGTAAACATGGTATACTGCTTTCTTGTGCTTTATGATGTTTATAAAATAAATAGGTTTTTATTTGTGAATGAATATGGAGTCTTGAGATTAAAAGTATTGTTGCATTTATTATTGGTTTAATTATTAGTTTAAAATAGTTTATTTGAGCTATATATGGTATAATTAACTATGCTAGCTATGGCATTATGCAAAACAATTTTTTGCAAAGGAAAAGATTTTATTAGGAAAAATAGTTGATGGTGGAGTCAAAGTGTGAAAAAAAGATAAAAAAAAAAACTATTTTAAAAATAAGTTTAAATGTAATACCTTAGAGAATTAGAATAGATATAGAGTAGCTAATAGGGACACTAAGAAAGTAATATGTGATGCAATTAATTTAACATTTAGTGATTTATATAACAAATTGGATACTAAAGAGAGTGAAAGATGCATGTATAAGTTAGTTAAGTTAAGTGATAGGGAAGTAATGATTTAGTTCAAGTGAAGTGCATTAAGGATGAAAATTAAAAAAAAAACTTTTCTCAGAAGATGATATTCAACATAAGTAGAAGATTTATTTTGTTGAACTTTCTAATGAAAGTTATAAGAATATGATTGAATTTAGTGACCTTAATACCCTAAATGAAAATAGAGATTTTTGTTCTTATCATCATTAAAATTGGAGAGGTTTTAAGAAAAATGAAGTATGAAAAAGCAATAAGGCTTAATGATATTCTAGTAGAAGTGTAGAAATGCTTAGAGGATTTTTCTTGGATTATTAATCTATTTAATATTATAATTAAACTCCTAAGTGGCATTTAATTTACTTTATTATTTTTGTATTTATTTTTGCAAATTGTGTAGTATACTTCTATTTTTAGTTTGTTGTCTTTGTTTTGTTATTAGTCTATTAGATCTATTTTTCTTAAATTATTATTCTTATGAGAGAGGCTGAGAGTAAACATGGTATACTGCTTTTTTGTACTGTATGATGTCTATAAAATAAATAGGTATTTATTTGTGAATGAATGTGGAGTCTTGAGACTAAAAGTATTGTTACATTTATCATTAGTTTAATTATCTGGGTAAAATAGTTTATCTGAGTTATATGTGGTATAATTAATATTGTTGGCTATAATATTATGGAAAAAATATTTTTTGGGAATCAAATGAAAATGATTTTATTAGTAAAAATAATTGGTGGTGGAGTCAAAGTGTGCAAGAAAAGATTAAAAAATAAAAAAAATATTATGAAAATTAGTTTAGATGTAAAAGCTCAAAGAATTAGGAAGCTCATAGAGACTCTAAGAAAGTAATATGTGATGCAATTAATTTAACATTTAGTGATTAATATAATAAATTGGATACTAAAGAGGGTGAAAGGTGCTTGTATAAGTTAGTTAAGCAAAGTGATAGGAGAAGTAATGATTTAGTTCAAGTGAAGTGCATTAATGATGAAGATTAAAAGTACTTTTCTTAGAAGATGATATTCAACAAAGGTAGAAGAGATATTTTGTTGAACTTTCTAACAAAGGTTATAAGAATATGTCTGACTTTAGTGACCTTAATACCATAAATAAAAATAAAGAATTTTGTTTTTATCATCATATTAGTAAAACTAAAATTGGAGAGATTTTTAAAGAAATGAAGTATGAAAAAGCATTAGAACTTGATGATATTTTAATAGAAGTTTAGGAATGCTTTGAGGTTAAGAAATATCTTAGCTTACTAATATATTTAATATTTTTTTAAAGACTAAAAAGTTATCAGTAAAGAAAGAGTTTTTTGTTTTCTATTTTAAGAATAAAGGTAATGCATAAGAGTGTACAAACTATAACGAAATTAAGTAATGTGTCATATGTTAAAATTATGTGAGAGAATAATAGCATAGATTATGATGTGATATAAAAGTTTCTTAAAAAAAGTTTGGTTAAATGTTGAGTAGGTCTACTACAGATGCTACATATTTATTAAGAGGATTGATAGAGAAGTATAAAGACAGTGAGGAAGATCTACATATGATAATTGTTGATTTAGAAAAGACATGAAAAGTGATAAGAAAAGTACTTTATGGAACTTTATAGAAAAATGTGTTAATATTTCTTATATTTTAATGATTAAGGATATGTATATCGGAGCTATTACTTGTGTTCAAAAATAAGAAGGATTGACCCAATACTTTCATATTTTAGTTGGATTACATCAAGAATTGTCTTTAATCTTATATCATTTTGCTTTTGTTATTGATGTTCTTACTAGACATTTACAAGAAGATGTATTCTTATTGATAAAACTAGAAAGGGAGTTTAAGAAAAACTTGAATTTTTGAGGTCAACCTTAGAGTCTAAAGGTTTCCGTTTTATTAGATATAAAACCAAAATACATTGAGTGTAATTTTGGTTGTATAATATCTAGTGGTGAGATTATAATAATTATTGAGTAGGCCATTAAAAAAGACATTTTAGATATCTTTAGTCTCTTATTTAAAATGATGGTGAGCAAATGGGGATGTTATTAGTAGAGTTCAAGTTGGATAGTTGAAGTGGAGAAATGCATCAGCCTTCTATGATAGAAAAGTACCAGCTAGGCTTAAGAAAAAAAAATATAAGATGGTGGTGAGCCCTAAGATACTTTATGCTATAGAATGTTGGCAAATAAAAGAGAATAATAAAAATCAAGTGTTATAAAGATGTATATGCTCAAGTGGATAGGTGGTTTTACCCTTAGAAATAATATGCATAATGAATGTGTACATGACAAGGTTGATGTAGCTTTAATGCCAGAAAAAAATTAGAGAAAGTCACCTTAGATGGTTTAGTCACATAAAACATTAGCCCTTTATTGGCTTAGCTAGGAGAGTAGATGTAATAGATTTGGTTTATGTTAAGTAAAGTAGAGGTAGACTTAGAAGGACTTGGTTAGAAAGTTTAAAAATTGACATTATTTTATTAGAATTAATAAGAATTTAACACTTAATAAGATACAAAGGAGAAGAGGGATTCATGTATTTGATCCCACATAGTGGGATAATGGCTTGTTATTGTCGTTAATTGTATACATGGATAATTAAAAGTAATAATAAATAGATAAAAAAAAGAGTAAAGTAAGTTACATTTCTCCAGCATAAAAAAGGTTGTGAATTTACAATTGAAAAGTGAAAAAAAGGGTGTGAATCTATGTGTGCAAAATGTTGAAATAGGGCCTTATGCTTTAAGAGTTAAATATCCCTTTATAATAAAGCCTTTTTTTTTATCTATTTTGTCATTTGTGAAATTTTATTTGAGTATAAACACTAAAAAATAAATTGTTCAAGGCATAGATGTGAGGATAAAGTTAGCTTTGTTAAAAGGTTATTTGCATGGTGATAAACTTGATTTTCTAGAATTATATAAGTCTACAATAAATATGCAATAGTTTGTGATAACTCAAAAAAAGTTAAGGTATAACATGTGGTTTAGTAGAGTGTTTTAAGCAATTATTAACTCAAGAACATTATTGCAATTTGTTGAGGTAAATAGATAAAATGTGTTAAATAAATAAATTACATATTTTTCATAACACATCAATATATGAATAAAGCTAATATTTTACCTTGTCAGAGTTTCATTGTTATCTTTTGGTATGTCTTTATTTTCTTGAGAATGAGTAAAAGTATAAGTGATGGTGCATTTGATAGCTATAATAGTTACATGATTTTTTATGCCTTAAACTATAAATTTACCATGGTATTTGCTTATTTAAATAAAAATTCATATCACTTTTATTTAAATTTTTAATTTTAAAATTTTATAGACCCATAATGAAGAAAGAATAGCATTATTTATGTACAAAATCATATGGAAAAATTTTCTAAGTAGATTTGGCATAATATGAAGTTCAACTAATGCTTGGAGCTAAGCTTTGCGCTTATGCACCTAAGTTGGAGCCTAGGTACCCAGGCCCCCATGTTAACCTCACTTTTAGTGAGATTGATAACCATCCTCTTAGTCCTAGGATTTGATTTAGGCACTAAGGTTATTATCACTTAGATTTAGATCAACAACATAAAGTCTTGATGATTCATAAGGATCGACTTTAGAGCTAGATCCTGACTTAAACTAGGTGAGATCTAATGAGCTTGATCTCAAACCAAAACCCATATATCAAACTCAATTGATTATATGTCATCAAAAATCCAAAACTAATCCAAACCATACCCAATTAGGGTTCAATCTGGCCAATTGGTCAAGTTGATTGAATTTGACCTATTTGGGACTGAAGGGAAGGCTAAACCCAAAATTAACCTAAATCACCTAAAATTGAACCCACCCAAACCCACCAAAACCTTGATTGGTTGAAGCCTTATCGGGACTCACTATGACTAATTAGTTCACGCTCAAATTGACTCCAATTGAATCATATAGGGATAAAATTAATCCAACTTGATCTAAGCTTGAGTCATTCCAAAGCTTTACAATCACTCTAATTATCCAATTGAACATCCTTCATGATCAATTTGCAATTGACCAATTAACTCATCCAACCTAATCTAATTTGACCTATAATACAATTCAACCAAAATTGAATCAAATAAATCCCTACAATCACTTCCAAATGAATAATTAATCATATTCCAACTCCCAATTGAAGTCAAGTAGGCAGTTGATCTACTTAACCCATTGACCCATTTTGACCTAAAGGGTCAAATTGAACCAAATCTTGATCCAATCAAATTGGATCAAACCAATTATTTTAATTAGTCCTATGATGACTATTGATGATCACCTAACACCCATTGAACAAAATTGAGCCAATTTAACCCATTGGCCTAATTTAACCTAATTTGGTGTAAAAGGCTAAATTGAACCAAACATTGATCCAACCTAAATTGGATCAAATGAAATCCTATAATCAACTCCAAATTGACAATCAAACATGATCCAATGGCGGCCAATTTGATAAATTTAAATGACCCATTTGATCCATATGAACTCATATGAGCCAAATTCATATTTACTCTAAATCAAATCAAATCAATTGCACCAGCATTCCAAATCATCATCGAAGCATAACCTAATATCCCCATGAGCCTAATTTAGTCAATTGATCGAGCTAACTCAATTTATCCCAAATTGACCTATAAGAGTCCAATTGAGCCAAACCCAACCAAACTGAGTTCAAACCCAGCCAAACTTAGCATGACTCATCTTTGGACTTCCTTGACCAGCTCAAGTAGACCCAACCCTTGGTGAACCAAAACTAAGTGAACCAAGGGTTCCAAATAAGATAAAATCTCAAAATAGCTTGGTCTAATACCCTCATTTGACCAAGACAGTAACCTTAACATTGCTTAAGCTCTCCCTAGCTAACCCAAGTTAACTTAAAAATTTTTAGTCTAGATATTGATGAAGGTAAGGTCATTCTCACCATGATCAATCCTTGGTTCAACCAACATGGTTTGTCCCCTTCACCTCTAGCCACCAACCTTCCTTAGCCATTGAGGATGGTCTAGCACATCACCCATGCCCAAACCGGCCACCACCACTACGATGAACTGAATGCACCATAAATGGTGGTTCACATATGGAGGAGGGTATACACATCCTCATTTATTCAAACTCAACACACACCTTCATTTCAATCACAAAGCTAGTCCTTGAGATCTTTAGAGCTCTCCATGCATTCCATTACCAGCAAGACTAAACCTCATCTCACCCTAAACATCCAACCTCCCCAAACTCATCCCCAACCATGATTGAGCTTCTTCACACATTCTCGATGCCTAGATGAGTCAAAATTAATTGAGAACCACTCTATTTGAGCACATAAAGACTATCTTAGCCCAACTTTGGAAAGCTCATGGTGATGCATGGTCTCTAGAATAAATAACAAAGTTAAAAAGGGGGATTTCAGTATTAGGGCTTCATCTCTACTAGATGAAGCTACCTTAGTCATTGGATTGCTAATCTTCAGCTCCGATAAGATAATCACTCTCAAACAATATATTAATCATTGCGTGTTGATCCTTTATGAAGTGTTTGCATATTTTAGTTTGATCAAGTCATAGGGATTTCTAGAATTTCACCGCTTGATCATTTTGGAATCATTTCCCCCTTGATGAGCCTTGGTTGTCTTGAATAAAGTTGTAAGAGGGGGACAACCTTCTTCTCTCACTAGAGCTTGATGAAGAATTAAAGGATGATCATCTCGTGTGATTAGAATGGATGGTCATAATAAATCATGCTTAAAATTTTGAATTTAAATATTTTAAAACTATAAGTTTAATCTTAATTATTCAATCTTTGATTAAACAGACTATGGTGTTTTAATTTTGAGTCATAGGGATACCACACAGATCTTAGGGGTACTTATTGAAGTGATGAGGTGTGACATTAAGGCATGATGTACTCTCTCGAAGATATAATCATCACCCTGTAATGGACCTAATCACATAATAAAGACTCCTAAGGTGGATGGGTCTACATATATACCAAAGATCTTTTCCTTACTTTACAAGGATAAGTAAAGTAAGGTTTATTTTATGCTAGGTTCTTTAGTTCCCTATGGAAGTTAGCTTTTATAGTAAATTACATTTTAAGAAATGGGAATTTCCTAAGAGCACTCTTGATTAAAGTAGTCAATAAGTATCTTCAAAGATTTTAAAGTTAGATTATCAAAGAATTGTATGTTATTAGAATTGAGATTTTTCAAATAGGAAGACTTCTTCATCGATCCCAAAGGAGAATAAATAGGAAGCACTCATAATTCTAGAAAGCCTAGTGAGTGCTTCAGTCTACCCTATAATGAGACTTTACATTTTTGAAAGAGAGATTTTACTTTCATTTAAGTTGGAATCTTATTAGAATGCTAGGGCTTATAGTCAACAACACAAGATTGTGGAACCACCTAAGAGTTGAGGACTTATACTCATAGCATGAAAGAAATAAGTAGCCTTAGAACCTAAATCTAAAATTATTTAGCACCTACTAGAAGCACGACCTAAATCTAATCAAGAAAATGGAACATAATGGTTTACCTGAATAAGAGAGAATAGACACATTCCAACTATGTTGGACTTACAATAGCCTAGAGTGGCTGACAGCTAACACCTCCTACGCCTTAAAACCATGTAGGCTAGTGTGATGTAGATGCGAGATAGCTAGGCTATTATTTAATTAGGAAGAAAGCTAACATCCTAAAATCACTCCTAAAGAGACTAAATGATGTTTGGTATGTAAGCATGGCTTAGACTAATGTTTATAATTTTCAAATTTTGGATTATTTTGGCAGTCATTTTTGGACCAAGGCTTAGGACAATTATGCCTATATGCATGATGAAATTAAGTTATAGGCTAAATATATTAGAGGAGGTATTCTCCACTACAAGAGATTTCTCTCAAAGGTCAAGCATATTTTCTATCATGCAAGAGTGGAGACCCTCTCTATTCAAGAGTAACATAATATGATATGCATGGTGTGGAAATATACAACATTTAGCTAAGGGGTTGCTAAATATTTTATTATATTGACTGAGAACCTAGGCTTTAAAATGAGGTTATAAGTTGTATTAAAATTAAGTTATGAGTTATTTAGAGGATCAAAAATGCAATCCTAAAGAGCCAATTAAATCCAGGCCATACATCGAATCATCACACTTTAACAAACCTATGAAATGCATGTTATTTATATTGCAAAACTAAACATAACAATTAAACATTTAAATTTTATAAAAAGAATAGGAGGTTGGTGTGACCGGGTACCACCATACATCCTAAAAGAGAGAAAAAATTGGGTAGTCGAGCTCTACCAAATTATAATTGAATATTATAATCAAAATAAATGTTATGGGGCCTTCAATCTTTGTTCTTCTTTCCTTTTCTTGGATATATTTACTCCAAGCTTTATAGGGCCTCCCGGGTCTTTACTTTCTAGCCACTTTTCATCCTAAATCTCATAGCTCTAATCCTAATCTTATTGAAAAAATCACATATTTATGAAAAATGAAATCTAACTACACCTACAAAATAGACATTAGTTATACAAACAGACAAGCAATTATATTTCATATTTTTGGACTTAGCACCCTGCACTTGGGTAGCCAAGCCCACTTGTCCTAATTGGATTTTATGCCTAGGGGCATAACCAAGACCTACAAGCAAGAACATTTATATTCATTTATTATTACAATGGCCCCTTTAGTACAATCCCCTTCATAAGACATCATTATACTACTAACATCCAAACATCTAGTATATGCATAAATAATCCTAAATTTCAATCTAAAAATATTTCATCATAAAATAAAACACATCATCATAATATACGCCAACCTAATTTAACACTAGAATTGGTGACTTAGCATTCTAATGTGTGTGCTAAGGCTTAGTATGGTATGTCTTAATTAGGCTTTGGAATTATGATTGTCTAAAGTTTTAGGGTTATTTAAATTAACCATTATAGGTGGTTTTACTTCAATTCTTTTAACTGATAGATTAATTTTAATTTGCACCTTTTTGTTTCAATTGATGCCAACTTAATATCTAATTTTTATGAAGAGAAAAAGAAGTTTGACCCTTCATCCCCCACCCTAAGTTATTTTTTAAAAGAATATTATTATGACTTTAGTTTCTTTAATGAAACATTTATAAATATTTTATTAAGCCTAAGTTTAGATTAATTTTAAAGAATCTTATTCAAACATGAAAGGCATCTTAGAATTAAAAAAATTGAGTCTCCATTACACGAATAACATTCCACTACTTCTTTTCATCATGAGCATACACACTTTTTAATTTTTATTATTCATGATATTTTATTTAATATACATATTTATACATGCAATATATGTGTTCATATTTTGAACACTTGATAATCATTAATGCATGAATTTAGTGGAAAAGAATGATTTCATTTCATAGCTAAGCATATGCAAACATGTATTAGAGATTTAAGCAAGTATGTGCTATTGTTAAACTAGGAAAGTGAGATTATCTAAGACCTCCTTGGGGCTACTTGAAGTCTCAAATTCTCAGGGTGTATAAAATATATACTTGCCAACTTAAATACATGTAAACATACATACAAGCATAGAAATAAAAATTATGCAAAGGTTAAGTAAAAGCAAATTTTTTGTTTATGTAAAGTAAAGTTTTATCCCAAATTTTAACACATGCATATACATGAATGAAATTAAACATGTACGTGCCATTGTTAAATCAGGGATGTGAGATTATCTAAGACCTTCTTGGGGCTACTTAAAGCCTTGTGATTCTGAAAAGTCCAGACTATATACTTGTAAACTCAAACATATGTAATCATGCATATGAACTATGATAATGAAACAATCCTTTACAATATTTAAATTATAACTAAATGGAAACTTTATTAAGAATTTATAGTCAAAATATAATTATACTTTACACATTTTATTTAATATTAACTTATAGTTTCAAAACACTATCTTTCTTTGGTCCCAAGTCCGGATGTGAAAAGTGGAGGGTTGCGATAGGCCACAATATAAAACTTGTCAAAATAATCATGACATGAATCCTTTTAAAATATTATATTAATGCTAGGGTGTCCTCTAGAAGTGGCACACTGTATGGCCTGGATACAGTGAAAAGTGTGCAAGGGCTGCTGCATCGACGCCCTGGTGTAGTGTTAAATAAGCAAGGGTTCCCACATTATGGACGGATGTGAGCAAAGAAGTTAGTCAATGAAACTAGAATTAGGTTAGGAACTTAAAATATAGGTACTCTTATAGGTAAATTAATGGAATTAATAAATATTATGGTTCATAGGAAGATAAATATTTTATGTTTCCAAGAAACTAAATGGGTTGGGGGGAAGGCCAATGAGATTGATTGTTTAGGTTTTAAACTTTAGTATTCTGGTAGAAATAGAATTAGAGATGGTGAAGGTGTGATTATAGATTAAAGTTTGAAGGATAATGCTATAAATATTAATAGATGTGGAGATAGAATAATAGCTTTAAATATTTTTATTGATACTAAGATTATCAATGTTATAAGTGTTTATGCTCCTCAAGTAAGTTTGGATGTAGGCTCAAAAAACTTTTTTGGAGTGAATTAGAGGAATTAATACAAAAGATACCTCTCGAAGAAAAAATTTTTTTTGGAGGAGATTTAAATGGACATGTTGGTAGAATGGTAGAAGATTTTAAAAATATTCATGGTGGCTATGGATTTGGAGTGACTAAAGAAAGGTAGGACTGTATTAGATTTTTTTAACCTATGATTTTGTAGTTGCTAATACTTTATTTAAGAAAAGAGATGAGCATATTACTACTTATAAAAATGGATCTAGTAAAACAGATTGATTATTTTCTAATAAGAAAAATAGATCATTTAGATTGTAAAGATTGTAAGATCATTCCAAGTAAAAGTTTAAGTACCCAACATCATTTATTTTTA
Source organism: Cymbidium sinense (assembly GCA_021442155.1). NCBI lineage: Eukaryota > Viridiplantae > Streptophyta > Magnoliopsida > Asparagales > Orchidaceae > Cymbidium > Cymbidium sinense. The sequence continues at coordinate 62,983,560 of CM038231.1, forward strand.
TTTTATGATGAAAGATTGGAAGATGAATAATAAATCAAATCATTATCCTAGGATTAGATGAGGCACTTAAAGAACATTAATAAAAAATATTTTTAAGAGCTAGCTACAAAGAATTTTGAGAATTTGGTGTGCATATAAGGAAGCTAATGTTATGTGGGAAAAAGTAGCAAGTGATTTAAAACAAGTTGCAAAAAATGTACTTGGAGAATAAAAAAGAAAAGCTTCTTTTAATAAAAATAGTTGGTGGTGGAGCCAAAATGTGCAAGAAAAGATAAGAAATAAGAAACATTATTATAAAATTTGGTTTAAATATAAAAATTCAGAGAATTGGGAAAGATATAAAGTGGCCCATTGAGATTCTAAGTAATATATGATGAAAAAGCTTTTAGTGATTTATATAATAGATTGAATACCAAAGAAGGTTAAAGATGTATGTATAAGTTAGCCAAGCAAAGAGATAGGGGAAGTAAAGATCTAGTTCAAGTGAGGTGTATTAAGGATGAAAATCATAAAGTGTTTTTTTTTAGAAAATGATATTGAAAATTGGTGGATGAGATATTTTGATAAATTTTTTAATGAAGGATCTAAAAATATGATTGATTTTAGCAACCTTAATACCCTAAACAAAAATAGAGAATTTTATTTTTAACATCATATTAGTAAATTTGAAGTTAGAAAAGCTTTAAAGAATATGAAGTGTGGAAAAATAATAGGACATGATGATATTTCAATAGAAGTTTGGAAATGTTTAGGATATTAAGGAATTTCTTGGCTTATAAATCTTTTAATGTTATTTTAGAGATTAAAATGATTCTAGATGAGTGGAGAAAGTGTTAGTTGGTTTATATATTTAAGAATAAAGGTGATGCAAAAGAGTGTGAAAATTATAGAGGAATTAAGTTAATTTGTCATACATTAAAATTATGCAAGAGGGTAATTGAGCATAGGTTATGATGTGATACAAAAGTTTTAGACAATCAATTTGGTTTCATGCTAGATAGATCTATTATGGATGATATAAATTTGTTAAGAGGTTTGATGGAGAACTATAGAAAAATTAAGGAGGATCTACATATGATATTTATTGATTTAGAGAAAGCTTATGATAAAGTTTCAAGAGATGTTCATTGGAGAGTTCTAGAAAAGAAAGGAGTTAATATTGGTTATATTCAAGTCATTAAGGATATGTATACTAGTGCTATTACTTGTGTCCAAATACAAGGAGGATTGAAAAAATATTTTCCTATTTCAGTTGGATTACATCAAGGATTTTCTTTAAGCCCTTATCTTTTTTACTTTAGTTATGAATGTCTTTACTAGGTATTTATAGGTAGATGTACCTTGGTGTATGCTTTTTGCTAATTACATTCTTCTTATTGTTAAGACTAGAGAGGGAGTCCAAGAGAAACTTGAATTATGGAGGTCAACCTTAGAGTCTAAAGGTTTTTGTTTAAGTAGATCAAAAATTGAATATATGGAGTGTAATTTTAGTTGTAGAAGTTCTAGCAGTAATGTTGTGATATTGGGTGATCAAGTCATTAAAAAGAGTGAGCGATTTAGATATCTAGGCTCTATTGTTCAAAATGATGGTGAAATAGATGAAGATGTTATTAGTAGAATTTAAGTTGGATGGTTGAAGTGGAGGAATGCATTTTTATTGTGTGATAGAAAAGTAATCTTAAACTTAAGGAAAATTTTATAAGATGGTGGTAAGACCTACAATGATTTATGGTGTATAATGTTGGCAAATAAGAGAAGAATAAGACTAAGTGTTGAGATGAGGATGCTGGATGAGTGGCTTCATTCTTAGAGATAAAATGTGAAATGAGTATGTTCAGGAAAAAGTTGGAGTAGCTCCACTGCTAGATAAGATTAGAGAGAGTCACCTTAGATGATTTGTCCACATAAAGCGTTGGCTGTCCAACATCCCGATTAGGAGAGTAGATACATTAGATTTGCCTTATGTTAAGGAAGGTAGAGGTAGGCCTAAAATGACCTGGTTAAGATGAATAAAAAATGACCTTAGTATACTTGAATTAAATTAGAATTTGACACATAATAGGACACAATAGAGATGAAGGATTCTTGTAGCCGACCCCACTTAGTGGGATAAAGGCTTGTTATTATTATTATTGTTGTTATAGTTTCAAAAGGAATTGAGATTTATTAATAATAATAGCCACACCATATAATAAAATTTATCCAACACATGCAACTTAAATGCAGTCATATTTTTTTAATTCTCTCTTTGAAAAAAAAAGCATGAACATATGAAACAAATGGCATGCACATTTTATGATAATTGAAAAGAAGTTGTTAAATATTTCCACATAACATACTTAATTACATTAAGTCCTAAGGGCAATGAAGCTAAATAAGTATTTCTAAAGACTAACCAAAGTTTTTTTTAAGATTCAATTTTGATGTTTGAGTTATTAAAACCCAAAGAGGAGAGATGTTATTTAATTTTTACCCCACCCCATCTTGGTGATTTGATATGTTTAAAGAAAGAAATTAAATGGATTTTATGAGTTGATTAGGTTCAAACCATTTCCTAAACTTCTTTAATTAAATTAATGGCTTGATCATGAATCTTCAATGATAGGCTTTTAGGAAAGTAAAATTTGCAATGCACCTAAAAAAATCTGATGCAATTAGGTTCATGCTTAGGAGTTTTTTAGATTAAAGAAGGAAAGAATCTAAGTTAAATACTCTTATGATTTTTTTCATGCCAATGGGTTAATCATAATTTCTTTAATGACTTTATGTTATTAAACACATAAAGAGAAATTAACAAATTATATTTGAATTATTTGAACAAATTATTAATTTTGTGTGATTTTTTTTATCATTAATTTTCATAATTATTCCCTAATTATCCAAAATATTAATTAACTCTCTTAAGGAAATACATTTGGAGAAATAATTAAGAAAGGGGTCATAATTATTTCTCCTCATTATTCCCACTATCCACAATGATTAGTTACCATTAATTATTTAATTTTTACTATTCACCAATCTTAATAATTATTTAATTGATTAAATTGGATAATTAGAATTTAAATTCCAAATTATTCAAATTACATGGCAAATAATTCCAAGAAAATTATAAGATGTAGAGGACATCCTATACAATCATCCCACCAAATTTGGAATTAATTAGCTAAGTGATTTGGCTTTAATCAAGGTAATTAAACTAAGCTTCAAACCTTATTAAGCACTATTCATTGGGCATAAGTTAAGGATTTTATTTTTCATAAATTCTCCTTTGTCTAACCTTTACAAAATGGATTTCTTTGCATTTTTTAGATTTATCTACAATTAGTTATGATTTTTTGAAGTTCTAGTTATTTAATTACATTTTTAAAGCCTAATTAACCCTTTATACCATCAGTGCCACATGAACTCTAACGTGGCAGTGCTTTCCATGTGACATCATAGTATTGGTTATTTAAATCATCTAACATGGTAGCTAAGTCAGTGACGGTGGATGCGGTTTCATCCCAAATGTCTGATCTCGGATTAGATGGCCGAGATTAACCTCGTGATTCTAAAGGGATTAAATTAAAATTTCTATTATGATTCATCATGATTGTTTATTATAATCACGTTAAACGAATGGGCAGTGTTTCATCATCCCACGAGCCCTGGAAGATGGACATTTTCTGCCTTCTGCCGCTTGATCCGAGCTCGTCGAAGCTCATTCAACAGTGAAATTAACTACAAAAATGATTCAGGAAAGAATTTAGGAAGATCCTATGGTGGAGACCACATGAAAATGTGATTCACTTTAAAAAAGACCACGTAGGGACCAAAGCTACAATTGATGGATTTTTTACTTCACCAGAGCTATAGACCAGTGGTCCGTCAATAAAGGTAGCTTCATCTTGAAGAGACAAAGCCCTTTTGAGAAGATCAAGGCTGCCTCCCCACTGATCACTTTGTGGACTAAATGCCACCATAAAACTCACTGAAGTTGGTCTTGGGATGCCTTTCGGTGGTTGAATCGCTTAGGAAATGATTCATTTTGGCTCGTAAAATTGAGGTGAAGGCATGGAAAGAGTTAATTTTAGTTTGGTTGAGATTTAGGAATTTCGGATGGATGGAGCTTCAGTTTTGATCGGGGGCTAGTCTCACCGATGATAGAGTGCACGAAGAGCTTGGGAGAAGGTATGAGACATGCAAAATGCTCTAGAGAAGCTCTCTGTTGAGTTTGAATGGATAGGGAGGAGTATACTCTCCTCCCCAGCTGAGCTAAGGGCTAGGATTGGTTTAGCCTTTAATAATCCAACCATGGTAGGTGGCCGAAGATGGTAGGAGACTGCTGAGGTGGCTGAGGGTGAGAGGTTGATGGAGTATAGTGGGCAGGCATGAGGTGTACTCTCTCTTAGGAGGACTAATGGATGCCCATGGGTAAACTCACCCTCTATAGGCCAAAGGGAGCCTAATAGCTTTGGGTTAGGTTGGGTCAGTGGTTTTCTTGTCTAAGAAGAGCCAAAGGTGGCTGCCATGGGGTAAGGTGGTGAGAACCCACCTAAATGGGGATTTTGTCCCATTTGGGTGGCTTAGTTCCATGGGTTTGACCTAAACTGAGGTTCACCATGGGTTGGGCCCACTTGGGCAGGCCCATGGTGGCTCAAGGATGAGGCAATCATGTTTGGTTGGGTTTGGGTTTAGTTTAATTGGGTTTGGCTCAATTTGACCCATATGGGTCAAATGGGTCAAGTTGGGCTAAGTTGACCATTTTGACAAAATTGGGTCAAAGTGGTGACTTGGATGAGTTCAAATGGTCATTTGGATGAATGAGTACAATTGGTTTGATTCATTTTGGGTCAGATTTGGATTTGGCTCATATGGTTCAATTTGGGTCAAATGCGTCATATGAATCAATTTAACCAAATTGACCAAATTGGATTGAGCAAGGGTTAGGTTTATGTTCAATTGGTCATTTGTAATTGATTGGTGGAGTTGATTTGAATTGATTTGGATCAAGGAGTGAATTGGTTCAATTTGATCCTTTAGGTCAAAATGAGCTAAATGGGCTAATTGGGTCAGGTTGACCAAATCGGGTTCAATTAAAGGGTGGACCAGGTCCAATATTGAATTCATGATTGGTTGGAAGCATTGGTTTCAACCAATTTGGTCTAAGATTTGATTTGGTTCAGTTTAACCCTTTAGGTTAAATTGGGTCAAAGGATCCAATTAGCTTGATTTGGTTCAATTGAATGTAGTGGAGAATGACATACAATCATCAATGAAGTTATTCGATGATTGATTTGATTCAATGGGAGTTTAATTAGAGTTTGACATAATTACCTCTCATAGGTCACTTTGGGTTAAGTGGTTTGGCCAAACCAACTTGGACTAATTGGGGTTATGGATGATTAGGATGTGCTCAATGATGAATTTAAGGTTGATTGGTGGCTTTGATTGCAATTGACTTTGGTTCAATTAGGTTTTGGCTCATTTAAACCCTTTGGGTCAAATGGGCTAACTTGGGTTGGTCACATTCTTTTGGTTCAATTGGCTGGATTGCAAGTGTTGGAGTGGCTTGAAATGATCTTGAATAATTGTAGTAACTGAGAAAATAATTGGATTTAGTTTGCTTGAATGGGTTTGAATTGAGCCATAGGATTATGGTGTATTAACTTGGGTTAAAGTCCAAGTTAATTTAGCTTGAAGCTTGGATTAGAAACCTAATTCAATTAAGATTAATGGAATAGATTTGAGTTTGGTTTAGCTCCATATACATGAGTTTAAGCTTGGATGAGTAAATATATATGAGTTTTGGTTTATGGCATAGGATAGGTGAATCTTATTTGTCCTAAAGTGGAGTCTAAGCTTAGGGTTATGCCATCTAGGTCTCTAAGCTCAAGTTTAATGTTATTTTAATCATTAGAAGTGTCCTAGCATGAAGGAAATCCCAGTGTCTAGAATGTTCCTAGATCTAAGATGAGAAAGATTAATCCTCACTTCAAGAGTGAGGCCAACCGCAATAGATGTGGTGTAACTGGCAAGGCACCCCACATGTATTTCCATTGATCGAGGCAATCAAAAGTGTCTGAGAAGGCCAAGAATATCAATGAAGATTGTTAGTACCTAAACAGATGGGTAAACGGAACTTTGATCTTAATATAGTTCAATTCATTTCATTTCATTTCATGTTTGGGCATGGGAAGAGGATTTTCCATATGTAATTTGAGTTATTCGTGGTTCGGTTCTATGTCAAGGATACAAAGAATGATCCTGCCAGGGATCGAGTCATACTCGGAGCATAAATGAAGATTTGTTAAAAGTGATTGTTTGAAGTTTTTCTTCGTGTTAAAGTACACAAAGATGAGTTTGTTGGGAATTAAATATTATTAAGGATATGAATGAGGGCCTTGTTAAAGGTGAATGAGATATTGGACTAGAGTTGGTTTATCTTGATTGATGCAGTTTGGTTAATTAGTTCAATTGATAAATTTTGTTTGACTATGGTGATTCATGTTGATTCTGATTTATATTTGATTATTGAATTGATATGGACCCTATTGGTTTGTGATAGCCCACAACAAGGAGGAGCTATAGGAGCCTAGGCCTGCCTTAGATTTATTAGCCCAAAGGAGTAGTCCGCCTATCCCATAATTATTTCAAGTCAATTGATTAAGTACATTAGAAGATCTATATTCTTAAACCTTTATTCGCCATTTGGCTATTTAATAAAATTAATTAATTAGAAAAATTATAAAAGTTATTATAGATAGCTAAATATGTATTAGTAGCTTAATGGTGATCAGAGAAATTTATTAGGATTTATAGTCTTAATTATTTCTCAAAATCATTATTAAAGGGCTTATGTTAATTAAAGAATTAATTAATTGCCTAGGACTTAAAAAAATTCTTAATTAATTGTTTAGGTCTCTAAAAATTGTGATTAACCCCTCTTTATTCTTAGTTAATGGGAGGCTTCCAATGAAATTATAAGCCCCAATTGGTTTGAAGTATTTTGAGAGAAATTGATGATTTGATTTTTCTTCATCTATATAAATAGTCTTAAAATATAAGCCCATTTGTATTATAACTTTTATGGTATGTTTATTTAATGTTGATTTGTGTTCGATAATTTCCTCATAAGTTTTGGGCTTATATTTAGTGTTTAATTGAATTTTTAAGGTCTTTTAAGCTTAATTAGATTAACTAATTATTTGAATTATAAAATTTATTTAAGTTATTTTTAAATAACTTAATGAACAAAGAGGATCATTGGATAATTTTATAATGTTAGTCTCCTCAATGGGCTTAATTAACTTTAAATTTGAAGTTTTTATTTAATGAAAGCAAAAGTTTCATTGATAAAAACATTGGTACATAAACTTACCTTTGATGTAGGTTAAGTTGAGATTGTCACTAAAAATAAATTGTAAAGTCTCACCAAAAGAATTGGAAGTAAATTGTAAAGTCTCATCAAGCTTGGCAAGATGGTCTGCTGCTCGGTTACCTTCTCTAAAATGTGAGATAATGTCATCTTCTTATTTCTATTGAGTTCCCAAATGGAGGCTAAGATGTATACTAGGCTCTAGGGATGTTCCTTAACTTTGTTGATGATGATGATTAGGTTGGTAGAAATTATTTTAATCCAAATAAGATTAGGAAATGCTTGAGAGATCTTGAGTGCAAAAGAAATTAGGGTAAGTTGGGGCTTCATTTAAGTGCAAGCTGACATTCTTCCCAAGTTTATTCAACTATATCTTTCTATAGAATTAGGGTTTCTAAATATAGGTAAGAATTTGTTGGATAATAGTTTCAGGTTTGTTTGTATTATTATTGTGTCTAGTTTTATTTTTATCTAGCCAGATGTGCAAAAAAGTAAGGATGGAGATGAGCCTAAAGGCAACTTATGAGATATGTACTTATCAAAGCTAGTCCAAGAAGGAGTTGAGTAGTAACATATGAATGCTAAATAATGTTTTGTAACCTGTGTAGGGTCTATAGCTTGCTCTAAGTGGTTCTAGCTTTATGACAATGTAGAAATTAGTGCTTAATGGATTCTTCATCATGGAAGTGCTAGCACTTTGTGGCTAAGTGGATGACTTTAATTTTGAGGTTATCTTTAGTAGGTAAAGCATAGTTGAAATGCTTCCAACAAAAGAAAGCAATGGTGGATTTGTAGCTCTTATGACAAATGTGTCTTCCTCAGGGGTTAGTTGTATGGGTTTTTGTAGATTTGTATAGCATGCTAATAAGTGATTTATCTTCATTCAAGGTGATCAATGGCTTGTCCCTTGAAGATGTAGTAAAGGAATGTGCACAATTTTAACTATAATGTCTTTGGAAAGGACTAGGAGTAGCTCCTCTTAATTCCATGTGGTAGTGCCATCCAAATTTTGCTAGAAGTCTTTAACTAGCTACTTTGAAGTTTGCTTGAGGCTGATGGGCAGATAAAGGTTCCACCCAGAACTAGACATCCTGCTAAAAATTAATATTTCCTTCCCCATTTTTTTATTTAATGAATTTATCTATAATGCTCCAGAGATTTTGAGCAGGTTCTTCCATAATGGGGGAGTCAGTTGCCTTTTGCCGAACTTCCATTAGGTGAGCCTTGGTGCAATATTTGGTCATCATGAATTTTTTCCCAAAGCATCTTGTTCTTTTTGAGCTTAACCTATAACTTCATAGAGTTGCAATTTTTACTGCCCTTCATTGATTTGAAGCCAAGGCCTCCATTGTCTTTTGGCTTGCAAGCTCTCCTTTTCTTGTCCAATGATATCCCTTCCCATTGCCTTTCCAAAAGATAAGTGTTGAAGAGTGATTTGATTTTTCTTAGGATTTTAATAGGCATGTTTACAGTTTGAAGAATATGTAAGGGTAAATAGCTCAAAATGCTTTGGATTAATGTAAGTCTACCCCCATAAGAAAGTAATTGGTTTTACTATGAGAGGTGCTTGACTTGAATTTAGTGATAAAAGTCATTGAGTAGACCTTTCTAATTCTGCCAATGAAGATGATGTTGCCAAGATATTTGATCAGAAATAGTGTTGCTTTAAGACCAATATGCTCTTTTATCTATATTGTACTAGTGTTGCTGATTTTTTTATTAAGATAAATATGTGATTTCATACATGTAGCTTTTCAGAACTTTGATGGATTGTTGAATTTTCTTGATAGACTCTTTGACACCATTGCGAAAGATAAGGGTGTCATCCACAAACATTAAATGAGATATCAGGAAACCTCACCTAGTTTAGTATTGGATGGATGGATTGATACTTATCATGTTACTCAAACTCTTGAAGAAGTAATCCATTATAATGATGAATATAATTGGTCATAGGGGATCCTTTTGCTCAAGCCCTCTATTGGATTTAAAGTATCCTATTTTTATTTCAGATCACTCCAAAAAAACACTTTTACAGATGTGCTCTGCTATCTTTGGATGAGATGTGTAGGAGTATGTTTTTTATTACGCATATTGGTATATATTCAATAAGATTTCCCTACATTACGCTAGGGTTTATTTACATATGGGTTCTACTTCCTATGGACGCAAGCCTCCATAGTTAATTACCCATCTAAACATAGTAAGAGAGAACTCTCAATTAAGGTTGAAAATAAACATCTTTTTAATATGCATAGGTGTCTCAGAGGTGTGTGTGGCATAAATGATTGTCTTGTAAAAAATAGGAGTGTAATCCCGATCAAGATCCTAAGGTTCTGTCATCTTAGGATTATGTTATTCCAGCCTACCAACATCTTAGGGACATAGTCATAATATTCAGAGAATCTAATTAGCAGCTATGGGTTGCCTCATTTTAAGTACCTCGAGTAGACTTAGAATTATAGGTGTAAGTGGTGCAAGAGTGTTCACATGGTGAACAAATAAAAAGGTTGTTTGTATGATGAATGGTACAGGTGTTCACATAGTGAATGAATAGTAGGTTAGGCTTACATCCCTTCGGTATGCCAACATTTGGGTTATCCATGTGAAAAACAAATATGAATTTATTTGTGTAGTGAGCAAATTATTTGTTGTTCATATTGAGAACAAATAGATGTTCACATGGTGAATGAATAAGAGGCTGGGCTTACATCTCTTTGGAATGCTAAAATTTAGGGTTGCTTGTATGGTAAGCATATATTGATTTATTTGAAAGGCGAACGAATTATGGATGTTCGCATGGCGAACAAATAGAAGTTCACTTGGTGAATGCATAGGAGGCTGGGCTTACATCTCTTTGAAATGCCAAAATTAGAGTTTTTTGCATGGCAAATAAATATGGATTTGTTCACGTGGTGAATGAATTATGGACGTTCGTATGGCAAACAAATAGATATTGACATAATGAACTAATATGAGTCTAGGCTTACATCCCTTTAGAATGCAAAAATTATGATTGCATACATATTACATAGACATAGTGGTGTTTGCATAGCAAATGAATAAAAAATTGAATTTTTATTAAGAGTACATAAAATTCTTAATTTGGTCCCAACTTTGAGGTGCTAGGATCCAGCACTATGATGCCGATAGTGGAGCCCCATACCTACGTGGCATGACATGGGGGCAGATGAGCTAGGGGATTAGTGCCTCAGTGCTATGTATGCAGTGCCGTGGCATTGACATTATGGATCATTTGACTATTTAAACAATGCTATAGTGCCACTTTATAGCGCTTGATGCTAGTCAAGATTCTTGACAGACATGTTGTGGATTTTAAGGAGAAATGATAGCCTCATTTTAATGAGCTGCGGTGCTGGGTCAAAGAGTTATGGCGCAAGTTTCTTTTTATGCACTACAAAAATTATTATAATTAATTTTATATTCTCGACTGCACAATAACTGACAAGATGAGATGATCAGTGCTTCAGTATTGCATGTGGGCACTGTGGTGCTTTGGTCGTGTTCTACAACTTGAGAGAGTAGTGCTTTGGCTCTGGGTATAGGCGACATGATGCTTGGTCCTGATCTATAAATAAAGGCCCAAGCTATTAAGAATTTTCATTCAGTGATTCCCTTCCCATAATATATATATTTTTCTATTCTAGCTCTTTCTATTTTCCCATTTCCATTATCTATTAGAAGAGTTGTTGGCAAGAAGAGGGCATCCAATGACGCCAATTGCTTCATTAGTGCCAACGTTGAGTGGTATGAACACATTCTCCTCCACAAACACCTGATTCTAGAGAGGGGATTCCAGAATCTCGGTGGCAGCATGGAGAGAATAATTATGGAGTGGAGGTGGCTCAAACTAGCTGAAGATTATAATTTGTGCATCATCCTGGTGGTGCGCAAAATTTTCACAAATGCACGGGACCGCTAAGAAAATAAGGCATACGTCCAGAGAATGTTGGTAAGTTATGGTAGTGGTGCTGTAAATGCATATTACGATCTTACTAATATTGAGTATAATCAATATCTCTCATACTATAATAATCATCCAGATTTTGATGAGATTCTTCTTTTTCTTTGAGGTGGAAATGAAGCATGCAATGGAAATGTTGGGAGGAAAGGATTATCAACTTTCTTGCCTTCGGTATGATAGCCGTCTCTAAGGCTTGGCACTATTTCATTTCTGCCAGGCTTAAGCCCTTTGATAATATTAGTAAGGTTACCAATGACATGATTATTTTGAATTTTTCTATTCAAAAGGAGTTCTCGATTGTTATTAGGAATGTTATTTTATTTCAATTTATAATATGCTGAAGGGGAGCACTACTATTGAGTGCGACCACCCTTCTCTTATTTATGGTTTGTGTGTGTAGTGGCGGGTGTGGTAGGGGGCCCGATGAGGAGGTAGTCCGTTAGAAGGCCTCTCTACCAAAGAGGGTGATTGGAGGGTTCAGAAATAGATTTCAAGTGAGAAAGAGTTCACATCCTCCCCGATCTTGATCTCAAACACCCAAGTCTTTGATCGAGTAAGTTCAAGAGATCCACAATTAGGTGTCAAAATTATGGAAGATGGTAGATTGGAGTAGTCATAAACATGAGATGCTGGAACACAAATTTGACCATCACATGGATCAACAACAGACACAATTCTCTTACATGGCCAAGTTCAACACTGCATTGCTGAACATATTTTAGAATTGCAATCTTGTAGATCTTAGTCTAGTCTCATCCCTATAATGCCATAATTTTAGCCTTATGTGATTAACCTGCTTGTATAAAGCTCGAAGGAGAAGGAAGAGGAGGGAGAGGAGAGTGGCAATGAGTACGATTATTAGCTTTCCCCGTTTATTTTTTTTGTTCTTTTCTTCTATTTATAATTTATAATTTTCTTTTGAAAAATAAAATTCCCCTTTTCATTATCTTTGCATTGTATGCTTGCATATATATATATATATATTTCTATTGATGCTCCTGGATAAATAAAAATTTGTAACATATATGAAAAAGATCAAATCAGGGTACAACACCATGACGCTAGTATGCCAGTGCCTTGGTGCTGCAGATATACTAAAGGACCTGATAGACAGGGGCCACAACATTGTCCTATAGCACTATAGCATTATGGAATATTATTTTCTCCCCAACCAAAAAAAATTTCAAAGTCTTTTTCACATGCAGTAAGATGACACAATGCTATGGTGTTGTTCCCTCAATGCTACGGTGCTGTGCGATTTTATCTCATGCTTTGATCTAAATATTCTAAGTCAGCTTTCAAGTGACACGTGGGTATGATGCCACGACACTAATGCTTTAGCATAGTGGCACCATGGGATTTTGTTAGAGTGCCGTGGCATTAGCTCTTGGGCACTATGATGCCAATTACATAATGCAGCTACATGAGAGAGTGACGTCGATATACATCACCTCAATACAATAGGTCAAAATTTTGAATTTAAAGTGCAAATTTTTTAGAAATTTCAGCAACAGTTCACCTTAGTAGTGTTAGGTTTCAAAATTGTATAGTGCAAAACACTCTTCTCTCTTATTATCGATTTAAGATCAACTGAGGGGAGGGGGTTTTCATCTCTTGTCAGAATAAAATTCAATAGCGAAGGTCTTCAAATCTACAAGTTTTCCACATCGGATCAGAGATTAATGGTAGGATTTGTCAAATTATTAAAAAAAAGCAAAAATTCTTTACCTAAAGTGAGAAACTCGGAGGGAAGTGTGAGCACCATTTAGAAAGACTAGAGGAGAAAATTCCTTTGAGTGGGCTACTCACTCCTATTTATAGGAGTGGGATGATAACTATACCCTCTCAAAGGCTGCTGTAGGACCTCAGTACCAAGATCACTATGCCGTGATGTTGTACCATAAATTCATAGCTCTACCAGGCTGTTGAGCAGCACTTCAACACCAATTCCATGACTCCACAGTGTTGTACCATACATAACCAACTAGATCGGGTAGTTGCTTTTTTTAGAAGACTAGGACAATACCTCAGTGCTATGGATGTAGCATTGCAGTGCTATAGCCAAAAATTTTATTTTTATTATTTTTTGATGTAAACAAAATTTTCCCCCTAATGAATGTATCATGTCATTAGGACATGATGCATTTGTTGTCTTGATCTTATATTAGTTGTAGTATATATAGAGATAATTTAAGCAAAAGAATTGAAGCTACTGATATGTTACACTAATAATTTTTATATATTATATGATAATAGAGACAGTTACATGAAAAAAAATTTAGCTATAATAGTTGGCCTGGATTTCTCTATACAAATAGAATCTATTTAAGCTCTATAGACCATAGTAGGCTACCTCTCTCGTGCTTCATGGAGATGTTGCAAGGCAGTCTCTTGGTGACACTCTAATGAAGAAAGAGTTTGTTCAAGTTTGGAAACCTGAGCATCTACATGTGAATAATCTTCTTCTATGGCTGTGACAGCTTGTCTGATGATAGCCCTCCTTTCATGCAAATATTATCTCCTATGCTGTAGTTCTCTTAATTCATTAGATATATCAAGGAGTTTCATTTCAGCTCTAATAAGCTCTTTTTGGAAGGATCTCAAGGATTTGAGGCTATGCTATAGATCTTGGCGAACTAGGGATACTTGATGAGAGATGGTATTGGCTGATGTTTCTGTATCTGACAACACCTCCTCTTAGGTAGTGTGCAAAGAGAATAGTCCAAATTCAACATCTCTACAAAGGGATTACTTCAAGGCCTAGAATAGAAATGCAATCTAGTAAAGAATTTTCCACTACCCAGAAGCAGGATAGATAAGGTAGAGCTTCTAAGTTGACACTTATAAGTAGTTGATGTAAGGTTACTGTTATATGGTATAAGCTTTTGAAGGACTACAATGTAAGGGAGTTGAAATACTAGAATGTATTTTGGAAATAAAACATGAAATTTTTAGGCTAGATAACTACCTTTAGAATATATGTTTCTCACTAGAAAGAAGGTGACTTTTTGCACAAGAATCCAGATCTGAAGAATCATCTTGGGTTGCACTCACCATTACTCAAGTTGAATCTGATAAAAGTGGATCAAAATCAGTAGCCAAAGTGCAAGACATCTCTATATGGATACTTTCTTTATTATATATATAATCAGTACTAACAAGTTGGATGTATCGAGAAATTGTAGTATCTATGGATAATACCAATGTGACATCACTCTCCTTTTGCTTTACTAGTGGCTCAGCTAATATTAATGAAGCAGGGATATGAATAGAGTTGTCTTTATCTATAACTCGTATATTAGAATTAAGTAGTTGGGGGCTATTAAGGTCCCTATCATCTTTCTATTGAATGGGTGAATTTTGACACCGTCATTTCTGACTACCATTTTGGTCATCTAATGCTCTTTTAAAAGCATTAGTCATATGTGGTATAGGTTGGATTGGTCTGGTCTTTTGCATTTTATGATTGTACATGCGAATGTTTAGATTCAAGAACAAACCAATTTGTAGCAATGGGTGATTGTGCACGGTAGTCAGAGTATTCCATTGGGAGGTAGAAGAGGCGATCTGAGATCTTCTAGCATTCACCGAATGTAGGCTTCAGTGAGGTAACTATTCTAAACTTTAGATAAACCATAGGTGTTTGTGTTTGGCAAAAAATTTGCATGATATTATGATTTTCTCTTAGATCCCATTGCACTTTTTTTCTTTCAATTCCACAACGCAAAATAAAATGACTTCTAGTTAAGATCACTGGAAGATCGTGAGATCCAGTGATGTTTGGGGTAGATCCCATCCATCTAACCCTATTTGGTCTACCTCCTAAGAGGAAGACAACCTTCATGCCGTCCATCTTACTTCGATATAATGAATAACCATGATTGAATCTCTCTTTTTTTTCTTTTTGATTTATTCCATTAGATTTGACCCAAACTTTCAAAAAATTATAAAAAATAAAATATAAAACAAAAAAATAAAAATAAGGAATCTATGGATTTTCCTTTTTAAGAAGAATCCAATGAACCCAAAATCCCTAAATTTGGTTGTATATTTTAAAAATAATTTGAGTTTTAGTGAAAATTATATTTCCTTAATTACTCTTAAAATACTAAGCCAATTAAGTTGAGACTTTCATAAACCTAAATTAATCAATTTTATGCATTCAATAAATAATTAAAATTAAAAAAAATTTATGAAATTTATTATGAAAGTCCAATTATTTATTAAAATAGTAAGGGTAATAAAAAAAATAAATTATGACCTCTCATCTTGATTATTTCTCAAAGTCACTCTCAAGGGCTTTCATTTAATTAATTAAATTTATAATTACCATAGAACTTAGAAAATTCATAATAATTAGTTCAGACCTCTAAAAATTTTGACCATGCCCTCTTTGTCCTTAGCTAACAAAGAGGTTTTCAATGAAATTAAAATTCCCAATTAGTTTGGGTTATTTTGGGTGTAATTGTTGATCAAGAGTAAGAATGGGGATGGTGGGTTAGAGTGAGATTGAGGCAAAGAGGAAGGAAGAGAGGGACAATTCTCTCCATTTGTAGGTGTTTTTTCACTATTGGGATAGTTTTTCTCTCCATAACCATTCCCCCTACTCTCCTCTTGGGTGGTTATAATTGTTGGGGTGGGAGCGATAGTATTTTTTATTTTAAAATTGCAAATCATCGTGACAGTGCCTCAACACTGGCATAATAGTGGCATGCTGACAACACTTAAGCACTATCATTGTAGAGCTATGGAGCCCTAATCCAGGATGTTTAATTTATTTTATTTTTAGAAGCAATCAAAATTTCCCCCAATGAATGTGTCATGTCATTTGGACAAGATGCATTCATTGATTTTCTTATTTATTTATTTATGATTATATCCAACTATATAATAGGAACAAAGAAAATAGTCTATGAAAATCTTTAATCACTTTTATATATTTTATAAAATAGTGACATAAAAGAGGTTGTAGCTACAAATGATTAGCCTAAATTTATCTAATATAGATAGATGCTATATGAGCCCTATAGGCCATAGCAGACTGTCTCTCTCTAACTTCATGGAGAGATTGAAGGGCAGCTTTCTGGTCATGGACTAATAAGATAATAATCTATTCAAGTTTAGTCACCTGAGTGTCTTTCTGTGAGCAGTACTCTTCTATAACTATGATAGCTATCTAACCATAGATCTCCTTTCAAACAGATACTGTATCCTCAACTATAATTCTCTCAAGTTAGTAGATATATCAAGGAGCTTAATCTATGCTCTAGAAAGCTCTCTCTGGCAGGATGTCAAGGCTTTAAGATTATGCTCAAGGTCTTGGTAAACTAGAGAGACTTAATGTGAAGTAATGTTGAGTGAAGTTTCTATAGTTGTGATTATATCTAATAAGACCTTATGATAACTACTACATAATGAAAATATCCCAAACTCAACATCTCTACATAAGGATTACCAAAGTTGTAGCTCTCTTACTTCAAGATCCAAGGTGGCAGCACAATCTAATAAATAATTTGCCTCCACATAGAAGCTAGAAAGCTTTAGCAAGACTTTCAGATCAACAATCAAAAGTATGTGATGTAATGCCTTAAAGTATATGACATAGGCACTTTAAAGAGCCGCGATGTAGTGGATCTAAAGGCCTATGACATATCTTAAAGATGAAAGATGAGATCTCCAAACCAAATAATTATCTCTGAGCTATATTACTCAAACTGAGAATAAGATGACCCTCTACATCTCACACATGTGCTTAAATATAATTTGAGTCCAAACATAACTTAATTGAGCCAAATTGGTCATTTGACTCAATTGAACACAACTTAACCCATTTAAGTTTAAATGGGTTAAGTTGAAATAAAATCAAAATCAAATTCAAGTTAAAATCCAAGGGAATCAATAAATCTAAAATAAGATAAATCATTAATTAAAGAAACTTAAAGCCTAAACCTAAGCTCAATTCATTACATGAAATAAACCAAGTTAAACTAGAGGGAACAAGTGCTTATGTGAATCAATTTAAGGCATCTAAACCAAACCCAATTCAAATGAGTTTATTTGACTCATAGCTCACCTTGGGTTTAATTTAAGCAGCCAACCAAAAATCTAAGGGTCATTAAGGTGGTGTAAAAAAAATCAAGAGACACCATGGAAGATGCCATAGGATGGAAGAAACAAAACCTCATGTAAAATCCAATTCTCTTCCACCTCTTATCCATTGGAGAAGTGTGCTGATCTCCAATCAGTTAACCACCCCTTGGAGCTAGCCTCCAAGGGTAGAAATAAAGGAGATAACCAAGGTTGACTCCACTTCCATTAAAAACTTGGTTTCCTCCATGAGTTAGCTCACGATCAAGGCAAGAAAAGGGAAGAGGAGGCTTCCTCCCCTAAAGAAATTCATCTTAATGCACTCCCAAGGGCAGGAGAGACCTAACTGACCCTTTTGTCGACCCTCTCACTGCTAGTGGTCAGATTCTGTCCACCTAAACTCTTCTACATATGGCATTTGACAATATATAGAAAGAGAGAAAGGGAGCTTCCTCTAGGCCACATTTACATCCTCACACACTCTTGAGGTGAAGAGAAAGAGTATCGAGGTGCTCCCCGAGACTCTCAACACTGGCAGGCCTAGAATCAACCAAAGCCTGTAGCCATGCTCTTGGCCAAAGATCTAAATGGAGGAACACTATTCCTCCACACAAATTGGATGTCCCTATGCATTCTAGGGATAGAAGAAAACTTGAATGAACCTTTCTGTAGGTTTATCGCCACTTACGATCCAAAAAATCGTCAAACCTAATGGCAAAGTGGTGAGATTTGGTCTCCATGGTGATCCACGGAGAGGCAAGTTGAGAGTTCTTCACCATGGCTTCAACTCATCGAGACAAAGGTGTATGGACCGTCCCCACCACCGAGGATCGACATCGATGAAGTATGCTTCAAAACTGACCACTCTTGTATTTTAGTTTGGTCCTTTGTGAAGGGCAGTTGATCTCAAGTGAGATCAAGTCATATGTATTGATTACAAATTAATCCTTGATAGTTTTCTAATCGAAAATGTGCTAAAATTCCCCTTGGATCATTAAATTTTGGCCCTATAATACGGACAGTCTACGCTTCTCGCTAGAGAGAAATTAGGAGAAATCTTCGCTATCGTTTCATACTATTAGGAACTGATGGCTTAGATCTAGTTGCACATTTGATTTAAATCCCTTAAGCATCTTCATGTAAAATCATGATTGTATGATCAAAGATTGGATGGTCGAAATAAATCCTGTGATCCCTGCGGCCATCTGAGTTGGATTCGCATAGATCAAGCTAGCCGAATTGGGTGTCCTGACATGTAAAATAGCGCCATGTGGCACCGCCCATTTAAAATGGAAAATCTTGATTTTTTGAATTAAATAAATGTTAGAAAAATACAAGAAATTCAAAAAATATAGAAAATAAAATACTCAAGAAATGAAATGCAAATAAAGGCTCTATATTTTCATCTCAGTGAGAGGAATCCATTAAACCAAAATCCTCAATTTTTATTTGGTAATTTTATGTTAATTAGAGTTTGAATGAAAATAATAAAATAATAAAATTTTATATTTAGCACTAAGTTGGGAACCCAAAATTAATTCATTCAATCAGTTCCCTAGATTATGGTCAGTAAACAAAATTTTATATTAATTAATGAAATGAAGTTATGAAACTTTAACAACTAATGTTATATTTAGCTTGATTTAAATAAAAAAGAAATGAATCATAAAACATAAGATAATGACTTTTTTTATTAATGAAATTGAGATTTCCCAAAGATTGATTGAAACTAATTAAATCAACTTATCTGACTTAATATATAAATATGAATGAATGAAATTATAACTTGAAATTAATTAGGTTAACTCACTCAAATTCACCAATATAACATAATGAAATGTCTAAATGAAATTAATTATAATCAAATAAACCTAAATGAGAAATTAAGAATACATAAATGACTAAATCATAAAATTGAAATATAATAAATCATTTAAATAATGAAATCAAAACCAAATTTGAATTAAGATCTTAACTTAAATAAGTTAGCTCATTCAAACTAATAAACATTAATAAACAAAAAAAAACATTAATAAATAAGATTAACCCAAAATTAAATATGCCAAATTATTCAAACAGATAAAACTAAATAAATAAAATAAATCAAAATAAAAGAACTCTAAATTACATGAATTCTAAACCTTAAAACATTAAATAAATCAAAATATTTGAAAATGAATCAAACTAAATGAACATCAAATTTAATCATGATATATGATTAAACCCTTAGTTAAGGATAAAGGAAACAATTTAAACCTTAACATTATTAACAAAATGTGGGCCAAAATATAAATTAAATTCAACTTAAAATGATCTTCTCAAATGACTTTAAAAGAGGTTAAGTAAGACCTTTAGAATGAATCTTCATCTTAGGATAAATATTTCATTTTCCTAAGACTCACGCTGTTGAATAAAATGGGTTTCATCCAAAGTGAAACTTATTATATTCTTCATTATTGAAAATATAAATTTCATTTTAATATGAAATGAGCCTAAAAATGAAAATGAAATTGTAAATTATTAAACTTTTTAAATTGAAACCATCCAATGGTAATATTAATAAACTTTAAAAATTAAACCAAAACTTGAGTACAGCCTTACAACACCAGCCCATTTTCTTCACACACTAGATTATTAAGTCATTGACCTTAAATTTAGATTTGGTTGATGTTCTATGATACTTTGTGATATGATGTAAAATATTTTTCTTATTTTATGGTGTATTATTTTAGACTGGATGGCTAGTATTATATGCCCACTAGTTTGGATGTTAGGACATTCCTTTTAGCTTAACTCTATTTTTTGCAAGGGGTTGTGCTAAAAAGGACTGCTGTAATAAAACATAATAATAAATAAATGTTATTTTCTTGCAGGTATGCTTGAGTCCGTAAGCATTGCCCAATAGGATAGGTGGGCTCGACAAACAAGTAATGCTAAGTTTGTATTTTTGCATATATAATTGTTGGAATGTTGTCTGTAATTTCTAACATAAATTTGTTAGGGATTAGAAATTTCTTTTAAAATTTGAAATGTAATTTGAGCTTAGAATTACATTTGGATCATGAGGTTTTGGAATAGCATGAGCTAACCCTACTAGTTGGTGGTCCCCTGTGAAGCCTTGGAGGTCCCTGAAGAAGGAGAAAATCCTAGAGAAAGACTTATAAATCTAGACTTTTAGTTCTAAGCTAGGCTGTATAAAGGCAGAGTGTATAGCGATACCTAGTAGCACTTGCCAATTATTTTAAATTAAATTTAGTGTAATTTATTTTGGATGGGAAATAGAATCAATCTGCTTTTCTAGGTTTCTTTATGTGCTATATTTTCTATGATGGAATGCTTGGAAATTAAGCTCCCACAAACAACTTAAAAGCCTTAGGAACAACTTAAAAGAAATTCATAACTTCACACATAAATTAAAGCCTTAGGAACAACTTAAATGCAACTAAAAAAATTAGCTTTTGCAAACCATATTAGCATATTATTCTAACTTCTTAAATTGGATGCTTCACCCATTGCATGAAAGACAAATCTGACCTTTAAGGATGACCACCTTATTGGGGTAGTGTGCCTTCTTATTTTGAGTTAGCCCATGATCGCTTCTAACTACATCTCATTATAGGCATAAATTGCATACCCCAAAAACCTTAAATGAATCATGAGTCAAGACATAAAAACTAAAAATTATTGCATTAATTAGGCGCATATCACACCTGACATGATCTTAAAGACTAGGGAGTGAGTTTAGGCTCCTAGATTATTTTCCAAAATAGCAGTCCGACCATCTTGCATACATAAGACCAAATTTGTGAGTTAAAAGTTTCTTAGGTGGTGTTAGTTGGCAACCCTTCCAGATAGGTTATAAGTCTAGAAGAGTCAGGGATAGGATCCTTTTCTCAAGTGAGAGAAGGAGCCAATAATTCCTAAAAGTCAAACTAGGTTGAGCCTCTGACTTATGTTAGAAGGAATTATAAACTTAGATTCTAAAGCATCCTTTTAGGAATAAGTCATCAACCCTAAACATTCTTGTGGTCTTGTGGTGCTAGAATATAAGACCTAAATTTTTAATAAAATATCAATTCAAACCTTAATAAATTTTTATCTCAAAATTATAAAGCCCAATGGTAGGATAGTTGAAATACTTACTGGGCATCTCAGTATCTATAGGTATTTCCTACTTTATCCAAATTTTTCTCAAAAAGAACTCTTCCCCCATTGAAGTTTTTGCTTTTGAAATTTTAATTTATCCATCCTTTGAAATCAACTTTGAAATCCATAGAAATAAGAGCCTATTTCTTTAATCAAGAGTATTCTTAGAAAGAGATCCTCATTCCTAAGATGTAATTAACTATATAGGCTTGCCATTATAAAGAACTATGATCCTAGTATTAAATAAACCTTATTATACTTTTTCCATGTAGTTCAAGAGAATAATCTCTGAAATATTAAGAAAATCCATTAGCCTGAGGAGTCCTTATTTAAGTGATTAAATCCATTATAGGATAACATGTTTATCTTTTGAGATAATATGTTCATTCCTTAATGACAAATTTGATTACCTAAATAAGATATTCCTATAATCTATATGGTGTCCCAAATTTTCTTCAGTGTCAATCAATATACTCTCATTTTGATAATTGGAAATTAATGATGTGATGATGATAGCATAGTTGTATGGATTACCAATAACATGTTTATTTTTCTTTGAGAAATGTACATAAATTTTTCAGGTATGTAGTGTGCATGTCATGGTTGTTAAGCTAACATCTATAGATTACAGTCTCTTGAGGCTTGCTTTTCTCTTGGACTCTCTGCTTCCTCTAAAAATAGTGGGTACAACTTTCACGATATGAATCTTGTGTGTTGGTGTTGGTTTATTACTCATTTCAGTGACTTCTTTATCCTTTCTTCTACTGATTTTTTTGAGCTTTGCCACTTTTATTAACTTGTTAACTAAGTTTTTCAGGTGGCGATATTCTTTAATGTTGTGTTTATGGTCTTAGTGCTAGGCACAATATCTAGAGAGATCATGAACACTGTCGATCTTCGAAGGAGGTGGTTGTTTAAAGTATTCCTTATTTTGGATGACTTCTACTAACTTGACCATCGATGCCATTAAAGGAGTTGCCAAAGTGGTTTATGAGTATTCAACACCTTAATAGTGAGTTACTATGTTTTTAAAGTCCCATTCAAGTGCAGGCACTTCAGGTCACCTTTTTTATCCGATCTTCACACTTGAAACTTATCTCTAGGTGATTGTTCATAAGATGACCTCTTCATCAAATCTTTCATGGGATTCAGTGGCATCGGGTGAATAACATCATTATATTCCTCAGCATTCACATGATTCTTCACCAATCAAGTAGTTAAGTGAGTGTTTTGGGTTGTTGGTGCCTGAGAGAGTATTTGAAGGGTTCTTCTTTCAAGCCTTGAGTGAGTGTAGCCTGCGCCACCATGGGTGCAAAGTATTTAATTTCCTATATTTTTTGTTGAAAGTAGGTGAAAAAGTTTTTTAAAGACTTATCAT
Source organism: Cymbidium sinense (assembly GCA_021442155.1). Taxonomy (NCBI): domain Eukaryota; kingdom Viridiplantae; phylum Streptophyta; class Magnoliopsida; order Asparagales; family Orchidaceae; genus Cymbidium; species Cymbidium sinense. The sequence continues at coordinate 63,006,513 of CM038231.1, forward strand.
GATCTTGTTTCATTTGTAGATGAGCTTGGGAACTCTTTAGTAGTTTCTAAGCACTAGTGAATTATGTGGCAAACAACTTTTTAAAATCAGTGAATGAGATTATGACCCCTATTAGGAGATGTGAGAACCAAAAAAGGGCAGCACTTCATTGCATCATTTAGATTCAATAGTAATATTATTGATTCAAAATATGCTACATGATTCATCAGATATGTTTGGCATTTGTATGATTCCATGAGTGGATGATGAGCCTTCGTGGTCTTCATAAGAAAATATTGGTTGGTTTCACTTACTTCTTCTATATGTCTTTTTCTTGACTAACATAGTATGACTTTTCATCTAGACTGGGGGTTATAAATAATTCTCTTTCACTTGGTGAGCTCAGTGGTCTTCGATGTTAAAGATCTCTTATTTTCTTTGGCCATTAGGTCTTTTTGGTTGGATTTCTCTGTAGTCGCCTGCATTAGCTGAGTGATTCTATCTTCCATATCTCTCACATTATATCACATGCTAAATTATTAGATATTCTACTACATGATCACTATGTGATTTTGTGTTGAGTGTCCTACTTCGCTTTCTATTTGACTCCTAGTTCTCTGCCTCATTCACGCTCATTGCACCTAAGGGATGTTGTATCTAAATTTATTTGTAGAATGAAATAGAATGTTCTGAGATACCTCAAAAATAGGGTTAGGAAAAGCTGACCTATAGTAAATAAAATAAATGCAAAAATTATCTCAAATTTTATTATTCCACAAAGATCTTATACAAATATTGAGGGCTCTAGGCGCCCCGCCTAGAAAAAAGAGCACAAACACACCCCCCACCCCACCCCACGACCACCACTTTGAAAGAACCATTTCTATAATAGTTAGTGAGGAAATTACATATAGTAACATATAAGATAAGTTGAGTATAGGTGGGAACTCTACCTGACACAAAGCTAGGGGTGAACTCTATAGACTATTAAACTGAGCGACCAACTACTTACTTTAATGTGTGACTGCTTATACATAGTAAATTGACTAGGTAGGGTGAACTTTGCTCATTTAGTCTATTTAGTCTTCCTTAGTCACTCATCAATCATAGACAAGTCTATAGCTAATCTCTATACTTTATTCTTAGAACATTCTTCTTTGACCTACTTTATGCACTATGAGTCTTTATTATTGAATAGCTCACTTCTATAAATTCACTTCTATTTTTATGAGAGCTTGTTGTGAAGGCTACTCAAGCATTCCTATATTTTTGGATATAGATTATGATATTTCAATTAGACTTTGGTCATTTTAGATCTTTTGGTTGGTCTTTGAATATTTTATGACTTTTAGAGATTCATGCATTCTTAGATTCTTACTTGAGATTGTATTACTCAATCTGACTTTTATTCTTTGTGACTTCCTTATACTTGGGCCACTCAACCATAGTGATATAGAATTGATCATATTTTCTACATGACTCTCTCTATCTTTCTATTTACCCCATACTTCTTCAAGCAATTTCCACAAGTAAAGTGAGGTATTAGCATATAGATAGATTGAGATTCAACATTCTTTTTGGTGTGGTGAGCATGAATAGATGCCTCAAACTAAAAGCCAATCACTCCAAATATCAAAAAAACTAACAAGAGACAACTCAGATGGCATATCAAAAACCACCCAATACTTTGCAACACACCAAGATTTGATGGAGATGAAGGAGAAGTTCATTCACCTTATTAAGGATCTATGGAGTAAGCTCATAGGGAGACCTCTTGAAGGTGTGAACTTGAAGGTTTTTTTTGGTTTTGTTAAACATTAGTGAAGGGGATTGATTCATAATGTTGAGTAGATGACACTTTATTCCACACAAGTGAAGAAAAAGATATTTTCTCTTATGTTAGAGAAAATAAAGTCTTTGCCAGTATTTCTTAAGGGAGATTGCTAAAGTCCAACCACCACTAATGTTCAAGATTCTTCTTGTAGAGTCTTATAGAGCTAGGTCTAACCCTACATGTCATGTTATTTACTTTGAGTCAACTACTTCATCGCTTTTCCTAGATGATGCACTAAAATACCATCATTTTTATCACTTTCAATGAGTCAACTTTGAGATAGTTTTTATGCCTTTTAGTGGGTGTCATCACTTTATTTGTTGAGTTTAAGAGGATGCTCATAAGATAGCTCACCAGTGCATATAAACACTTAAAGATCTTATAGGCTTTACTATAGATTCACTCAGAACCAAGTGAATTTTTGAAAAAAAAATTTATCACTAGCTTCTAAAGAGAGATGTTAAAAATAAAAGATCATGAGTTTGTAGTCACTCAGGCTACACTTAACTCATATGTATATAAGAATAGTGGGTATATCTAGTCTGGACATTCCGGGGATGCACAACATTAAGTAGCCCCAAGGAGGTTCCTACATTACTCTCATGATGAAAAATAATGGTGAAGTACTTTCTTAGAACTTTCATACATTTGAATGTGTATTTAGCTAATGAATGAGAATCCTCTTTTTCTATGAAAATCATTCATGCATCCTACATTTAACTATGCCAAAAACATATTGTATGCATAGATATGTTTAGGACTTAATCATATGCATGCTACATATGATGAAAAGAAATGAACAAATATGTGTTATGTGATAGAAATTAATTCCAATTAATCTTAAGATGCCATTCTTATTGAATGAGATTAATTTAAGTGAACCTAAACTTAGGATTAATTAAAAATATATAATAAGAAATTCACTAAAGAGAACTATATTAAATTAACATGCTTTAGAAAGTAGCTTAAGGTAGGGATGAAAGAGGGCAATCCTCTTTCTTCTCTTTATAATGCTTAGATATTAAGTGTAGGTCATATGAAACAAAACAAGTCACAAATTAAAACTTGCCAATCAATTAAAGCATTTGAAGTGAAACCATCCTTTAAATTGAATCTTTCTACACTAAGAAAATTATAACAAAGCCTAGTTAGGACATACCACACAATACTTATTGCACACATTAGAATTAACTCACCACTTCTAGCTTTATGTTTGAGCGGTGCATGGAGTGATGTATATTTTATTTTATGATGTATTATTTTAGACTGGGTGTTAGGGTGTATATTTTGTAGACTAGATGTTTGGCTATTATTAGCCTAATCATATTTTCTATAGGAGATTATGCTTAAGGGGCTGCTGAAAAATAAATATAAATGCTCTCTTTGCAAGTTGTCTAAGCCCCTAAGTATAATCCAAGTTAGGATAGGTGGTCTTGCTTACCCATGTGCAGGGTTCTAAGTCCAAATTATCAATACAATTGCTTAGGTGGAATGAATGTTTAGCTAACCTCTATTTTACAGGTGTAGTTAGATTTACTCTTTCCATTTAAATATAATTTTATAATTAGGAATTAGAATTAGTGCTATGGGGGAATTAGGATGACCATTGGCTAGATGACTATTTCTTTTGTAAACTGGGTTGTATAAGGGTAGAGCTCAGCTACCAATTTTTCTTTTTTGGGTTGTACAATAGCACCAGACCACACCGACCTTTTATTATTTTGCAGTAGCTATAAAATGTTTGAAGTTATGTTTAGCTTGTGCATTATAAATGTCATTCCTTTTCATAGTTGTTTTATGGTTGGTGTTTATTTTATGGCCTCGATGCGATTATGCTCCTAGAAAAAAATAAATTTTCTACCCAACTACAACTTATAATTAAATTTCTAAATAACTCATAACCTCACATAAAGCCTAGGCATTAAATCAAGATAATTAAAAGATTTAGCAACTTAGCTAAATGGTTGAATGCTTCACAACGTGCATATCATATTATTTCTCTCTTGAAAATAGGAGATTTCCATCTTTGCATAATAGAGGAATGCTTGACCTATGAGGGCATCCTTTGTGGTGGAAAACACCCCTTTCTCACTGATTTAGCCAATAATCTAATTTCATCATGCATATAGAAATACAAAAATCCTACAACCTTTGTCAAAATGAAGTGTCAAATATAAATAAAATTTGAAAAGATTTGCATTAGACTAAGTCATTACTCATACCACTCATGCTCTAGTCTCTTTAAGGAGTGGGTTTAAGGACTTTAGTCTCTTTCTAAATAATAAAAACCTAACTATTTTGCAATTCATATGACTTGGCCACATGAATTTAAAGTGTAGGAGGAGTTAGCTGACTGCCACAAGCCCAACAATCGAGTAGTTTATCCTCTCTTGTGGAGGTAAGCCATATACCCATTTTTGCTTAGATTTAAGTCACACTTTGGATCTTACCAAAGCTGCATAGATTTAAGATCCGAGTTAGTTGTTTCCTTTGGGCTACTAGCATAAATTCTCACCACTTAGGCATTTCCACAATCTTGTGTTGTGGGATTATAAGTCCTTATTTTCTAATAAATAGTCAACATTAATAAAATCAATCCTGTCAATTTCAAACATATAAAGACCATCCATAGGATATATTGGAATCCTCACTAGGTTTCCTAGTATCATGAGAATTCCCTACTCATCTCCCTTTGGCTTCGATAATAAGTATCTCCTTTTTGATCTATCCTGATTGATTTTTCAAACATAACCAGTTTATTGATAGTCTTATCTTTAAAATCTTTGGAGATATTAATTGCTTACTTTAATCGAGAGTATTCCTAAGGAACTCACTTTATTTAGGATGTAATTAATTATGGTGGCTTTCCCCTATAGGGAACTTTAGAACCCGATTTAAATAAACCCTGCTTTATTCATCCATGTAAAGTAGGGGAAAAATCTCTAGTATATTGGAAGACCCATCATGCCTTAAGAGTCCTTGTTAGGTGATTAGGTCCATTGTAGGGTGGTGATTTCTATTTTTTGAGCTAGTGCACCATTCATTGATGTCGTACCCAATCACCTCGATAAGTACAGCCTCAGATCTGCATGGTGTCCCCTATACACATAATACAAAACAAACACCATAGTAAGCTATGCTCAATTACTTTCTCCCATAATTTTAATGTATGACACATTAACTTAATTCCTCTATAATTTGCAAACTCTTTTGCATCACCTTTATTCTTAAATATAGGAACCAACAATCTCTTTCTCAACTCATCTGACATCTTTTTAATCTTTAAAATAATATTAAAAAGATTTGTAAGCCAAAAAATTCCTTGATCTCCTAAACATTTCCACACTTATATTGGAATATGATCAAGTCCTACTATTTTTCCACATTTCATTTTCTTTAAAGCTTCTCTAACTTCAGATTTACTAATATGATGATAAAAATAAAATTCTCTATTTTTGTTTAGGGTATTAAGGTTGTTAAAATCAATCATATTTTCAGATCCTTCATTGAAAAGTTTATCAAAATACCTCATCCACCTATTTTCAATATCCTTTTCTAAGAAAAGCACTTTATGATTTTCATCCTTAATACACCTCACTTAAGCTAGATCTTTACTTCATCTATCTCTTTGGTTCTCTAACTTATACATACATCTTCCAGCTACTTTGGTATTTAATCTCACCTGACTGTTGAAAATAAAATAAGAACGGTGAGAAAAAAATATGAGAGTAATCCAAATCATTCGATAACTGAATCTAAACACACATGAAGTCAATTAATCCAACTGAAAAAAATCTCATAAAGCTTTAGACTATGAAAGAAATATTAGATTTTATCTAGAGTAGGTCATCATGAGACGAACTTACTAACCAAAGTAAATTCAAATGGCTTAGAAAGATTTTCCACAACCAGATTAGAACACATGATTGCAGACACACCCCAAAAGGAAGTTGAAATAAGATCGAGAGACTTACTAGAGCAAGTAGCCTTATTAGCAATAACATCCTTGAAGGATTTTAAAGCCATCAAGTATTTTAACCAGAGATCCCCATAATGCTAGAAGCCCTAGCGGGATCATCCATAAGAGGGGGATTTCCCCATGTATTAGTAGAAACCCCAGCAATAATCAAAAAAGGAGCATGGCACGAGCAGCCAGAGGCCAAGCGAGCCTATAAAATTGAGAGAAATTGATGAAAGTGCCTTAGAAAACTCTAGAAGGGAACACGCCGCCACAAAGGAAACGAAAATCACCAGAGCACAAAGGCAGCAAGATTTAGTTAAAATAATGAAGTGGAATTTATAATTAATTACAATGAATTTATCTTTTAATTATGTTAATCCAAGCATTTTGGATGTATTGGATCAATTAATTTCACTTAGAATTTAAAATCCATTTTGACCCAACTTGGTCATAATGGGTTAAGATTGGGTTAATTAGATAAAATGATCATATTAACTAATTTAAATCTAATAATTACTTGATTTATGTTTTATGATTATTTTCAAATGATTTTGAACAATCAATTTTGGTTGATTTCAATTTGATTTTGAATTTGAATTCATAAACTTTAATTTAAGCCCGCTTAGATCAAATGATCTAATTAGCCTAATCAGGTCTTTAATGGATTTATTTTTCCTTAATTTCATGTTTAAACATGTTTATTTTACCATTTGGATAATTTTAAATGATTTTGTTTGATTAAATTTTGGTGGGTTGACCTTTGACTTAATGGGGCCCACTTAAGTCAAACCTATGCCAAAAGGGTTGCTAGATTTGACTTTGATTTGGATTTGATTTCATAATTGTCATTTGATTTCTTGGTTTCATTTGATTTTTATTTTGTTTTATTTTTATTTAGTTTAAATTTTTTGGGTTTAATTGATTTTGATCTTAATTAGGATAATTAAGTTAATAACCCAAATTACCTTAATTTAAGCTCATATGGATTCAAATTGAATTTGTTTAGTTTAGCTCTTTGTTTAGGTTGGAATTTTTAGTTGAGCCCATCTAATTTTATTTGGTTAGATCAAATCGAAGAAGGATGCAATATGTCACTAGATGTAGTATCCTAAGTGTCTAATTAAGAAGTTTCTAATCTAGGATTAGATATCCTAATTGCTAGTTTAGGGATGATGTTAACCTCATCTAAAAATGAGGTCAATAAAGAATATGCAAAAATATCACACCCATTTACAACTAGACTTCAAAGTCTATGAGCACTATAGTCGATGAACATTGACAAAGAGCCCTTAGATACAAAGACACTTAGTGTCCAATTATTGGAAGGTTCTGGCAACCCCCACAAAAATGAGATATCATTCATTCGGTGGACACCAGGGTGTGAAATCTAGGATGTGTTCCTAAAGATCTACTACTGGAAGGTCTTGATCAATTTTGGTACCAAAAGAATCCCAAATCATCAATGATGAGGCAACTCAACATAAGCTGGATTCACTAGATGACAAAGGAACAAAATCTTCTATCATCAATTGGAAACATCAGTCTAAAAAGTGTCAGCTAGTAGATGATGAGAAAGATAATTGAATCTTCTAGGAAGATACAAATTTCCCAACCAATGAAGAGCAATCAATCAAACCTAAAAAATAATGATGATATCGATAACATGGAAGTTAAGGTGGTTTGTATGTTGACACACAAATTTATGAAATAAAAATGTGGTACCCAAATAATAGAATGAAGGAAAACATAAGGAGAATCCAAACATCAACAGCTCAAAGGTGAAACTCAAGTAGTGGTTGAGGTAACTAAGGAACTAGCTGACATTGTAATAAGATTACAATGATAAATGGGTTCTCAGCTCCAACAAAGAGACGAAGAAATTAGCCAGCTCAACAACCAACTTAATGAAATGAGTTGGCTGATGAAAGAGTTGTTTAGTCAACTGAATCTTATAGCAACCATAACACAACAAATAACTCTGAGAAATACTTCAGAGACAATCAATCCAATAGCTGAAAAAGAAACCACTAGAGATGTTATACTAAATACCTATCAAGAGGTAGATGTTATCACTAAATCTTAAGTAGAAGATCTCATCAACCAGAAAGTTAAAACAGTCTTCACTTCAAAAGTCGCTTAACATATAGTTGGAAAAGGTCGACCATACCTACCAAATATGACCAAGTAGAGTACCCTAAAGGGTACATTGTGCCAAAATTCAATACTTTTTTAGTTACAAAAAATCCTTAGTAGCATCTCATCTGGTTTAAAGCCACGTGCAAAATACTAAAAAAAATGATGTCTTGCTGCATTGACAATTCGTCAACAGTCTTACCATCACAGCTTTTGAATGGTATACTGAGCTACCCAATGACTTAGTAAAAACTTTCATCGAGCTGGAAACACTCTTCGTTAAAAGCTTTATATGAGCAACTAAAAAGTAATGATTGTAGATCTTGCTTTGAAAAAAAGAAGGAAAGATGAGAGTGTCACAAAATATATTACTGAATAGAGAAATCTATGTTTGAAATGTGACCAATAGCTCACAGAAAAGTATACAGTAGAACTCTTTATGGCGAATATAGATGATTAAATTGCTCCATATCTAGCCATAACTATGATTAATACGTTCCAAGAACTATTGGATTGTATAGCCAAATTCGAGAGGTTACCCAAGTAAAAAGGCCTTAGCACCAATTATAATAACAATTCCTTTAAAGAAGGAAAGAAACCAAAATCACATGATGCAAAGAAAAATGATGTTAATACAACATTCAAATTTAAAGTTGACAAAAATAGAAATGGAGGTGTAGCAACCTCGTGACTAGCAACAACCTCACGACCGACAACAAAGTCAACAAAAGATAAAAACATTGTCAACCCTCCAAGAGAAGATGTCTAAGCAGTACTCATTCAAAAAAATATGTACTATTAAGATCTTTAAACATGTCCTAAAATTGGGATTATAATTACCAGAGCCACGATGACCAGACAAAGTGGACAAGATTGATGATCCTAACTACAATTCATTTCATAGGCTCATAAGTCATCCAATTGAAGATTTTTTTGTCATCAAGCATTGGGTAGAAAAGAGCTACCAAAATGGTAAACTCACTTTATCAGACACTATAGAAACCATAAGAAGGAAAAGGTTAAAGTTATTACAACCCACCCAGTCTAGGATGCAAAAGATAAAAATGTTGACCTACCTGGAGCATAGAATTTAAAGGATAAGGGCAAGCCTCACAAACATAAGAAGAAGAAGAAGGTGGTTGTGAGACCTTTATTCAAAAAAGATTAAAAGGATTATTAATATTCTTTTAGCCATAGAAGGTATCCGGTGGAAGAATGCTTTAAAGCCCAAACTAGATCCTAAAAGATTCTTCCCCAACAAGGGACAATTTTATCATGTAAAGAAATAAATGAAAAATAATTAGCATTCATCAAAGTCTTATGAATAAAAAAAGAAGAGGAAATCAAGAAAGCTGAACATAGAAAATGATTAACTCTTTAGAGCATTACGAGCAACCTCCTTGAAGGTCAGTTAAGCTAGAAGAATATTTGACCCATTTAAAACTTGACATGAAAAATTTTAAAGAAGTTTTGACATAAATGAGTCATGTCATAAATGTGATTGGAACTACAACTGACTCTGAGAAAGAACTATGCTTTCCCAGAGAAAAGCTCACTAAATGAAAAGTCAAATCAGGCTCAAAGAAATTTCATCCTAAACTATGAAGTAATTTTGAGAATGCTAAAAACTCCAAAAGCTCTTAAAACTATATAAAATTTGGAGACATCTTCTGATAGAGATCAGATAGAAGAAGTGATCCAAGTACAATTAAGGACAAAAAAAATTTCTCCACCCCACAATGGAAAGTCAGTGATAAAGGCAAAGAAATTCAAGTTAATGAGAATGTCTTACCTACACCACCGACTAAACCTCAAAAGTCTACCAAAATAGGAGTAGACTATAATGTTCTGGAGCATTTACACAAGCTGCCTGCTCTGCTAAGTATTTATAATGCTCTCATATTATCCCAAGATATATGTGAGACATTAATCAAATCCTTACAAAACCTAGAATAATATGATGTATTTTTCACTAAAGAAAAAATGAGAGTGGGCTTAACCTTTGAAAAATTAGCAACCATCACATATATTAAGAATTGCCTACTATTAGGGACAACTGATCATAATCAACCCTTTATGTTATAGATGAAAGTAACTCTATCTGAATAAAAAGGATATTAATTGATACAGGCACTTCGGTCAATCGTATAATAATTAAAATGCTATAAGCACTAGCTTTAGCTGCTCACTACTTGGGTGAAAGGATAGTATTCCTATAAGGATTTAATGAACAAGAACAACAAGCCTTGGGGTCTCTTGCTCTACCCATATGCTTCAGAAAACTATAATAGAAGCTAAATTCCATGTGATAAAAAGCTTGAGTTTCTTACAGAGCACTCCTTGGTAGGTTGTGGATTCATGAATATGGCATTGTACTCTTCATCAATGTATGAAATATATTCAAAATGGTGAAGAGCATTGAATTAATAGTAGCATGAATCAATTATTGATACATGGGATCAAGATCTATGATGATGCTAAGTACTTGATGCCTAAGATGATAGAGTAAGTCAAATCTCAAAAATAAGTGGCTCCATCTATCAAACTAATGCTGAAAAGAAGTAGTTTAAAGAATAAAAGTACCAATGATTCTAATGAATCAAAGCAATCCCAGGTAACTCCCCACCTTCGAAGCGATATTAAAGATGATGAAGAGGAGGTAGTACATTATCAACTCAAGAAAACCCCAACTACCCAATAGAAAGAAGAAGTTAGTACTAATAAAGTGGCAAAGTAATTAGAGGAAACTCATGTTTCTCTAATAAGGGTACCCGAATCCCAAATCTCCAAGAAGGCTATGAAAATAACTACAGTGCCAATGGCACATATAAAATCCTTAACAGCTTCAAGAAAAGAGGAAATAGAACTATTAAAAACTTTCTATGTTCCTCCTAGAATAGTCTATAATGAACATGGGATTCTCTTCTATAAGATAGAAGAGCAAACCTCAAATCCCACATAAATGTTGTTGGAAGAAGAAGATTTTGTGGAAGAAGATATTTTAATAATGATTCCTCAATACTTCTCACTAGTTCTAATGAAACTAATTAAAAATAACATTCAACCTATATAATCAAGCATCCAAGTTGGTTGTTTAATAGGCTCTAGTAAAAGGATAATACCTAAAATCCCATAGGTTCTGAAAAGTTCACCACATGGGAATTAGGATATATTGCCTCAGTATCTCCTCCGATGTGTTTATGCTATGCTATAACAAATAAAACAAAAAGTTCTTGTAGAAATTATAGAGGAATAAAAGAATGTTCCAAATGAGAATATACCTGAAAAAGAATTAATCATCAACCTCAAAGTTACCCTAAAAGAATTTAAGGAAGGTAATCAAGCCACCATTGATGAACTCCAGGAAATTAACCTAGGTACTAAAGATGAGCCTAGGTTGACCTTTGTTAGTGCTAAACTCACAACATAAAGATTGAAGGAATTAAAAGCACTACTTTGTGAATACAAGGATTGCTTCACATAGAATTAGAAGAAAAGGCTAAGCCTATCACTAAATGGGGCCATACATAAACTTGCCAACAAACATGATGTATAACATATAAAAATAAGCACCAAGGTGAATGTGATTAGAAATTGAAGAACTAGTGATCACTAAAACTAAAAAACCATTGAAGTAGGATTCATCCAGGAAGAAAAATATGTTGATTAAATTGTCTATATTATTCCAAAAGGAAAAAGAAAGAACAAATTTGTGTCAATATTGACTTTAGGGACTTAAAAATAAGGCATGCTCAAAAGATGATTTCCCACAACCAAATGCAAAACTCATGGTTAATAACAAATCAAACAATGACATGTTCTCATTCAATGGACTATTCATTGAGACATAACCAAATTAAAAGTCTCAGAAGATGAAAAGGATACATCCTCTCGCACACCAATCAACATATATTGTTATAATGTGATCCGATTTGACTAGAAAAATGCCGATGCGACATATCAAAGGGAAATGACTCACATTTTTGATGACCTCATGTATAGATATGTTGAATGTTATATCGATGATTTGGTTGTCATAAGAAAAAAATTAAAGCGAGAAAATAAGTGACTTAAGAGTCATATTCGATAGAATTCAAAGTTTCAACTTAAAAATGAATTCGTTGAAATGTGTTTTTTGTGTGACTTCTAAAAATTCTTAGGGTTTATTGTGCACCATAGAGGGATTGAAATTAATCCCCCTAAAATAAAAGTAATAACATAAATGTCAATGCCTAAGACCTTGAAGCAACTATACTCACTATAATGTAAATTGGTTTACATTAGAAAATTCATTTCTGGTCTTTCAGGAAGATGTCAACCTTTTAGCTGGCTAATGGAAAAGGATGCACCTTTTATATGGGATGATGCTTGTTAATAAGCATTTGATAGCATAAAATAATATTACATCTAATAGACAATAATGAAAGTTTTTTATATTGTATACGATAGCATTAGAAGAATTGGTAGGAGCTTTGCTAGGAATAATGAAGAATGAATGGATAATACCCTATGCTATATAAGTCAACATTTGATAGGAGCCGAATTAAAATATTCTTCTATTGAGAAGCAATAAATAACTCTGATATCTAAAGTCGACCCTCTTAAATTCTTAATAACTAGACCTACCCTAACTGGTTGCTTAGTTAAATGGGCAGTCTTATTACTTTAATTTGATATAACATATGTTCCATAAAAGGCTATAAAAGGATAAGCTATGGCTGATTTTTAGCCACTCATCCCTTATCAATAACCTCTCCATCCATGATGAATTACATGATGAACAAATCTTTGAAGTGAAAGAAGCTCATCATCAAAATGAAACTCTACTTTGACGTGGCTTCATCAATAAAGCTAGCTAAACCATCCAATTTACCCATAGTACATGTTAGAATCAGCTTAATATTTATGACACTACAATGCGATATTCTCCAACATTCATATAGTCTAATAAAACCTTGAATCAACAATGAGGCCGAATATGAAGCATTAATTGAGGTTCTAGAGCTAGCAATTAACATGAAAATTAAGAAGCTTCATATTTATAGAGATTCTCAACTCATAATTTGATAAATAATTGGGACATCGAAGATCAATAAGCTTGAACTAGTGCTTATCATAAGCATGTCTTGGAGCTTCTAAAAAAGCTCTGAAATAACAATTATAAGGTGTCACATCGAGATAATGGTAAAGCTGCCACATTATCTAAATTGGCTAAGGAAATGATAGACACTTAGGGAGAGGCAATTACAATAATAGTCCAAACCAAGCTAGCATTGGTACTAACCTTTCTGCAAACCTTTAAAGCTAAAATAATTAAGAGATTTCAATGAAAATTGAAGAAAATGACTGGAGAAAACCATTCATCACCTATTTTAAAGGTGGCAGATTACCAAATCATAAATCAAAGGCTCATCAAATTTCACAAAGAGCTCGATGATATGCCCTTGTGAATGATACATTATATCGATGCTCATTTGACCAAATATGATTATGATGGCTAAAGTCCATGAAGATTGTACGGTGTAGATAAATTTGGTCCTAAAATAAAAAAAAGGGATACTATTGGCTTAGTATGATTCAAGACTACTTTGAACATACCAAAAGATATCATTAGTGTCAAATTCATGCATACATGTTGCAATGACCACTAATCATCTACATCCAACTGTGGCATCTTGGCCATTCGAAAGTTGGAGAATCAATATTATTGGTTCAATAGATTCTCTATCATCTGGGAGACATCACATCATACTAGTTGCCACTAATTACTTCTCCAAATGGGCATAAGCAATCCCATTAATAGAAGTTAAACCAAATAATATGGTGAAATTTTTTTGAGATCATATAGTTTATCGATTCAGATTTCCTCAAAGAATTATATTTGATAACTACACTGCCTTCAAGAATATCATATTCTTCAATATATAATCTAGAAGCCAATTATCTTGCAAAAGCATTTGACAAAATGTTGGTTAAACTCCTCAAGAAAATTCACTCTAAAATAAAAGAGAATAGCATGAAAAATTAATAAAAGTCTTGTGGTCATATTGTACCACATACAAACCTGCTACACAAGCAACACCATACTCCACAGCCTTTGGAGCAGAAGCAATACTTCCTCTTGAAGTAGAGCTACCTTCACTTAATATAGTAGTTCAAAATAAACTTACAATGGAGTAAAGTGTCTGCATACGACTTGAAGAGCAAGAAGCTCTCAACAAAATGTGACTACAAGCCCAACAAAATTTAGAAACATATAGAGCAAGAATGACCCGAGCTCATGACTGCATAGTTTACCCAAGAAGCTTCAAAGTAGGTGAACTAGTATTAGTATGTAGAATGCCTATCATTTCCCACCAACAGACAATTGGAAAATTTAATCCATATTGAAAAGATCCTATATTGTTGAAAAAGTATCTGAGGAAGAGCTTATCAACTCATTGATTCGAAAGAGATAAGACATATGCCCCGTATAAATGGATAATAACTTAAAAAGATATTATGCATAACTATTAAAAGTTTAATGCTTTACAAAAACAAGAGTCAAAATAAACTATAAAATGATCAACTGAAGAGATACTCATCATTAAAACTATGAGAAGAAAGTACTAATCTCAAAGAAAATCCCCCATCAATAGAGGGCAATTTTATAAGCATTACAATGTAAACAAAATACTCCATCAAAAGAAATTCTCTCCAATCAAAAAGAGCTAAATCAGATCCATCATGCTCAAAGGGATTGAGTTAGGTTCCATCATGTCTAAAAGGACCAGATCTAAATTTAAATCAAATCCATCATGCCCAAAGGGGCCAGGTCAGATCCATCATGTCCAAAGGGACTAATTCTAAATCTAAATCAGATCCATCATGCCGAAGGGTTGGGTCAAATCCATCATATCCAATGGGACTAGATATAAATTTAAATCAGATCCATCATGCCCAAGGGGGCTAGATTAGATCCATCAATGCCCAAAAGGGCCGATATAAATCCAAACCTTAGATATTATCATATCAAAAAGTGGCAGGTCTAAATATAAACCTAGATTTTATATGTTCAAAGAAGGATTAAATTGAAATATAAACTTAAACTCTTTGAAATCAAAAAACATGAAATCAAAGCATAGAAGCATAACTTATTTATAAATTCAGCTATTACAGCTTTTCATAATGCATGTAAAATTTATATGCTTCTCTTATCTAGATTTATTATAGATTGGCTATGATGTTTATCTGGAGATGGCCAGATGATATGCCTTCTACAGAGCCTTCTGACGAGAAAATATGGTATACTATTGAGGCCCATGATTCACATGGCACAGTTAGGTTGCAGAAGTGACTCTCATGGCATTAGGATATGTTGACAAGCACGGATATTTTTGAGGACTCATTTGCTCAATCATCCAGCATTTTACCAGCTGATTTAGAGTTTCCATTAAGTCATGATCCTTCTGATTAGGTAATCAATCTAAAGTTGAGACATAGTCATGATATTCTTTTAAACTTTGGAGATCAGGATGTGCCTCAACCAATTGTATATATAGCTCCTTATGTAAGAATAGTCAGAATTTTGGGTTATCGCATATTACACCAAGAGGCAAAAGATTTGGAACTTAAGGTTAGGATTTGGCACACCATTGTCAGGTTTTAGTGGCTATGTATATTAGGCACGTCATCACTTATTGATGCATGGTGACATCTTCAGGAGGGCTGGCATATATCATGCAGTATACACATCACTTTTTGATTATAGTCGCCTCCCATTTATGTGGATCTAGAGCATAATAGAGCATTGGGTAAGATCACCAATACCTACTGGATTGGTCCACATTAGATGATGATTGTCTTGGTCAACATACATGATGATAGTCTATCATAGGCATTCCCTATGAGAAGTGTGTGCCTCCAGATTATAAGCTCTTTTTATGTTAGCCAACTGGTCAACATAGGAGAGGTAATCATGCATACTTCTTAGGTCTCCATCATGCTCTAGATCACTACCATAGATTATTTAGAGAGTGGAGATTAGGTCATAGGTGATGGGGCACAGTTACTTTAGACACATGGTATGAGAGCTTCCTTGATGCAGCAACATGGTCATCCCACTTCACATAATTAGAGGATCCATTTGATATGAGATTTCATTTAATTGAAGAGTCATTTAATGACAAATTTGAGCTAGAAGGAAGACTTAGTTTTCGATGAATCTTAGCATGGGATATTGATGAGGAGCTATCGATAAGGGCTTTTATTACCACTTGGCTATGATACTTTGTATTTTTAGGACACAACAGACTTTCAATTCATCCACTCTTTTGATGACCAGCTTGATCTCTTGGGGTGAGAGGATAGTATTAGCACTAGCATCATTGGCTTACTTATACCGTAGATTAGGCAGAGTGAGGATGATGACTGACTCACAACTTCACAACGTAGATGCTCATTAGCACTACTTAAATGGATGGATTCACGCACATATATCAAGAGCTTTTAGTTGTCTAAAATGCCATCCTATCTTAGAGAGCAAAATTTTCCCATGATCACGTAGTTGAGCAGAGCTATAGTCACCTTAGATAGAGATTAGATTCGAACCTTCATGTTTACTTCATCATGCATGATGGATCACTTTGATCATTCATAGATCATTCTTTTATTATGCACGCTTTCGAGCTTAGGGCAAAGATTCACAAATTCTCATTGATAAAGGAACACCATTATTAATATCAAGGACAAAATATAGATGCATTATAATACCTTATTTGAGACATTCTTGGTTTTGTTATAGGAGTCATAAGTCTCTGATATTGGAGGATATAACCCCAATAGAGTGGCTAGATAGTATGATTTCTCTCATGCTACACCCATCTACTACCATGAATAGTAGATATAGTAGATACTCATTCTCTGGGGATCCTCACATTGTCTATTCAATTAGCAGTAGCTTCCATAGCATGGGCTTTCTTAGTTCATCTAGGCACCAATTCGGGTTTCTATATAGCTTTATATGAGACTTACACAAGAGTTAGTCACCTCTGGATGCAATGGATCTGTCATACAAACTCTTTCTTTTTTGAGCTAGGCTTTTGTATATAGTCATAGATTGGGGAGAGCCATACCAGTATGACATTTGCATTCCCCTACCACATAACTCATGCTCCTAAGAGATCATCATTTGAGCTCGGTAGTAGTAGGAAGCAATAATGAAAGGGTTCATCAGATCAGGAGAGAGATAATATAAATATTTATAGCCCCATGATAGTTGGTCATGGTATAAGAGTAGTAGGAATAGATGAGCCTGCTTATATTCCCATCCCACTAGTGACAGTTGAGCCACCCACAGGACAGATGGATGGTGATGTCATCGGTATTATCAATGAACTAGTGCGCTTAATGTCTACTCAACATGTTGGCAATGAGCATATGCATGTTGCAGAAGACCCACATAAAAGAATCTAGCACTCTGATGATTAGCCATGAGCCGATCTTGTTAGATTCAACTTAGGCGATAGTGAGCGCCACTCATAATGATTCCTCACATATTGATTCCTGTGTAAAAAGTCATCATATTCTTAATTTGAAAGATACAACTTAGAGGCTATCTGGTTTGGAGATCTTATGCTCCGATACACCACAGACCTTCAGATTCATACATTATGACTCTTCAAAGAGCTTATGCCATTTAGTGATGGCATTGCTCCATCTACTTTCTAGTGTTGATGTAGAAGTCTTGCCTGAGTTTTCTAACTTGTACATTGAAGCAAACTCTCTATTAGATTGTGCTATCACCTTGGGTCTTAAAATAAGAAAGATATAACTTTAGGAATCCTTAGAGATGTTGAGTTTGGGATATTCTCATTACACAATACTTATCAGGAGGTCTTATTTGATTTCACTATTACAGATACCTCACTCAATACGACTTCATATCAAGTCTTGCTGGTTTGCCAAAATCTCAAGCACAGTCTTAGAGCTTTGAGATCTTATCAGAGAGAACTGTCTAAAGCACAAATTGAGCTCTTTGATATATCCACCAATTTGAAGGAATTACAAATGAGAAGGCAAAATCTATTAGAAAGAAGAGCAATGATTAGACAATTATCATAGCTATAGAAGAAGACTGCTCATAGACAGATGCCCAAGTAATAGAACTTGAGTTGGTCCTTTACTCATTGGTCCATGACCACGAGGCTACCATTCAGCATGACCAGGAAGTTAGAGAGAGGCAATCTATTATGGATTATAGAGCTCATATATCCTTTGTCTATAATAGAAAAGTTCAAGCCAATCATGTGTAGCTGTAACCTCTACTATGTCATTATTTTACATGATAAATAAAAATGACTAAAGACCATGTTTTCTCTATGTTTATTATGTTGCATAAATCAAAAATAAATAAATAGAGAAGCAACAAATGCATTATGTCCAATCGAGATGACACATTTAATAGGGGGGAATTTTGTTTGTATCTAAAAAAAGGGATGATAAAGAATGATAAAATGAATGAAGTATGATAAAAATTTATACATCCCAGCCTTGGGGCATCACCATGCTACAATCTCAGCACCAAGGCACTATTATCGCCTTAAGGAATCTAGAAGCTCAAACCACTTTCGATGCTCAATTAAATAGAACAACACCGAGCTGCTATGATACCAGCATAGAGGCACTTTCACAAATCCTCAATTTTTTTGAATTAAGAAAGGCATTGTCCTCGCCTAAAAAAATAATAATAATTGCCTAAGGGGAGGGGAAACAATTACAATAACAAAAATTGCTCTCTTAAAGGGAATTGCTTATAAAGGGGGAGTGTAGCACCCCCAAGGCTTCTCTCCTTATTTCACTCACTCTCTCTTGTCTTCTTACTGCATTCTTGTTCCCCATTATTTCTACTTTCTACAAGTTCACATTCCACCGCAAAGGCAACCTCTAGTCTATTCCGGGTAAAGATTTCAAGAATAATATTTTTTTTTCTACACAATTTTCTCTCTTAAAATTAAGTTTAACTAAATTTCCACCTTTGATCTTAGATCTGGTGATGAAATAGAAGAGCGTTTCTCTATCGATCCTGAATTTGGAGTAAAAAAAATGCTCCCTAAGACTTAAAAATTCCAAAAACCTGAATGTTGAAGACCTCAGCTATTGAACTTAGTTCTGATGTGAGAAGAACACCCTCCCTCTGTCGATCTTGGATCCAAAATAAGGGAGAAGAGTGCATTCACACTAAAAATACAAAAATATAGCACCTACTATGGCATTATGCTGCAAAATTTTTATTAAAGAACATTGTTAAAATCCTCAACAATTTGTTTCAACATATAATCCATCTCGACGGCACCAAGTCCTACTATTGATGCCAAGTTCTCATGAATGAGAATCCACGAGTAGTCATAGTGTTACACTAAAAATTGGGCACCATGAAGTTAAGCCCTTGAGCTTAGTGTAATTCAATTAGTATTAAGTTGCTCATCTAGCACCCCGCTTTTTTTAGGTCCCTCATCTAATGAGGTGCCATAGCACCATCCTTTTGGCAAGGCACTATATTTCTCCATCGGTCTTGGATCTAGAACAAGGTAGAAGAATGGTAATGCATTAAGAAAATTAGGAAAACTAGCACCGCTAAAGCATTATGCTACCAAAATTTTGAATCTTAGATATCAGTAAAACAACACCGCAATTATGTAGGTCCAGCACCAAGGCTTCATGTCCTCAAGAAATCTAAGCTTAGGAAGGCATCTCATAGCACCGTGGCACTACATGTATAGTGCCGAGGCGCTAAGTCCTCAGGAAAATTAAGCTTAGGCAGGCATCTCAAAGCACCATGTCATTGGTATCCTAACGAGGCCGTGTTTCTACACTCAATTGATAATATTAAGATATTTATAGCATAATTCAAATTATACCCACAGTCGAGGTCTTTGAGTTTTTTGGGTTTCTAAATCAATCATTTTAGTTTAACAATGCTAAGAGCTAGTTTTAACAAGGCTCACGAGCCCTAATGTTGAGCAAAATTTTAGACTTAAAAATTTTAAATTCATTACACAATGATAAACAAAAGGGAGTAGAAATGAAGAAAACACATCTTTATTAAAAAAATATATTACAAAAAGAAAAAAAATACAAAATAAAAGAAAAAAAAGGTGGAAACTAGTAGTCATAATCATCCTCCTCCTCATGTATGTCTTTGAGATAGCTACATAAGGGGGATATTATGGTGCACCACAGAAAAGAAGCCTAACATGAATCTCAAGATCATAATTTTCAAACATATGGACCAGTGTAGATTGAACTAGGCCATAAAAGAAAACTACTTTTTTGATAATCCATGTGATAATCAAACTTTTTTTTTTATAAAGCTCATTACTTGTGGATACTCTCACCCACCTCTCTCCTTAATTTTGAGATTTGTTCATTTAAGGGTTTAGAGGATGGGGTTGAGGTCATCTGGCATGTGAGCTCTCCCCCACTTCATCCCTTGAACCAAACCCCTCAATAAGCCTTTTTGTTAGAGGAGCCTTTTGAGTAGGAGCTTCTTCATCAGGTAACGCAACCACCGTAGTGCATAAACCATAGATAAGAAAAGGATTACCATACCCTGTAATAGTACTACCTCTAAGAATATTATAAATAGAATTATAAATTATCTTTCTTATTTCAATTATCAAGCCCTTTTGAATTGCAAAATTCAAAATGTCCCTATCCTTGGTTACCTCACTGATATTACTAGTGGGCATTAGCTTGGTAGAAATAAAATAGTGCCAAGCCTTAGATTCTACCATTAGGTTGGCTACAAGAAAGTTAATAATTCTTTCCTCCCATCATTTCCATTGAGCGTTGGCATTTATAATAGTAAGAAAACCAATAATTTCATCAAATTATGGGTGTTCATTATAATAGGCAAGATATTGTTCATAAGCCACATTTGGCAATTTGTAATATCCATTGATGGCAATATTATTGAAACTTATCAGTTCCCCCTTGAACGAAAACTTTAATGTTCTCTTTGCACTTTGCATTAAGAACTCTTGCACAATGGGTATTGACCTTATTTTTGGATGAGTTTAACATCATTTCCAAGATTAGTAGGATACCGATCATAGATTAGGAATCTCCTAATTAGGCATTTAGAACACTTCATTTAATGACCTAGTGCATCTTTCTAGGGTATAACATAATCTAATAGGATTGGATGAACCTAGACCAAATTAAAATCCAAATCTAAAATAATTGAAATTTGGATTTGGTTGAATTTAAATTAAGATGAATGGGGTAATTACTTAATTATCCTATTTAACCCTAAAATCACTTAAACCTAAAGAAAGCCCAAATTAAATCAATACAAATCCAAATAAAAATCAAATGAAACCATGAAATCATAACATAAACATAAATGGAGTCAAATTCAAATCAAGGTCAAATCTGGTCAACCCTTTTGACATAGGTTTAACTTATGTGGGTCTTATAAAGTTAAAGGTCAACCCACCAAAATTTGACCAAATAAAATCATTTCAAATAAGTTAAATAATAAAATAAACATATTTAAAAAATAAATAAAAATAAATTCATTAAGGCCTTAATTAGACTAATTAGATCATTTGATCTAAATAGGCTTAAATAAGCCTAGTTGAGTTTAAATCCAAATCAAATTAAATTCAACTCAAATTGATTGTTCAAAATTATATGGAAATAATTATTGAACACAATCCAACCAATAAATGAATCCAACTTAACCCATTAAGCCCAATTTGGGTCAAATGGGTCGAAATTGAAATCAATTCCAAATCAATTAAAATTAGCCACTTTAAACCATCTCACACATGCGACTAAATATGATTGGAGTCCAAATATAAGTTAATTGAGTCAAATTGGTCATTTGAACTCAACTTTACTCATTTAACTCTAAATGGGTCAAGTTGAAATAAAATCAAAATCAATTTAAAATCAAAGGAATCAATAAATCTAAAACATCATAAATGACCAATTGATCATAATTAAGTTGAAACCAAAATCTTAAAATGTCCTAAGAGGTTAGGAAATCCAATTTGACCATTCAGGTCAAATGGATCAAACTAGCCTAAATGACACCAAATTTTCATGTGGTATGGATCAATTGATTCATAAATCATTCATTAGATAATCAACAATGATTGGTACTTACATCTAAAATAAATTAATCAAAAGATATGCATTTGATTTACTTTGAATTGATTTAAACCCAAATGCATTAAAGGTGAGAATGTAAACTTAAAGCTTTCACTAATCACATTTCAAATCATCTAAACTCATCCTAAGGTGAGCTAAGGATGATTACCAGCCAAGGTTAGGTGTAATAAGGAGGCTAGAATCCATCCAAAAAGAAAAAAAAACCACATGAAGAAATGAAGTGGAATATGCAAACAAAAGTATCCCCAATCTAAGGTGCTTCTTTGATTCCTCCTCCCCACTTCATTTTCACTACCTTGGATTGATCTCAATTAGCTGACCACCCCTTAGAGCGACAATCACCTTGGTTGACCAAGGTAAGCTTTCCATGTATAAAGCTCTTAACCTTTCATGCCAAAAGAGAGGAGAGTTATTCTCAGACCCAATTGAGCATGCCATCACCTTCTCTAAGCTAAATGAAGATGAGCACACCTTTCACCTAATCCCCACACCATTGACAAGTAGAAAAATGACGAGCCTTTGAAAAATGCACCATGGTTTATAGAGTTATTAGAGGAGTTAGTTCAATTCCTTCCTCCAGAGGCTCAACGCATCATTCTGGAGGTTTTTGAATCATCCATACTATCAAAGACTGTCATTGATGGCATACGCTATCAAACCAACCTCTTTAGATTTTGATCTTGGTACTTTTTGAAATGAATTTGATCTCAAGGGAGATCAAATCATATAGATGCATCCCATTTGATTCATTAATGGTTTTTCAATTGAAATTGGGAGATCTCATCGGTTGAATCACCAGAGATCTTCTCAAATCAATGGATGGCTTGACTTTCATAGTAAAGGAGATATAATCTCCACCATCCATCCGTTGAATGGGGTCTAATTTAGACGCATGAATCAATATTAATTCCTTGAGGAAATACACATGAAATCTAAATCATTTGAACTCTGCGGTCCCTGCTACCATCTGAACTAGACTCACATGGATCTAGTTGCTCGAATCGGGAGCCACCAAGTGTAAAGCAATGCCACATCAATGCCGCATAGTGCTGCCCGTTAAAATGGAAAATTCCCAAATTTTCCTAATTAAAAAATTAGTTAAAAATATAAACAAATTTTAAAAATCAATGAAAATAAATACACATCCAAAAAATGTAAATAAGGGCTCTACGGATTCAAATTAGTAAGAGGAACCCATTAAACCCAAAATCCCCAATTAATTTTAGATAATTTTGGATTAATGTAGATTTAAATAAAAGTAATCAAACTTAAATTAATCTCGAACCACCCATCCAATTGATTTGAATCTTCGGGGAAATGAAATTAGGGCTAAGACACACATTAGGTAATTTTTTTCAAAATTTATTGCAAAGTAAATAAAATGATATGGAATTTCAAATCTTAAACCATAATTTGAATGAAATAAATTAATTTTAAATAAAAAATCATGTAAATTTATGAAAATAACTTAAATCATCACAATAAACCATAATAAACCTAAACACTCCACTGAAACTCTCTAAAATATCATAAACCATAAAATAACCTAATTAAGTAATTAATTAAATTAAATAATCTAATTAATCAATTTGAAATTAAGAAAATTATTATAATTCAACCAAAACTCCAAAAATTTCACATAAACTATCTATTGATGCATCTTTTAGAGTGAAATTTATGAAAAATTAAATCACTAATTAATTTTCCCCTAATTTTGGCTTAATTTAGGATTAACCCAAAATTGAATATGCCAAATAATTCAAACACATAAAAATAAATAAAAAATAAATCAAAATAAAAGAACTACAATAAGAATGAAATCTCTAAATTACATGAATTCTAAACTTTAAAACATTAAATGAATCAAAACATTTAAAAATGTTTCAAACTAAATGAACATTAAATTTAATCATGATATATGATTAAACCCATTAAGGATGAATGAAATACTTTAAACCTCTAAAGACTTTAAACCTTAACATTATTAACATATGGAGGTGAAACATAAATCAAATTCAACTTAAAAAATGAACTACTCAAATAAAAGAAAAAAAAAAGTAAGATACTTAAGATCTTAATTAGGCCCCTTAGAACGAATCTTCATCTTAGGATGAAAATCTCATTTTACTAGGACTTAAGATGTTAAATAGAATGGGTTCCACCCAAAATAAAATTTATTTCATTCGTCATTCTTAAAAACTTAAATTCCACCTTAACATGAATGAAAACTTTTAAATGTAAATAAAATCATGAATCAATTAAATTACTTAAACTGAAACCATCCATGGTAAATTAAATCAACTTTAAGAATAAAAATATTTTAAATATAAAAATATTTTTTTTCATAATAACAAACATATGGTATATAGTTTGGACACTAGAGGTTGTACTCAAAAGAAGCCTTGATACCTCAAAGCTCTAGTCTAACAATGACATGTACCTATAAAGCAAAATTATTAAAAGTGAAAATCACACAATCAAAATAAATTAAAGTTTGAAACCCAAATTGAAACTTGAACTTAAAATGCCTAGTAAAGTCAACAAGTCCATTTTATTCACACACTAGATTATTAGGTCCGACTCTAGACTTATGTTTGGTCGATGTTCTATGATACTATGATGTGATGTGAAATATTTTTCTTATTTTTGGTGTATATTTTTGGTGGGATGGCTAGGATTGTTTGCCCATTAATGATGCTAGGTAGTTCTTTTTAGCTAACACTTTTTCTGATGTGCTAAAAGGAATGTTGTATTAAAAAAATATATAAATGATGTTTTCTTGTAGGTATGCTTAAGTCCTTAAGCATAGCCAATAAATATTTGGCAAGCAATGATTTCTAAGCCCATATGTTTGTAATTATAACCGATATGCTATTTGCATTTTGTAACATTTGTTTTCAAGGCATAGAATTTATTTTTAGAATTTTAAATGTAACTTGAGCTTAGAATTAGGTTAGGATTTATAGGGTCTAGGATTAACATGAGTTAACCATACCAGATGGGTGAGTCCCCATGAAGCTCAAAAAGGTCCTTAAAGAAACGATCCTCGAGAAAGACCCATAGATCTAGACTTTTAGTTCTAGGCGATGTATAATGAGCTCGATTGCCTACTTTTCTCTTTCTTCTAGGGTGTATAGAGACACTTGGCCACACTAGCTTGATCTTTTAAATTAAATTTGGTGTGATTTCTTTTGGGCAAATAATAGAATCAACCTGTTTTTCTAAGTTTCTTTCTATGCTATGCTTTATGTGATGAATGCTTAGACAGTAGGCTCTTAGGACAACTAAATTTTCTACCCAACTTAAATTTAAAATAACTTAAACAAAAATAAAAAAATTAGAACTTCTCATATAAATTAAAGCTCTAGAAGTAACTTAAAATCAACTAAAAATAGCTAGCTTTTGCGAACCATACTAGCATGTTGTTCTAACTTCATGAATCGGGTGCTTCACCCATTTCATTTAAGTGGCATCTGACCTTTGAGGATGATCACCTTCCTAGGTATGTCTTCCTTCTCTTATTGATTTGGCCTATAACCACTTCTAATTGCATCTCATTGTAGGCATAAATTGCATACCCCAAAAAGCCTTAAATGAATTATGAGTCAAAATATTTAAAAACAAAAAATTATTGCATTAGTTACATGCATATCATACCTAACATGATCTTGAGGATTGAGTGAGTCTAGGTTTTAGATTCCATCTTAAAATGTAATAGCTCAGCCATCTTGCATAACATAAAGACCAACATCATGGATTTAAAAATTTGCTTAGGTGGTATTAGCTGGCAACCCTTCTAGGTGGGTTGTAAGTCTAGAAGAGTCAGAGATAGGCCCCTTCTCTTAAATGAAAAAAAGAGCCAATAATTCTCAAAAGTCAAACTAGGTCGAGTATCTAACTTGTGTCAGAAGCGATTATAGACTTAAGTTTTGAAGCATCATTCTAAGAATAAATCTTCAACCCTAGACATTGCTACAGTCTTATGCTGTTAGAATTGAAGTCTTAGGTTTCTATTAAAATGTCAATTTAAATCTAAACAATTCTAACTCAAAATATAAAGCTCAATGATATGATAGTTGAAATGCCAACTAGGTATCTCAATATCTATAGACATTTTCTACTTTATCCCAATTAACCTCAAACAAAACTTTCCCCCCTTTGAAGTTTTCCCTTTTGAATTTCTAAATTTAATCATTCTTTGAAACCAACTTTGAAATCTATAGAAATAAGAGCTTATTTATTTAATGAGTATTCTTTGGAAGATATCCTCATTCTTAAGATATAATTAACTATAAGAGCTTGCCCTTATAGGAACTATAATCCCAATACAAAATAAACCTTATTTTACCCTTTCTAAGTAGTTCAATGGAAAAATCAATAGAATACTAAAAATATCCACTGGCCTTAAGATTCATTATTTAAGTGATTAAATAGATTATAAGATAACATGTTTATCTTCTAATATAATATGTTTATTCATTAAGGACAAATTTGATTACCTAAATAAGAAATTTCAAAAATCTATGTGGTGTCACAAATTTTCTCCATAGATATATTTTTTTGGTGACTCCACTAGAGAAAGGTTCCTCTATCCATCTTTAGCAGTAGTCTTTTATTTCTATACATCAACAATGTACCTATGTTTTCACCGATCAAGGTTGTTTTTCTTTTCATTGAGTATCTCTCCATTTAATCTTTGGTAGAGTATACTCAACATTCACTAATTAGGATTTAGAACTTTCCCATTTGTTAAAATTAAATGAGATGGTTCTACAAATCTTATATTTTCAAAAGAATAAAGTATCTTTTAAAAATCCTAGCCATAACAAAATGACTAATTTTTAATGGGTCAAAAACTCTTCAGTTGACTACATTAATTAATTAATATCAGCTAAAGTTTATGTAATTTATTTATTTAAAAATGAAAATAGTTGGGCAACTTATCTTTGCTGCCACATCTGGGATCAACTTCTTTGCCAACAATAGTAGATTGGCTGATGGTTCCATTATTAAGTTCAGAGCTAGATTTAAAAATCTCAACATTACAGCTAATGGAGTAACTCTTGCCCTTGTTAGTGAATTGGCTGTTAAGGATAAATAGCCTATTTTAGTGTTCTATAGTGTGCCTTGTTATACCCCTGCCATTGGTGAGGTAGTCACTACTGAGGCCACTGAGAGGGTCTAAGTAGGTCTTATCCTAAAAAAGCTTAAACTACTTATTGTAGAGACATTACTTGCTTCCTTCTTTCCTAGCAGCTTTGAGGTAGGATCCACCTCTGAGCCTTCCCTCATGACTAAAACTTAGAAACAAAATAGAGGGAGAAGGTTTAGAAGGAAAACCCTAAAAATAGAAAGGAAAAGGAAATGGTAGAGATAGAGTTGGCTAAGGTGAGGGATGGATTTATCCTTCCTAATACTTCCCCCTTCTTGGGAGGTAGTAGATTTCACTCTCTTTCTACAACCAGGGGAGATGATTATGTGTCTCGAATAGTGATTTTTCTACCTCACCCATTCACTTATGAAAGCAAGAAAAACCTTAGAATGGTGAATAGCGATACACGTGGTAGGTTTCACCAAATTCTTCATACTTATTATACTAAAGAGGAGCAACGTAGGGCCAAGAATGTAGAAGCTTAGAAAGAGAAATTTTAGGGAGACTTGTCACTTACTAGAATAAAGGAAAGGGAAAGGTGGTACTCCTAAGAAAAACTTATCCACACATGCTAATTTTACCAAACTTAATTCACTACAGGAAACTCATTGACTTGGCATGGGAGAAACCTTCTAGCATAGAGAGATAGGACTTTCCCCATAAATGAGAATAAAAATTTATGTTAGGAAAGTTTCATTGGCTCTTGAGCCAAATGTTTCTTCACCACCACTACCCTCAGAGAAAGCACTTGACACCTATCACTTATTACCTAAACTAAAGGGACATCTTCATTGTATACCCCAAGTAGAGAGATAGAGTCTCTTCATTTTTTTCTTTATAATAGAGATGTTACAGATGTGAGACACCTTAGTCTAGGAACCCCTCTAGATGTAGAGGAAACCCTTATTGAGAGTCATGAAAAAGAGACACTTGATGTGAAGCCCATGGACATAGAAGAAGAGTCATCCTCGACAATGATTCCACTCCATTTGACAAAAGAGGAGATGGAGACTATTGTGAGAGAGGATGAAGAAAATGAAAAAAAGAATTAAACTAAAGATCACTTTGATCTAGATTAGGATGATCTATTAGATGATGACTGAGCTACACAGCATATATCTGTTGACATGAGGTCATCAAAAAAAGGAACTGGAGGAAACACATGATAATCATGTATCTAATCCTACAAAATAGCTAATCCTTCAACTATATAACAAGGATGATCAGATCACATGAATAGAAAAGAGAATGCAAAAAATCATTGCTACCATGCAGTCACTCTAGAGCATGATTCTTTCTTCCTCCTAGCATCATTCTATTGACAACCTGAGGTGTCCCATCCCACTAATGAGACAAAGCTCAATTTAAGAGAGTATCATCATCAATAACACAAACCTATAGATGATATATCTTCCAAAACTGACTTGAAGTCTTTGGTAGAACAACAAGTAAAAGAAGCATTAGCATACTTATGATACAACTCTGATTCTGAAGGATAGACTTTACCTTGAGAAATATGATTTTGTATCATATCCTAAGGGATTTGTTCCTCCTTCTTTTAAGATTTTTTATGGGATAAGCAATCCAAGGTAGCACTTAGCACACTTTCGTGCAAGTTGTTGCAATACCGGTGGAAGTGATGACCTATTATTCAGACAATTTGTTAGACACTTGACCAATTTATTTTGATTGATACATAGAATTACCAAACAATTCAGTGTGCACCTTCACTAAACTGGTAAACATATTTGTAAAGAGGTTGACTAGTACACAACACCATATTATCATAGGTGATCTAGTGGTTGAAAAATAAAATCCAAGTGAATCCCATGTGGATTTTATCTTGAGATGGAGGATTCTCAGCTTGAAGTGCAAGTCAAAATTATAAGAGCAGCGCACTGCTAAAATACTCCTAAGAACTATTCATGGTCCGATGGCCTTCTTATTAAAGGGCATTACCATTAAAACTTTTGAACAATTATTGAATAAAACCTCTAGCCTCTAAGAAGAAGCTTCTAAGATGCTGTTCTCAAGAGACCCATGTTTTCTAAACCAATAAAGCTAGAAAGGTACTATTTAAGAAGGAAGGCAAAGTCAATGTAGTAGATAAGGGAAATGCTCCCATATAGGTGTAGGTAGAGCGACCTTCATCTTTTAGGCCATCACAACAGCAATTATCACTTCTCCCTAAAAAGATTCTCACTAACCCTTTCAGTGAGAGAATAAACCAGACTTATTTTTTCAGAAGAGAGATAGTGAGAAAATTCTTCAAAAATTTAAAGCAAAAGTTAGATTTTAAAATACCTGATCTAAAGAAGCCAGATGAAGTTGGCAAGGTGAATGACCCAAACTATTGTTTATATCATTAGATGTTGGCACACTATTGAAGATTACTTCACCTTCAAAGATTGGCTTGAAAGAAACTACAAGAAGGGGTTGGTGATAATCCTAAAGAGTACCTTGTGGACCCTAGACAAGGGTCCATTAAGGTTGTTATTGGTGATTCTTCTACTTCCACTAGTTCTCATCTTTCAAATGAATGGGATATAGCCTTATCCCATTTCTCTAAAAAATATTTGATGAAAAATTTAAAATTTTAATTGTGATCGAGATAAAAGACCGAAGAAGATCATTCAAATTGATCCACCGAGTTAGAAGATTTGTTCCACCTCACCCCATTTGGCATTGTCGGATGTTTAGATGATTGGAGAGAGAGGAGAGGAGGGACATCTATTGTAGTTAATAGAGTTTTGTATGATAAAGATGGAAAGGGTAGACCTTACATTCTTTTATCTTTATGTTCACATTTTAAAGAAATGAATAAAAGGCCTGCCTCTAAAGGCATTTCTTATATTCTTTCTATTTCTGATGAATGTGTTATTGAAAATAAAGAAAAACAAAAAGAAGAAAAATAAAATTCTCATGTTGATGTGTTTTGTGGATCAGTGTCAGATACTAAGAGACCTATGGATGACTTACAGGGCAACCCCATTACTATAGAAATGGTACTTTCAGATTCTGACCAATCATTAGAGAAGGATGTTAGTGATGAGGGATAGATTGACACAGCACTTGGAGACATCATTGATTTTAGTCTCCATAGCAGGAAAGTTTTGCCAGCTCATCTACCTCTTCTTCCCAAAGACAAAGGAAAGCAAATTCTTGACCATAATTTAGAACCTTTGCAAAAAGATTTAGTAGTCTAACCAGTCATTCCAAAGGTTGACTACAACATTTTAGCCCATCTTAGGAAACTTCCTACTAAGCTAAGTATTTATGACACCCTCATTCTATCTAAATAAATGAGGGAGTCATTGGTTCAAGCATTACTTGATCTAGAGATATGCTTAACTCAGCTTGCAACAACTTCCTCAGATAAGGCTTGCTACATTAAAAAAAAATCCATTGAGTCACCTTCTCTCTAATGAGGATATACTTTTGGGAACAACAGATCATAATCGACCCCTTTATATTTCTATCAATGTGGAGAACATCAAGTTGTTGAGAGTTCTGATTGATCTTGTCACTTTAGTGTACATTATGAACTCCGTAACACTATCCTTCAAGATTGGCCAGAAGAGCTTAGAATAATATGTCTTGAGGGATTTGATGAAATGGGAGAGAAAGATTTAGGTTCAATCACTCTATTATTAAATAGAAGGATTGAAAACTAAAGAAAAATTTCATATTATTGATTCATAGACATCTATTAATGGCCTCTTAGGTAAACCTTGGATACATGAGTATATGATGGTTCCTTCCTCACTCCACCAGTATATTAAGTACACAAGGGATGGAGTAGAGTATACCATAAAAGGTGACTTACAACCATTCTTTTTATAATATTAACTTTATGAAGATGCTACCTATTATATGCCTAAAAGGCATATATCTAATTTTACAAAATCTAGCTCTATTGAGGTGTCTAAAAAAAGAGAAGAAGATTTCATAGCAAATAAACAAGAAGAAAAGAAAGAAAAGGAAAAGAACCTCTCATAATCCAAATTGATCTGGAATCTAGCTCTGATGAGGATTCCAATCAAAAGAATACCTCAATGAAGTCTGAGATTACATTATAGTTAGATAGCAATAAAGAATAAGTTCAACAATTAAAAGATGATCCAAATTGCTCCACTTAGGAAAAAGTTAAAGAAGTATGTGGATACTTTGAGTCTAACTCTTTTATCTCATAATAAAATTTCATAGTTAGAAGTCAAAGTAACCCATGATCTAATAGGAGAAGGTGAAAGAAGGTCAAAATTTTATTTTGAACCTAGGTCTTTAGGCTTAGAAGGAGATGTAAAGCTTGAAGACCCAACTTCTAATGTTTGACTGGTATCTTAACTATGTGAAAAATTGTATAGAAAGATGCTAACCGTTTGCACCCCCATGTGTAAAGCAGCACCGCTTGTTAGTATGAGAAATTTTTGATTTTCCCTAATTAAAAAAGGGTAAAAAAATAAGAAAATTAAAAAAAAATCACTGAAAATAAAATATACATCCAAATATACAAATAAAAGCTCTATGGATTCATCTTAGTGAGAGAATCCATTAAACCCAAAATCCCTAATAATTTTTGGGTAATTTTAGATTAATTTAAGTTTAAATGAAAATAATCAAACTTAAACTAATCTCAAATCACTCATCCAATTGATTTTAAACTTTGGGGAAATTAAATTAGGGTTATTCTACACATTAATTGAATTTTTTATAATTTATTACAAAGTAAATATTAAGATGAATTAATTAATGATTCAAATGAAATCATAATAAATCAACCAAAACTCAAAAGATTTTAAATAAACTACATAGGGATGCATCTTCTAGAAAGAAATTTATGAAAAATAAAACCTCTGTTTAATTCCTTTTAATTTAAGCTTAATTTGAGTTTTATTAAAATATTAAAACTTTTATTAACCCTAAATTATACATATTACTATAATGAAATTTTAGGGAATTTTAATTGGCATAGAACCTCACTTGTCATAAAAATTCAAGGCTAATTGACCTTTAAATGTGAAGTTATTGAATTTTCAATCCTTATGTCAATATAATTGAAATAATAAATAAAAAAATCATAAAAATTGTGAAAATTCATAAAATTAATCAAAAACATTATTATTAACATTCACTTACAAAAAATTTACCCAACCTCTAAAGTTAAAGGATTTAATTAATCATAAATTTAAGCTTAAATGAAACATTTCAAGAATATGAAAATCTAATTAAACCCTAAGTCAATAATTTTTCAAATTTGTAATGAACCAATTAATCAATTGAAATTCAAAATTAATTAGTCTCTAAATTACATACTTAAATATGAAATTCATTAAGTTATTTGAATTCATTTAAGTTAATAAACAACATAATTTTATGAAAATAAAAATGAAATGACTAAATAGATTAGTCAAGTTAATCAAATAATCCTAAACCCTAATAACATGAAATGAATTAGTTTTAAGTTGAAAACCCAAAAGTAGTTCCTTCCTTAAGTAATGATTAGTAAGCTAAAATCTATATTGATAAATGAAATCAAGTTATGACACTTTAACAACTAATATTATATTAAGATTAATTTGAATGAGAAATCATAAAATAATGTACTTCTTAATTAACAAAATCAAAACTTCCTAAAGATTGATTGAAACTAATTAAATCAACTTATCTAACTTCATATATAAATATGAATGAATGAAACCATCACTTGAAATTAGTTAGGTTAACTCAATCAAAATTTCCAACATAACATAATGAAATGTCTAAATGAAATTAATTAAAATCAAATAAACCTAAATAATAAATTAAGAATACATAAATGATTAAATCGTAAAATTGAAATATTATAAATCATTTAAATAATGAAATGAAAATCAGGTTTGAATTAAGATATTAACTAAAATAAGTTAGTTCATTCAAGTTAATAAGCGTTAACAAATATAAACAAAAACATTATAAAATAAGATTAACCCAAAATTAAATATGTCAAATAATTAAAACACATAAAATTAAATGAAAAATAAATCAAAATAAAAGAACTACAATAAGAATGAAATCTCTAAATTACATGAATTCTAAACTTTAAAACATTAAATGAATCAAAACATTTAAAAGTGTATCAAACTAAATGAACATTAAATTTAATCATGATATATGATTAAACCCTTAATCAAGGATGAAGGAAATACTTTAAAGCTTAGTTAAAGACTTTAAATCGTAATAATTTTAACATAGGGAGGTGAAACATAAATCAAATTCAACTTAAAAAAATGAACTACTCAAATAAAGGCAAATGAAATTAAGTAAGATAAGATCTCAATTAGACCCTTTAGAATGAATCTTCATCTTAAAAGAAGATCTTTTTTAGTAGGACTTAAGATGTTGAATAGAATGGTTTCCACACAAAATAGAATTCATTTCTTTTTTCATTTTCGGAAACTTAAATTCCACCTTAACATGAAAGTAAATTAAAAATGGAAATAAAATCATGAATCAATTAAATTACTTAAATTGAAACCATCCATGGTAAATTAAATCAATTTTAAGAATAAAAGAAATTAACAAAATAAAAATATTTTTTTCATAATTAACAAACGTATGGTATATAGTCTAGACACCCAAGGTTGTAGGCCTACTAGTCCGAAGGAGCTGTTGATACCTTAAATCTTTGGTTTAATAATGACACATACCTATAAAAAGAATTTATGAAAAAGAAAATTCTCAAAATCAAAATAAATTCAATTTTGGAAACCCAAATTGAAACTTGAACTTAAAAGACCTAATAAAGTCATACAACACAAGCCCTTTTTTATTCATACACTAGATTATTAGGTCATTGACTATAAACTCAGGTTAAGTTGATGTTCTATGATACTCTATGATGTGATGTGAAATATTTTCCTTATTTTGTGGTGTACTATTTAAGATTGGATGGCTAGGATTGTTTGATATGTTTATATGCTCCACTATGTTTTTTTATATATATATATATATATATATATATATATATATATATATATATATATATATATATATATATATATATATATATATATATATATATATAATATTCAATTTTCCCAATAAAAACTTAAAATAAAGAATAAATACAAGCCCATTTTATACTAGATTATTAGGTATATAAACTAGGTTAAGTTGATGTTCATGATTTATATATGACATGATGTGAAATATTTTCTTATTTTGTGGTGTACTATTTTAGAGGATGGCTAATTGTTTTCCTGGTGATGCTAGGATGTTTATTTTTAACACTCTGTTATACTAAAAAACATTGTTGTAATAATATATATATATATATATATATATATGTCATTTTCTTGCAGGTATGCTTAAGTCCTTATGCAAAGCCCAATAAGATAGGTGGGCTTCAACTAATCTAAGCATATGTTTGCAAATATAAGTACTATTTATATTTTTTCTTTAGAAGTTTATTTTAGGAATTTTAAATGTGAGCTTAGAATTAGGTTAGAATTTATGGGGTCTAGGAATAGAAAGAGTTGATTCTACCAGATGGGTGTAGGGTCCCTTGTGGGCTCAAAGGCCCTTAGAGAAAGAGACAATCTTGGAGAAAGACCCACAGATCTAGACTTTTAGTTCTAGGTTGAACTTTAGGTGTTATTTTTTCTTTTCGAGGTGTATAGTGACACTCGGCTACACTAGCATGTTCTTAAATTAAATTTGGTGTGATTTATTTTGCGTGCATAATAAAATCAGCCTAATGTTTTAGTTTTCTTTCTCTGTTATGCTTTTTATGATGAATGCCTAGATGTTAGGCTCTTAGGAAAATTAAATTTTTTACCCAACTTAAATTTAAAATAACTTCAACAAAATTAAAGAAAATCAAAACTTCTTATATAAATTAAATCTATAAGAATAACATAAAATTAATTAGAAATAGCTAGCTTTTGCAAACCATACTAGCATATGATTCTAACTTCGTAAATTGGGTACTTCACCCATTGCACATAAGGGTTATCTGACCTTTGAAGATGACCACCTTCCTTGGGAAGTATGCCTTCTGTTCTTGATTTGGCCCATGATCGCTTCTAAATGCATCTCATTGTTGGAATAAATTGCATACCCCAAATAGCCTTAAATAAATTATGAGTCAAAATGTTTAAAAGCTGAAAACTATTGCATTAATTAGAAGTCTATCATATCTGATGTGATCGTAGGGATTAGGAAGTGAGTCTAAGTTCTTATATTTCTTCATA
Source organism: Cymbidium sinense (assembly GCA_021442155.1). NCBI lineage: Eukaryota > Viridiplantae > Streptophyta > Magnoliopsida > Asparagales > Orchidaceae > Cymbidium > Cymbidium sinense. Next base: position 63,041,960 of record CM038231.1, read on the forward strand.
AAATGTAACAGCCCAACCTTCTTGCATAACATAAAGATAGACATCATGGATTTAAAAATTTTCTTAGGTGGTATTAGGCGGTAGCCTTTCTAGGTAGATTATAAGTCCAGAAGAGTCAAGAATAGACCCCTTCTCTCAAGTGAGAGAAGGAGCCAATAATTTTCAAAAGTCAAACTTGGTCGAGCCTCTGACTTATGTTAGAAGCCATTATAGACTTAGGTTCTGAAGCATCCTTCTAAGAATATGTCTTCAATATTTGGCATTTTTATAGTCTTGTGATGTTAGAATATAAGTCCTATATTTCAAATAAAATTTCAATTCAAATATTAATAAATTTTATCTCAAAATATAAAGCATAATGATAGGATAGTTGAAATTCTTGCTAGGAATCCTAGTATCTATAAACATTTCCTACTTTATCGCAATTGGCCTCAAAAATAACTCTTCCCCATGTTCCTTTTCAAAATTCTAAATTTAATCATCCTTTGAAACCAACTTTGAAATCTATAGAAATTAGAGCCTATTTTTAATTGAGAGTATTCCTAGGAAGAGATCCTCATTTCTAAGATATAATTAACTATAGAGAACTACAATCTTAGTATAAAATAAATCTTTCTCTATCTTTTCCATGTAGTTCAGAGAAAGAATATCTAGAATATTAAAAGACCCATTAGACTTAAGAGTCCTTGTTTAAGTGATCAAATCCATTATAGGATAACATGTTTATCTTCCAAAATAATATGTTTATTCCTTAATGATGAATTTGATTACCTAAATAAGAAATTCTTAAAATCTATGTGGTGTATCAAATTTTTTCCACAATGAGGAAGACACAAGTGCTACTCTTGTAAGCTAGCTTATCCTTACAACATTCATTGATCACCCCTTCTACTCTCCCACCCAAGTTATAGAAGCTATTTTTTGGGATGAGATGTTTGTGGGTAAGGGCATGCTAATACCTCTCTTTAGCCTCTATGATAACAAACTCATTAATTTCACTTAAAGTCACCCTCCTCTTATTAATGAGAGGCATGATTACTTTCTTAATATGGGAAGAGAGCTAAGAGAATGAGAGAAACAGAGCTCTAAGGTATAGAAAATGCATAATGGAAAAGCTTCACAGCTCAAGGGGCTATTTATAAACCATGCATAATACCTCCGCACCACATATGAGTGCCGAGGCACTAGGTTCTTGGTTAAATAGGAACCAACTGCACTCACATGCGAGTCGAGTGCGTTAGTTGATCAAGTTGGATATTGTGCTGGTCAAAAAGAGTATTCATTATCAATAATTTTATAACCAAAAAATATGTCAGGCATTGATGTAATGTAAAGCACTTAGAGCATGATAATTTGTCCTTTCCATTTAAAGAACTTGTTTGTCTACCAACTTTTCTAAATCGACCTTTGATTGATGTCGCAATGCCATATGATCAGTGCCCAAGCTCTAGTCAGTTAATCAACCTGAAGGTGGGAAAAATTTATGACACCACATAGAGTTTAGAAATTTCTTATTTAGATGATCGAATGCAACATTAAGGAATAAACTTATTATCTCGGAAGATAAATATATTTTCTTATAATATATTTGACATTTAATAAAAGACTCATAAGGCTAATGGCTCTTTCATGTACCAGAGAGTTTTTTGAAGTACATGAAAAGTAGATCATGGTTTATTTTATACTAGGTTCATGGTTTCTTATAAGGGCAAGCCCCTGTAGCTGATTACATCTTTGGAATGATCTCTTCCTAAGAATACTCTCAAATAAAGAAATAATATATTATTTTTATGGAATTCTAAAATGGTTTTCAAAGGAATGATATTTGAAAATTTCAATTACGAATGATCCAATGTGGAAAGAGTTCTTTTAGGAGGCAAAAAAAGATGAAGTAGGGAATGACTATTGATATTGGGATGCCTAGTAGACATTTCAAATATCCTATCTTTGGGCTTTGAATTTTGAAATTTAATTTTGATTTTGAATTGAAATTTTCTTAGAAGTCTAGGGCTTTGATACTAGTAGTACAAGATTGTAGAAATGCTTAGGGTTGAAGACTTACTCCAAGGTGGACTCTTTAGAGCCTAAGTCTACAAGTACTTGTCTAAGTCGGTTCGACCTAGTTTCATTTTATTATCATCCATTCCTCTCACTTGAGGGAACAAACCTATCCACTCTTTGGACTTATAGCCTGCATAGAGGGGCTACCTGCTAACACCACCTAAGCACATTTTAAATTCATGATGCCAAGTCTAATGTATGTAAGATGGCTAGGCTATTTCATTTTTAAGAAAAGAATCTAAGAACCCTAGAATCACTTCATAATCCTTAAGGTCATGTAAGGTATGAAATGAACTAACTAATGCACATATTTAAGATTTTATACATTTTGACTCGATGATCATTGTAATCCATGGGAATGTAATTTATGCCTACATAGTATATAATTAGAAGAAGGTCATGGGCCAAATCAATAAAATCTAGGTAGACTTTCCAAAGGAGGCGATCATCCTCACATGTCAGATGTCCTTATGTGCAATGAGTTAAGTTCCCATTTCAAGAGTTAGACCAATATGATTGTATGATTTTTGAGAGCTAATTTGTTGATTTTAAGTTATTCCTAGGGTTTAGTTTACGTGATGTTTTGAATTTCATTATTTTTTATGTTTGAATTAATTAGATTTAATTAGGTAAAAAAATTAGTTATTCATATGAGCCTATGCCTAGGAATTCATTAGAGAAAGCACAACATAGAAGGAAACCCAGAAAAGTAGGTTGATACTATTGTGCACCCAAAATAAATCAAGTTAATTTAATTTAAGAAAGGCCAATGTGGTTGGGTACTATTGACTTCACTTTTAGAGTGAGGACTCATCCTTCCCATTTAAGACTTAGGACACTTTTAGACACTTAAATTTCCTTAGCCATAGGACACTTATAGTGACTAAGGGAACACTAAACCTAATCCTAGAGACATAGGAAGGCTTACCTTAAGCTTAGGTTATACCTTATGGTAAATATGTTCTACCTATCCCATGGGCTAAACCAAGACCTATGTTTGTCCACTCATCCAAAATGAACCTCAAGCTAATAAAACCAACCTCAATCAAATTTTTTTACAATCCAAGCTCCAAGCCAAATTAGTTTAAGCCCTAACTAAGTTAATTCAACACCACTTCACATCAAGTCTCTCTAGTTCGCCAAGACCTCTCGGGGACAGTCTCAGTGCTTTGAGATCCTATCTAAGAGAACTATCTAGAGCATAAATTGAGCTCCTCAACATATCTGTCGAATTAAAGGAATTACATATGAGGAGATAGTATATATTAGAAAGAAGAACTATGATTAGGGCTGTCACACCTATAGAAGAAGATTACTCATAGACAGACGCCTAAGTAACTAAACCTGAGCGAGTCTTTTTCTCATTGGTCCATGACTTGGAGACTATTGTTCAGTATCTTTATGAAGCTAGAGAGAGACAGTCTATTATGGTTTATAGGGCTCATACAACTTCTGTCAGTATTAGAGAAATTCAAGCTAATCAAATATAGTTGTAACATCTACTATGTCATTGTGTTATCTTGAAAATAAAATGATTAAATATCATGTTTCACTCTATTTATTATGCAGCATAAAAATCACAAATAAATAAATAAAGAGGCAACGAATGCATCATGTTCAAGCAACATGACACATTCATTATGGGCCAATTTTATTTGCACCTAAAGAAAAGAATGAAACAAATGAAAATTGACAAAATTTACACATCCTGGCTTTGGGGAGCCATGGCACTACAATCATAGCGCTAAGGTGCTATTGCTACCTTTAAAAAAAAGAATCTAGAAGCTCAAACCACCCCTAATGATTCCCCAATTAAATGGTATAGTGTCACAATTCTGTGATACCAGCACCAAGGTGCTATCATGAATCCTCAATTTTTAAATCAAGAAAGTTATCATCCCCGCCCCAACAACATGATCACTCAAAAAAAATTCCTTTGAGGATGCTCTCCACCATCTTTATTGAGATGGGTAAGAGTATGGTTTCTTATGATGCATATTGATATATATATTCAATAAAAAAAATTTAACATTACATCAGAGTTTATTTAGATCTAGGTTCCACTTATTATGAATGCAAGCCTTCATAGTTAATTACCTTTCTTACTATAGAAAGAGAGCACTCTCAATTATGATTAGAAACAAGCATATCTATTTGATATGAATTAGTGTTTAAAGGTGTCATCAGTATGGAATAAATGATTATCATTTAACTTAAAGTGTATATTAGAAAGGGGGGATGATGACACGCCTGATCAAGATCCCATGGTTCCCTCATCCCATGCTGTCATGGTCCGTAATCTACTTAGCCATGTGTGGTGTTTTAATTTTGAGTCATTGGGACACCACGCAGATCTTAGGGGGTACTTATTGAACTGATCGGGTATGACATTAAGGTATGATGTACCATCTCAAAAGATGGAAGCATCACCCCACAATAGACCTAATCACCTAATAAGGACTCCTAAGGTAGATGGGTCTTCGTATATACCATAGATCTTTCCCCTACTTTACATAGTAGATAAAGCAGGGTTTATTTTATGCTAAGTTCTTTAGTTCTCTATGGAAGCAAGCTTTCATATTTAATTACATCTTAAGAAATAGGAATTTTCTAAGAAAACTCGATTATAGTAGTCAATAAATATCTCCAATGATTTCAAAGCTAGACTATCAAAGGATTGTATTTTCAAGAAAGTCAAGTGGGAGAGTTCAATTGGGAAGACTTATTTACGAATTCCAAATGAGGATAAGTAGGGAGCACTCATGATACTAGGAAACATAGTAATTGCTCCAATCTACCATATAGTGAGGCTTTACACATTTAAATGAGAGAATTTATTTTTATTTAAGTTGGACTCTTTATTAAATTGCTAGGGCTTATAGTCCATCAACACCAGATTGTGGAAATTCCTAAGAGGTGAGGACTTATATTCATAGCCCAAAGGAAATAAATAGCCTCTAAACCTAAATCTAGGATGCTTTAGCACAAGCTAAAAGCATGACTTAATTATAATAAAAAATGGGACATAATGGTTTACCTCCACAAGAGAGGATAAACCCATTCCGACTCTTCTGGACTTACAACAGCCAGGAGTGGCCACCAGGTAACACCTCCTATGCTTTAAAATCATGTAAGTCAGTCTTATGTAAGTGCAAGATAGTTAGGCTGTTATTTATTTAAGAAGGAAACTAGAGTCTTAAACTCACTCCCTAATAGGCTAGATCATGACTGTCATGAAGACATGACTTAGACTAATGCAAAATTTACAATCTTTTGCACCATTTTGACACATTCATTTGGACAAAGGCTTGGGAGGATTATGCTTATATGCATGATGAAATAAGATTATGGGCTGAATCAATAGGAGGAGGTGTTCTCCACTATAAAGGATGCCCTTAATGGTCAAGCATTCCCCTATCATATAAGAATGGAGACCCTCCCTATTCAAGAGTGAAACAGATGTTATGCATGATGTTATAACATTCAATATACTAAGGGTTGTTAAATCTTTTATTTATCTTGATTATAAACCTAGGTTTTAAAGTGAGGTTACGAGTTATATCTAAAATTTGATTAGGAGTTATTTTATGGGGGTAGAAAAATTAATTTTATCCTAAAGAGCCTACTGCATCTAGGCCACACATTCAATCATCAAACTTTGAGAAACCTATGAAAAATATGTCAATTTTATTGCACAAATTAAACACATTAATCAAACATTCATAAATTTGGTGAAAGAATAAAAGGCATGCAGGGCATCATCATATACCCCAAAAAAGATGTTGGGTAGCCAGCTCCTTATACAACCCATTATAAAAGAATATTATAATTATAATAAAATAAATGCTATGGGGGTCTTCATTCTTTATCTTCATTCATCTTTCTTCTTTTGGATTAGTTTGCTCTAGGCTTCATAGGGTCCCCATGGTCTTCGCCTTCTAGCCACTGCTCATCCTAAACCCATAGCACTAACCATAATCCTATTTACAAAAATTACATATGTATGGAAAATAAAATCTAACTACACCCGCAAAATAGATGTTAGCCAAACAATCATTCAAACCAAGCATTTATATTTCATATATATGGACTTAACACCCTGCACATGGGTAACCAAGCCAACCTATCCTGATTAGATTATTCTTGGAGACATAAGCAACTTGCAAATAATAGCATTTATATTTATTATTCATTAATTCAACATCCCATTTAGCATAATCCCCTGCATAAAACATTATTAGGCTATGGATGGCCTAACATCCTGTCTATGCATAAACAATCCTAACATTCAGTCTAAAAAGTTACACCACAACAAACACCATCCTAACTTAGAGCTAGAAGTGGTTACTTAGTATTCTAGTGTGTATGCTAAGGTTTGGTGTGGTATGTCTTAGCTAGGCATTAGATTTATGATTATCTAAGTTTGGAATGTTTAAGTTATACATGAGGGGAGCTTTCACTTCAAGTTATTAAAAAGATTAATGGATTTTAATTTATATTTTCCTTTTGTTTCACTTAATATTTACTTAACATCTATTTGTTATAAAGAGAGGAAAGAGGTTTGACCCTCTTCATCCTACCTTAAGTTACTTTCTAAAAAATATGTTGTTATGATTTTGGTTTCTCTAAGTGAATGATTCAGTAAGCATTATATTAATCCTAGGTTTAGGTTAATCTTAAAAAATCTTATTCAAACATGAAAGGCATCTTAAGATTATTGAGATTGAATCACTATCACATGGGTAATATTACATCATTCCTTTTCATCATTAATCATCATTTCATTTTATTATTTATGATACTTAATTTATATTTATTTATATATATATATATATATATATATATATCTATATATATATATATATATATATATATATATTTTTACATAAATGATTGTTAATGCATGTATATTGGTAGAAAAGAGAGAATTCATTCCTTAACTAAGTATGCATACACATATATTAGAGATTTAAGCAAGTATGTGCTGTTGTTAAACATAGAAAGTGAGGTAATCTAAGCCTCATTAGGGCTACCTAAAGCATCGTGTTACCAGGATATCCAAACTATATACTTACTATAGTAAAGACATATGAATCTATACACAAGTATAAGAATGAAAATCATGCAAATATTGTATTATAACCAATTATTTATTCATGTAAAGTAAAGTTCTATCCAAATTCTAATACATGTACACATGTGAATGAAATTAAGCAAGTATATGCCATTGTTAAACCTGGAAAGGAGGTAATCAAAGACCTCCTTGGGGCAACTTAAAGCCTCGTATTCTCGGGATGTCCAGGCTAAATACTTTCTAACATTCAAACACATGCCAACATACACATGAATTATGGAAAATAAAATAATCCATTGACATGCTTAAACTATAAGTAAGTGTAAATTTCATAGGGTATTTATAATCAACATTTACTTAGACTTTCATTTTTATTTATAATTTTGAAAATAATTTGAGATTTATTAGTGATAATAGCCACACCATATAATAAGATTAATTCAATTTATAATGATATAAGTGCATGCAAATTTATAATGATTGAAAAGGAATAACTAAACATTGTCACATAATACATGCAACCACATTACTTCCTAAGGATAATCAAATCAAATAAATATTCCTTTAGATTAACCGAAGTTGCTTTATGAAGTTTGATTTTGGTGTTTGAATTATTGAAACTTAAAGAGAAGAAAAGACACATGGTGTTTATCCCATCCCACATTAGTGAGTTAATGTGTTTAAAGAGAATGATTAAATAAATTTTATGTATTGGTTAGGTTCAAATCATTAAGCAATCAATTTAATTACCCTTCTCTAAACTTCTTTAATTTAATTAACCGTCTAACCATGAGCCTCCAATGATATGCTTATGAGAAATTAAAATTTGCAATGCTCCTAAGGGACCTAATGTAATTAGGCTCATGCTTAAAAGTTAATTAGATTAAAGGAAGAAACTATGCTAAGTACTCTTATGGTTTTTCTGTACCTATGGGTTAACCATAATTCACTTAAGAACTTTATGCTATTAAACACATAAAGGAAGAATTAATAAATTAAATTTGAATTATCTGAACCCATTATTAATTTAATTTGATTTATTATTTGATCATTAATTCTCCTTAATTAGTGCCTAATTATTCTATATTAATTAACCCTCTTATGGAAATAGATTTAAGAAAATAATTAGGAAAGGGGTCCTAATTATTTCTCCTCTCCATTCCCACTATTAATCAATGATTAATCATCATTAACCATTTAATTTTTACTATTTAGCAATTTTAATAAACATAAAATTGATTAAGAAGGGTAATTAGGATTGAAGTTTCAAATTCTGTAAATTGCATGGCCAATAAATTCCAAGAAAATTATGGGAGGTAGAGGACATCCCATAGAATCATTCTATCAAATTTAAGAGCAATTGGCCAAGTAATTAAGCTTTAATTAGGTAAATTAGCCTAAATATTAAACCTTAATTAAGCATTATTCATTGATTAAACATTGAGGATTTTATTTTTATTAAATTATCTTCTATTTAATTTTTCCAAAATGGATTTATTTATATTTTTAAATTTTTCTATAATTAGTTATAAATTTTTAAAGTCTAGCCATTTAATCATATTTTTAACACTTAATTAACTCCCTGAACCATCGATGCCACGCGAAAGCTGATGCGGCAGCGCTTTCCACATGGTACCAAGGGATAGGTTATTTAAAATAATCGACACTGCAGTTGACTCAGTGGTGACAGATGCGGTTTCATCCTCACCGTCTGATCTTAAATTGAATGGTCGAGATTAATCCTGTGGTTTCGAAGGGAATAAATCAAAAATTCTAGCATATTAAATCATGATCGTTAGTTCTATTCATGCGAAATAGATGATCGATGATTTGTCATCCCCCGAGAGCTGGAAGATGGACACCGTTCGCTTTCTACCACTTGATTCAAGCTCACTAGAGCTCGTGGGATGGCTAGATTGACTCTAAAACATTAGGGGAAGAGATCTAAGGAGATCCTATGGTTGAAATTATTTAAAATCATAATTCATTTCATAAAAGACCAACACTTAATCGAAAAATCTACGATTACTTAATTTTTACCTAACTAGGGCTAAAGTCTAGCGCTCCATTGACAGAGATAGTTTCATCTTGAAGAGACAAAACCCTATTGAGAAGATCTCTAGTTGCCTCCTTGTTGATTTCTTTGTAGACCAAACACCGCCGCATAGCTCACCAGAGTTGGTCTTGGAGTGTCTTTCATTGATCAAATCAATAGGGGATCAATTCATTTTGACTCACTGAAGTGAGGAGGAGGTGTGGGAATAGTTAAATTGAGTTTGGTGTAGTTTTGGTGAGGTTAGAAGGATGAGACTTTCTATTTTTCTTAGTGGTTGGTCTCACCGACGATGGAGTGCGCTAGAGATTCAAGGAAGGGTCTTGGACTGCTTGGAATACACTGAGAAAACTTCCTGTGAAGTTTGAATGGATGGAGAAGAGTATACTCTCCCCCCAAGTTAACCAAGGGCTAAGATTTTCTTAGACTTTGGCAACCATTTGGCTGGGGTAAGTGGCCAGAGGTGGCAGGGGATTGCTGAGGTGGAGGTGCTTGAGAGGCTGAGGCAGTGTCATGCACTAGCATGGGGTGTACCTCCTCCTCTAAGTGAACCAATGGCATGTCATGGGTGAGTTCACCCTCTCATGGCCAAAGTCAGACCCCAACAACCTTGGGTTAGGTTGGGTCAGTGGTCCACATGTCCAAGAAGGGCCAAAGGTGGCTGCCAAGGCTTGGGGAGTGGGAGAACCCATCCAAATGGGGATTTGGTCCCATTTGACTAGCTTAGTTCAAGGGTTTTGAGCCAACTGGGTTCACATTGGGTTGGGCCCACTTGGGTAGGCCCATGGTGACCCAAGGATGAGTCATGTCAAGTTTGGATGGGTTTGACATAATTTCACCCATATGGATCAAAGTGGGTTCAATTGGGTTAGGTTGACTAATTGATCAAATTGGGTCAAACCAAGAGTTTGGGCATGTTCAATTGATCATTTGGAATATACTCGTTCAATTGATTTGGTTTAATTAAAAATAGATTTGATTTTGGCTCATATGGGTTTATTTAGGCCAAATGGGCTAAGTTGACCAATTTGGTCAAATTGGCCAAATTGGCTTAGTGGATGGTTGGTTTATGTTCAATTGACCATTTGAGGATGATTGTAGGTGTTGGTTTGAATCAATTTATATTTGGGAAGTATTTGGTTCAATTGGACCCTTTAGGTCAATTGGGTTAGGTTGACCAAATTGGGTTCAATTGAAAGTTGGATCATGTTCAATAATCAATTTATGATTGATTAGAGGCATTGGTTTCAATCAATTGTGGTTGGAATGAGATTTGGCCCAATTTCTCTCTTTAGGTCAAATTGGGTCAACTTGGGTTAATTGGTCAAATTGATTTGGCTTGATTCAATTGCAAGTGGGATATCCAACATGATCAACAATCATTATGGAAGGGATTGGATGGGTTGATTCAATCCAATTTGGGTTGAATTAAAGTTTGAGTCAATTTGGTCATTTAGGCCACTTTGGGTCAAGTGGACCAATTGGGTTGATTGAGTTGAATTGGTGGAATTAGGTGTTTAGAAGAGTTCAATGATGGATTTAGGGTTGATTGGTGGCCTTGATTGTAATTAATTTGGGTTTGATTGAATTTTGGCTCATTTAGACCTTTTTAGTCAAATGGGCTAACTTGGGTTGATTGGATTTATTTGGTTCAATTGGTTTGATTGCAAGTATTGAAATAGTTTAAAATGGTATATTGAATGGTTGGAGAGCTTTTGTAAAAATTGATTGGATTGGTTTACTTGAACGAGCTTTAAGTTGGATCAAAGGATCATGAAGGAACTAACTTAGGTTAGGGCCTAAGTCAATTTGGCTTGGAGTTTGGATGGGAAACAAAATTCAATTGAGGTTGGTTTATGTTGGCTTGAGGTTGATTTTGGATGAGTTTACAAGCATGAGTTGGTTTAGGTCATATGATAGGTACAACCTATTTGTCCTAAGGTGTATCCTAAGCTTTGTGTATGTCTTCTTAAGTCTATAGGCTTGGATTTATTATTCCCTTAGCCACTAGAAGTACTCTATAACTAGAAAAATCCAAATGCCTAGAAGGTTCCTAAGTCTAGACAAGAAGGATGAGTCCTCACTCCAAAGATGAGGCCAACACCAGAGGAACTAGTTCTAACTGAAAAATCCTTATTAACAACCATGAGTTACGCATCGTCCAAGATGTTCTTATAGACCTAGGGTGATATTTATCTAAGATGATAAATTTCAGTCAACTTTATCTAATAGAAAGCTTTTTGCCAATTAAATACATTTATAATTCATAACTCAAGGAGCTAAGCTATTAGGAAACATATAGGTCATTGTCATGACCAAAATATAGTGGAGCTATATGGATGTCAAGCCACCTGATTAAAGGGTTCAGATCTTATCGGCATTTCATGTGGCACCATTTAGGTATAAAACCACACAAATAGATGACAGAGGACACATCCTTACTAGCATGAGATTATTTGAGTATGAATATAGTTATATATTTAATTTGTCATTGGTTTTTTTTGTGAGAAAATGGTTTCTTAGCTTATCATTCTAGACAAATAAAGATGGATAGGTGGATGATTGTTTACTTTATATTATGATGAATTTCATCCAATTTAAACATATCTCTTCTGGAAGAATTTTACAATAAACACAGCCCTCATCAGAGAATGAGTAGGTTTTATTAACTCAAACCCAGTCATAAGACCCAACCAAGAATATTAACCTGCGAAGCATCCTTAGGTAGTAGACTTAGGCAATTATTATTATGACGGGGTCCATGCTAATAATTCAAATTTATCTTATTTTTTTAGGATAGCACCGCGATGTTGAACATGTATCACCTAAGCACTATCATGGGTAGCACTATAGCTATCATCGGGTATGCGTTGTGTTTCTACACTAAAATGAAAATATTATGACATCCACAGCGTAATTCAAATTATACCCTATAGTGTCATGGCACTACAAATATAGTGTCAAAGTGCTGAGCTCTCAGGTTTCTGAATCAATCATTTAGCTTAATTGAGCCTATGTGTTAATTAGTTGGTCAACACGAATACCTGCCCTAAAATGTTACAATGTTAATCACTCGATGCCAAAGTACCGATTTGACAATGCCATGGTGCTATAAAGCATTCAAGTCTCGAGGTGCTACCCTAATAACATATTTTCAGTGTCAAAGCATTTAATAAAAATGGACCTAAATTACTCACATGTGACCCAACACATGTATTAAAATATAAAGTAAAATGTTTGAGGATGCTGCACGAGTCAATTTCTCGATTGGCTCTAATGACTAGGTACGAGTCAATAAAATCTAATTATTCCCTAATAATGCCTATGTTGATAATAAAATTCATCTAGAGGGAAGATGTTTAAACTAAATGAAATTCATCATTCAAAATAACATAATGTAAATAGTCATCCACCCATCAATCATTATTCATCAAGGATGATAAGCTAAGAAAACTTCTGCCCACAAATAGCTAATGTCAAATTAAATATAATTATATCCATACTCATATAATCATATAACAGTAACGACATGGTCTGTGTCCTCTATCTGAGCACCACATGAAATATAGATATGACTTGAACCCTCTGACCAGGTGGCTTAGCTTTTATATAGCTCTACTATATTTTGATCACGGTAATGGCATGTATGTTCTCTAATGGCTTTGCTCTTTGAGCTATGAATTATGGAATATATTTAATATACAAAAAGTATTCTATTAGCTAAGGTTGACTAAAATTTATCACCTTAGATAAATATCAGCTCAAGTCTATAAGGAATCTTTGGACATGCAACCCATAGCGATAAGATTTTTTATGTCATATGCTTTGTAGACAAAATAACCTGATGGCATGAAACATCTTTAAGTTTATACATATTTGATATGATAGTTCCAGACACCCCCCCATAATTCTACTTGATTATAAAATTAAATGAATGTTGCATTCATGGGTTAAATAAAATATATAATCTTTACCCTCACAAGATATACGATTTAGTCAATGGCAGTATGATGGATCACTTCCTCGGGAGATTAGAAGATTATCATAAATAAAGTAATAAAATAGTTATCTTTTATCTCCACTTCAATTATTTTTTGAGGTTGTCTAGTTTTTAGTTGGACCCACTCACTAAGCTTAGATCAAACCTTTGGAATGTCAAAAATATTCAATAAAGGAAAGAGGAAAACGTGATCATTCCAAATGAGCCTAACCCTAAAGCTCTAACCTCCAAGAAAGGTTTCATATTTGATAGGCTTTCAAAGGCAATGACAACTATCATTATTGAAAATAAAATGATTGATGAACCTAAGTTGAAATCTATTATTGTCAATCCACTCAACAGTATATTAGAGGAGCAAACTACCACATAAGATGCTAAATTTACTCTGGGCAATCACAAACATGAAGCTTCTTCTTCAGACACTAAAATATTCAAAAGGCCTCATAGGAAATATAATGCTAATCGTAAAGCCAAAGGATTGTCTGTTCATGATGCACAATAACACGATCCATTAGTGGAGACAAATATATCCACCAAAAACAACTTTAATTTACTCTAATGGCTCAAAAGGAATAGCTCAGCAGGAGCTATAAAAAAATAGTTCTAAGATAGACATACACATCCCACTCCACATAATCAACCACAAAAAGAGGAGACCGTCTCCTACAAAATCTATAAAGTTCTAAAGGCCATTAAAAATAGAAATATTTAGAGAAGAATCAAATAGTTGGTGAGCCAGGTTGCCAACCCAATAAATGCCAATGGTAAAAGAGCTGAGAATATTCAAAAATATTGTGCCCATTTATAGCAAGACTTAAATTCTATGATACCTATAATAGATGAGCACCAACAACGAATCCTTAGATACAAATACACTAAGTGGCCAATTGTTGGAAGGTCCTGGCAACCACCTTAAAAAAGAGGATATCATTCATTCGGTGAACACTAGTGTGTGACATTTAGGATGCATCCCCAGAGATCCATTACTGAAAGGTCTCAATAGATTTATGTACCAAAAGAATCCCAAATCATCAATGGTGAAGCAACTCAACATATGCCAAATCCACTAGATGATGAAGGAACAGAGTCTCTTATCATCAACTAGAAACCTCAGTCTAAAAAATAGTCAACCATTGTATAGTCTTTTTAGGATTATGTAGATATGAACTAAATAGAAGTTGTTGCTTTTATTTTAGTACATTTATATGGTATTAGTGGCTCTGTCAAAAGATGAGAAAAAGAACATAATTCTTTCAAATAGAAATTGAGTAGTATCTATTGCACATCAAACACGATATGACTTGCTTTAGTTTAAGTGTTATATCATTTCAGGTCGTGAAGGTTAATTTGGTATCAAAGCAATATATTTAGATGAATTGATTGGTAAACAAAGCTATATGAATGATTAGTTGGTGAGTGAGAGAGTTTTCGGTAGCTTAAGATTTTTTTGTCCTTATTTATATGCATATCATTATAATGTATGATATATGGTATAGATGTGTGTGTTATAAATTGAAAGCTATGAATTCTTAAGAACAAGATATGATAGATGGGTAGAGTTCTACTTAGACTTTGCTGATATAGAGTACAATATGAGTTATGTATTTTAATTATATGATCAGTTTGTTAGCTCGGTGGCTTAGTTGATGAGTGAAGCTCAGAGCAAGATGTCTACTAATAGTGCTAAGGATGGGGATAGGCATTTATAGTTATTTTTTAGGTTGAATCTCTCTTGCTTCAAGGGTGAAGTTGAACTTCAAGTAGCAAAGGACTAATATTATAGTTGAAAAATATATTTGATGGCATGTAGTGTCTAAAGAATTATATGGTGCCTTTAGTAGTATTTTTTTAGAAGTTTGTGGTTGATCGATGGTGGTTAGGCCAATAAAGAAAAATATATTAGGGTAAGTTGAATGCTTTAATTATTTAAGAGTTTTTTTTTATACTTTTTGAGAGTGATTTGTGCCTCTTTCAGTTTGATAGTAGATGCAAGAAATATTTACAAGATTAGTGTAAAGAAGCAAAACAATGATGCAATATGAGGTTGAGTTTACTACACTAATAAAATATGCCCCTTAATTAGTTATTACATCAGAGGAGAAGTGTTATAGATTCTTGAGAGAATTGAGAAATAGTTTGAGACACCTACTTGTTCCATATAGAATTAGTGATTTCACTGAGCTAGTAAAAGCAAGATTGGTGGAGAATGATCTTATATCTATTAAGTAGTGTTGGGATGCTAATAGAATGTTGTTTGATGAAGAGACATACAGGAGTAGTATTAGTGTGAAGATGAGTCAATTTGAACTAGGAGACTCTAGGAAGAATTCATTAGTATCTATAGTAGTGGTTTGGCGAGCTCCATTAGTTGTGGACCTATATGTGTAGCTTTTGGGAAGAGACATATGGGTCAATGTTGTATAATTACACGGCAGTGTTTCATTTGTGGTCATACTAGGCATAAAGTCATATATTATCTATAGAAGGGACTAAAAAGAAGATCAGTTGTTTGAGTTGAAATTCCTAGATAGACATGGAGATAGAGGATAGTGAGGTATCTCAAGTGGAGGTGGAGGAAAGTTTACTAAAAGGCCACTTAGGAGAATGTTCACCTAAATAAAATAAAATAAAATATAAAAATAAATAAAATAGTAATTTTTGGCTATAGTGTCACAGCATTGTGTTCATGACGCTGAGGCACTGCCTTAACCTACTAGTAGGATAACTTCTCAGTTCTAGCTATCAAAACTACGGTATGAGTATTGGCATTGTGATCTTGGCACGAGGTACTACACCGACTATTGAGAGGGATTAGTTACAATAAACTATTACAAATAGGAGTGTCCAATCCATCTTGGCTTCTTCTTCTCATTCTCTTCAACCACTCCTACTCTCACACTCTAGACTACACTCGTGCTCCCTGCGATCTTCTTTTGTTTCAAGATTCTCTATTCACTTTAGGTAAAAGATTTATGCCATTTTATCTTTAAAAAGGTGTGTTTAATTTATAATCCCACCATTGATCCTGAATCTGGTGAGAAAAAGAAGAAGAAAATCAAAATTTTAGTGATTTGAACACCTCCATCGTTGAACTTCATTCGGCACGAGATGAAAACCCCTCCCATCTATCAATCTTAGATCAGAATAAGAGACAATAGTGCTTTGTATTATAATTTTGAAATCTAGAACTGCTAAGGCAAAATGCTATTGAAATTTCTAACAATTTTCTTAAAAATCTCACAAGAAACTTAATTTTTTGACTCACAATGCCTCGGTTGTGATTATCAGCACGCACAACATTGTGCTCTCAAGTATTCTTATTATAAAGGGAAGCACCATGGCACCCAAGAACCAGTGCTTTGGCACCTTACCCAAATCACCCCAACATTGCGACACCATGCTTACTTGCGTTGAAAATGTGACTTAGAATAATTTTTAATAAAAATGCATAATATCCTTTGCACTATAGTACCATAAGACCAACACCTCGGTGTTATATCTCCCTAACACAAGTAAAAAGGACTTAGAAATATTTTCTATTAAGGGGCATAAATATCACCCTAATGCCACAGTGCCATAAAGTTAGCGCCAACCTCTTGGGTTTTACATTCTATTCACAGTGTTGAGGCTCTGGTTTACAACACCAAGGTGCTATCACTTATATTTTATTATTATAAATATGTTTGAATATTTTTATTTAATTTTTGGAGCCATAAATCAACAAAACTAATCGCATACAAGCAGATAACATAAAATAATAAAAAAGAAAAATTTTATTTTTAAATTTAAAGAAAATTACAAATTACCCAAAAATGGGAAAAGTACTAAAATGGGGGAAACTAATAATCAAATTCATCACCCTCTTCTTCCTCTTCTTCTTCCACCTCTGTGCTTGATACCTATGGAGTAATTGCACATGGCTGATACTAAGGTGCAATTGGGAAAGAGACCTGATTCTGATATGTGAGATTGCAACTCTGAAACATGTTAACCAGTGTAGTGTTAAACTAAACCATGTAAGAGAATTGCATCTATTATTGATCCATATGATGATCAAATTTATGCTCTAGAATCTCCTACCTCCGATTACTCCAAACTACCATTTTTCTTAAATACGTGACCTGACTGTTAATTTCTAAGACTTGCTTGGCCAAGAACTTGGAAGATTAGGGTTGAGGTTGTGGGGCATGCGAACCTGTCCCCTCTTTGAAACTCGACCCAAATCCCCTCAACTACCCTCTTTGTTAGAGGAGCCTTCTGAATGAGTCTTTCTTCAGCAGGTCGCCATACCACTCTCGCTGCGGTGCATAAATCGTAAATCAAAGAAGAGTGACCGTACCCAACTATAGTACTCTAATTCAGCATATTACAAATAGAATTATAAATAATCTTCCAGATATCGATCATAAATCCCCTCTGGATAACAAAATTTAAAACAGTCATATCTTTGCTAACCCCACTAATATTACCAGGAGATATAAGCTTGGCGGAAATGAAATAGTGTCAAGCCTTAGACTCAATAATAAGATTGGTGGTATGAAAGTTTATAATCCTTTTCTTCTATCATTTCCATTGCATAATTGCATTCCTTCCGGAAAGAAAATGGAGAATCTCGTCAAAATTAGGATTATTACTATAAGCAAGATATTGATCATAATCAATATATTGGAGATTGTAATATGTGTTTATAGCACTATTATCTTAACTCACTAGTTTCCCCGAAATGTATTCTTAGTTCTCCGACTCTCATGCGATTCAAGAACTCATGCACCACTAGGATAATGCATGAACTATTATTGTAGGCCGCCTTAGCGCCTCGCCTCACCATCACCTCTTCAACACTGCCATTGGGATCCTAGAAGCTTCTCTCTGGGATCAAATGTTTATGGATGAGGGCATTTTGATACGCCTCCTCAAAGATCAATGCTAACGAACTGCTTGTATCACAGATGCCCTCTTCCCCGCCACTACCCTTGTAAGAGGCATGGTAAAAATGTAAACTTGAGAAAAGAACAGAGTTGAGAGAGAAAAAGAAAATCTTTAAAGAGAGAGACAGTTGAATAAAAATTCTTAATAGCCTTGGGTCCTATTTATAAATTGGACCCGTCTTTCATGCACAAACATGGCCGTGGCCTCTCGGGTAACAACACGGCACCGGTGGAGCCCATATCACGTGCCGGCGCTAGTCAGCCCATCCCATTAGTTACTATGCAGTTAAAAAGATAAATTTAATTATAATAAATCTCATAACTTATTAAAAGCCACCATGGCTTATGACCCAAAGATCGCGACACCAATTAAAATGAGGTTGTTGTTTCCCCTTCTAATCGCTCCACCACTCGTGAATATTGACTATCACTATAAAGATGTAAGGTGATACTATGGTGTTGTTCAAATAATCAAAAAGATCAATAATGCTAGTGTTGTGACACTATCCATGTAGTGTCGAGGCTTAGCCACTCACATGTACACTTATCATATAGATTATCACAAAAGCAGCAGCACCTAGGCACTGTCTCCTTAAATAAAATATAATTATAATAATAAAAAAGACTATAATCCTAATTCTGGCATTACAAAAGGTTTGTAAATCAAGTCTTTTATCTGTTCTCCATGTGAACAAATTTATATCTGCCTACCATGTGGACAACCCTTATTCTGGCATTCCAAAAGGTATGTAAGTCCAGTCTTCTATTCGTTCGTCATGTGAACACCCCATAATTTGTTCGCCTCACGAACAATTTCATACATGTCCACCATGTGGATAATCTTAATTCCAGCATTCCAAAAAGGTATGTAAATCCACGACTGTTCTCCATGTGAACACCCCATAATTTGTTTGCCACGGAAAAAAATTCATATCCATTCACCATGTGGACAACCCTAATTTTGGCATTCCAAAGGGATGTAAACTGCCTCTATTCGCTCACCATATGAACATTTTCCCATTCGCCATGCAAACCATCTTATAATTTCTTCACCACATGAACACTTATACCACTTACACTAAAATTTTAAGTCTACCTGGATACAAAAGAGGCAACCCATGGTACTAATTAGATTTTCTAAACATTACAACTATGTTCCTCTTTTGTTGGTGAGTTGGAATAACATAATCCCAAGATGGCATAGCCATGGGATCTTGATCGGGATTACACTTCTATTTTCTTTTAGACTATCATATGAGCTATACTATACCTTTGAGACACCAATGCATATCAAATAGATATGTATGTTTCCAACCTTAACTGGGAGTGCTCTCTTACTATAATAAGAGGGGTAATTAATTATGAAGGATTGCATCCATAGGAAGTAGAACCCAAATCTAAATAAACCCTAACATGATGTTAGGGGAAATCTGGTTGAATATGTGTCAATCTAGATCATGAAAAAAGTATACTCCCACCCATCTCACTAAAGATGGTGAAGTGCATCCTCAAATGTACTTTTCTAGCGATAAGAGAAGTTAGAGAATTTTATCACTTCTGCAGTGAAAGCTAGAGTGCAGCTTGACTGCAAGAAGTTAGAGATAAATTTGATATTGTGATAAGTACTACTTATTTTTACATAATCATGTAGAGTTTTTTTTAAGAATTCTAGGCTAATCATTCCTTCATAGTTGAGAAATATTTTATGTTAATGAATTCATCTTATATACAATCTGATTAAACTATATTTTATCCACTATAGGCTGTATGACAAATTGTACATGTATTTATGAGATTGAGTTTTGATAGGAGATTAGAGTCTGAGTTGATAGCATTGTCCTTGACCGAGTTTGATGTTTTCTGGGAATGAATTAGTTGAGTAAATATGGTGCTATATTGATTGCAAGAAGAAAAGAGTAACATTAATAGTGGGTTATGCAAATATTCATTTTTAGAGTGTTAGAGGAGTACTATCATCACTTATTTCAGCTATGTAGATTGATAGAATATAAAAAAGGAGGTGTGGTGTATCTTGCTCATGTGAAGGAGTAAAACTTCAATAGTAATTAAAGAAATTTTGTGATAAATTTTTTTTCAATATTTTTTAGTTGGTTAATTTTCCTGTGATAAAGAGAGATAGAAATATAACCCTGGTATATCTCCAATTGCTAAGACTCTTTATATATATATATATATATATATACTTACTGTTACTTACTTAAATAAGTATATTAAAAAATAATAATTATTTTATTTTGTTGGGCGAGTCACATTACTCTTTGGATCGAATGCTTTTGTTTCAAGTATTTGAATTTATTTTTAAAAATATGTTTCATTGACATGTGTATCATCTATTTATTTTGTGTTATTTTATTTCTTAAAAACTTATTTTTCTTTATCTCATTCATATTAATTTAATATTATTATATAAATTTTCAAAATAATAATTCATCACCTCAACTAATTAATTTAATACCAATTTATTATTATTTAAAATACAAAAAATAAAATCATTAAACTCATTGCGGATAAGTTCAAAAATGAAACACGGATCCTTTTCTAAAACTGAGATTTACGTAGGCTTGGACGTGTTCCTCAAACTAAGGTCAGGTACTTTTAAACTGGCGCATTAGATAAACACACAGTTAACTTTATCTACCGATTAGCTTAACCACAGTTATTCACCGTTAAAGCTATAAACATGGATTAATTTTTGTTAGGATATAAACATGGATTAAATTACAAACCCCTAACTCCTATATAACGCCACTCCGCTCACGCTTCGCCTTCTCGTGTTTCTCCGTCTATCTCCTCTCACAGCGTCACCGGAGAAGCTTTCCCAGTCTGAGGAACGCCGTTTTTTTCCCAAGCCTCCAGTTAATTATCTTCATTCACTCATGGAATCATCTTACATCATCTTCACTCTTTCTCCCCAACCATTTCTCCAGCTTTTGCGCTTCCATCTTCATCATCGCCGCTCTCTTCCTCTTTCCAGGCGGTCTCGCGTGGGCCCTTTCCCACACGAGCCCTACAATCCCTGGACCTACCGGAATCTTTTTCGCCCTCTCCAGCTCCGCCGCTCATATCTCCCTCGCTCGCATCGCTCGCTCCATCGACGCCCTCCGCCTCATGGCTTTCTCCGTTGGCTTCACTCGCTTCATCGTCTCGAGCCACCCGGATACCGCAAAAGAAATTCTTTTGAGTTCTGCCTTCGCTGACCGGCCTATTAAGGAATCCTATGAACTCCTGTTTCATCGCGCTATGGGTTTCGCGCCATTTGGGGATTACTGGAGAAACCTGAGAAAGATTTCGTCCTCATATCTTTTCAGTCCTAAGAGAGTTTCTTCGTTTGAGAAGCAGCGCAGTGAGATTGGCGACGGAATGGTGTGGGAGATAAAGAGATTGATGGACATAAATGGGGTTGTGGAAATGAGGAGGATATTGCATTTTGGGTCATTGAACAATGTTATGATGAGTGTTTTTGGGAAAAAGTATGACTTTTCGGCAGTTGAGGGGCAGGAGCTTGAGTTGATGGTTAAGGAAGGTTATCAGTTACTTGGGATCTTTAATTGGGCTGATCACTTGCCTGTTTTGGGATGGTTAGATTTACAAGGTGTGAGAAGAAGATGCAGAGCGCTTGTGTCTAGGGTGGCCGTGTTTGTGGGGAAGATTTTAGAGGAGCATAAGTGGAGGGCTAATAGACTAAGCAATGATCAGGGTGAAGGTAGGGATTTTGTTGATGTGCTTCTTTGTTTAGAAGAGAAAGACAGACTCTCAGATTCTGACATGGTAGCTGTTCTCTGGGTGAGATATACCGATCTTCTTGATTAAAATTTTAGTTGCATGTGATATTAGAATTCATTCTCATATCAAATTAATTTATCATAATATTAGAGTTAGAATTTTATTCCGTTTTTTTTTTCCAACAATAAAATCCTATTTTCTGTACAGTATTTATATGCTGTCTTGTTCGCTTTCATGCCAGTTTTGATAAAGAGACGTTTTTTTTTAATTATTTTGGATTATTGGTGAAGATATTAGTACAGCATAAAGCTGAAGACGTTTATTTAGCATTAGCTAGATTTGTCAGGTTGGATTATTTTAATTTTATAGCTGGATTCCCTGTTCTCAATTGATTCAGCTTCTGCTTCTCTTATTTAAGGGGAGCATAAAACGTCTTTGCTGATCATTGCACTCGTACTTTTTAATTGTGTTCATTTGATTTAGTCTTCGATAATGATATTTGACATCTTTCTGGTATAACTTTTAGATTCTCTATTTTTTGAAATGTGTAGTATTATATGGTCGTAATAGGATAAACTTGTGCATCATCAAAAAAATTTAATTTGGAGGGGCATAATCAAATAAATATTACGTTGATGTCAACCACTTTAGTTGATAATGATTTTTAAAGTTGTTGAAATGTTAAAATCAATTTTTCTTGGGACATTCTACAATTTAATCATAAATATTTTTTTTATTAATCATTAAATATATTTGAACGTAGATTTTAAGTTGATGGGAAAGTCCTCAATCAACCGATTCAACTTCTCTGAAAAAAATAAATTTCAAATATATTAAAGTTATATTTGGGCACTCTATATATATATAGAGAGAGAGAGAGAGAGAGAGAGAGAGATAAAGGGAGAAATTTTAAATGAAGTGCATGTGCCCGCATGCAACTTTACAGCACCTCAACAATACTGAACAAACCAGTCAATGTCTTGCGCCATTTTTCCCATTCCCGAGTTTGTTATCCTTTGCCTTTGGATGCTATTTATTTTTTATATATAAGTTAGTTTCTTGTGTTACTGCTCAAAGGAAAACAACCACCTTTGTTTGGCCTTCTTTCAGGAGATGATCTTCAGAGGAACTGATACTGTAGCCATACTGTTGGAATGGATATTAGCTAGAATGGTTCTTCATCCTGATATACAAGCCAAGGCACAGGCTGAGATTGATTCTGTGTTCGGCTCATCGAGACCAGTGTCGGATTCTGATGTCCATCGTCTTCCTTATCTCCAAGCCATAGTGAAAGAAACCCTTCGAATGCATCCTCCTGGTCCTCTCCTATCATGGGCTCGCCTAGCCATCCATGATGTTCATGTTGGGGGTCACTTCATTCCTGCAGGGACCACTGCAATGGTGAACATGTGGGCGATAGCTCGCGATGAATCCATCTGGTCTGAACCTAACAAATTCAACCCGGATAGATTCATCGATGAAGATATTAATATTCTTGGTTCTGATCTGAGGTTGGCACCATTCGGTTCGGGTAGAAGAGTTTGTCCGGGGAAAACCATGGCCTTGGCTGCGGGTTCATCTGTGGTTGACTCAGTTGCTCAAGAGCTTTAAATGGCTTCCTTCAGGAAATGGTGTGGATTTGTCTGAGTGCTTGAGGATGTCACTTGAGATGAAGAATCCTTTGGTCTGTGTGGCTGTTCCAAGGTTCTGAAAGTCTTGTTAAAAAGATGCCTTGTTATTACACAGGTGTTGCTTTGGAGATTTCTTTTTTTTTTTTTTTTCTTTCTGGTGTTTGGAATTTGTGGATAATATAAATGATTTCTTATGCTTGCAGTTTGTGGGGGTCCTTTGTCCACTTTTATGATCATTTCAGGTGTTGATTTTGTTTGGTGGAGTTTTAGAATTTGACTTTGTAATAAAGGTTTTGAGGGTTTTGTATAGATGATATTGTAATTCAGCTTATAACATAAATGAAGGGATTGTATTTTTTTTTCCTAATTAAATTTGAATTTTAATTGAAGGATGGGCTTGGATGGATTAAAATATATTTTTGGTTGAATTTAATTAGCCAATTGATGAGCCAACTCAGGCTTGAATGTGACTTTTAGACTAAGATTTGTACATAATATACAATACAAAAATCAATATATTCTTGTGAAAATCCTAACAAAAAATATAATGATTGTGGCCATAATATGAAATATGTAATCTTGCTAAGAAATAATTCAAATAAGAGATTAAATCTTGCTAATAATTTATTGTTTTCCATAACGAAAATCATCACCAATAATCTCATCCTTCTTTAGGTAAGGATATGTTCTTTTATTTATCATCTTTATTTATGTTTTGTTTGTACGTCCGCTAAAATCTTCTTCTTAGCTTCGTCCGTATTCATAGAGTAATATTTTTTCCTAAATTAAATGAAAGTGGACCGTTCAGTATCAAGAGTTCTAATGGAGGTGTAAATATAATTTTGTGCTAAACTGAATGCACATACGTTTAACTGTAACAAAGTTTTATCTTAGTTTTTGAAACTCATTCACATTAATTTTGCCAAAAATCCTTTGAGCCACTATTCAGGTTGAACGTAAAAGTTTTCATTACTTAGAAAAATAAGTCGACATGTTGTTAAATAAAATTTACTATTTAGTGTACAAAATATTCTTAGCCGACCAATTTCAATATCTTTTTATTAGGGAAGAAAGTAGATAATAAAGCAAAAGTGAAAAATTTAGTTTTAGTGTTTCAGGGCATACACGGAATAAATGAAAATTAAAGTAAAAGAAATCACATAAAAGATAATAGATTTAACATAAAAACTCAAAACGGGAAAAAATTATCGAGCCACACCACCAATAAATCCACTATGAAAGAAAAAAGTTAGAAGAATAGTACAGATTACACTTATCTGGAGCTTCTTCTCACTTTAGTTACTATAGGGCACAACCTTTAGTCTCACATATAAGAGAAAATTGGCCTTCATAACAAAACTACAAAAAAAAACTGCCTTAAAATGAAGTCTCCTAACTTGTAGTGTTAGGATGCCACAACTCTGGTGCCTCTATTCTCGAAGCTTTTCTACAAGGGTTCGAGCATCACGATGCAACTTTGCAGCATTGAGGCGATTCTCTATCATTTCTGAGGGTTGTCAATAAAGCTCATTAACAACTCATATTCTACTCATTAAGTAGTTTATTTATTTCATTTGTAAAAGTAACACAAACAATATTTTAAGCTCAATTTATAAATGAGCCAAACAGAATAATTTTCATATATATCCATATATGTAAAATAATTTTATAGTCACAAGCATGGCTTAGTGGCAAAAAATTAGACTAGGTTCAAATCTTCTCTCCATATATTTTTGGACTATTGATTTTTTGAGTAATTTCGACCTTATACGAGCCATTTTGAATAATTCAAGCCAAACACTAACATTGAAATTTTGAGTCATTTCAAATACGAGTTGAACATGAATAGAGTTATTTCCGAATGAGTCAAACAAGAATAAAGGTTTGATAGTGCACTGATCCAAACATTGTAGCATTGCCCTGAAGCATCGCAGTGCTACCCTAAAGTGTTGCACTGCTGCCTTGATTGCGCCGAGATGCTGTCTCCTCTGATTTTGAAGCTGAAATCTCATGTTCTAGTGTCAAGGCATTGTTTCTCCGATGCCAAGGTGCTATCTCCTAGAGATAAAATTATGCTCCACCATATAACAATCATATCTGCTCCTCTAGTCGCATCACCATTATAGTCCAAAATGTAGTGTGCTCAACCCTGTCTCAATCTTCTTAAACTCTAATTAAAGCAATGAAAAAATTCAATTTCTCCAGAGTTATTATTTTAGTCAACATATCTGCAGGGCTATTAGCAATCTGTATCCTCTCAAAAGATATATGCCTTCATTTTAGAAGTGTGTTAATGAAATAAAACCTTAGCTATATGTGCTTTATCTTGGAATGAAATGCGGCATTCCTGGCTAAATGAATGACACTCATACTGCTACTATGAAGCTTGTCATTTTCTTGCCCCTTGCTTAACTCTGCCAAAAAAATATTGTAGCCAAATTATCTTTTTGCTTGCCACTATCATAGCAACATACTCAACTTCCGTGGTAAATAATGCACTATATTCTATAACCTAGAAACTCAATTCACCATTGTGCTTTCCAATGTGAAGATATATCATGTTGTACTTCTGCCATTCATATCTCATACTAGTTTGAATCTACAAAATCTTATTTCCTACACCTCCAAAATATAAGACCCTTTTGACCATTCCTTTAGGTATCTAAGAATCCACTTCACCACCTCCCAATGATGCTTTCGGGATTACTCTTGTATCTACCGCCACTCCCACTACCCATGCATATGGGTATATATTATGACATACATTAGGTTCACAACTACTAAAGCATAAGGAGTTCTTCTCATGTACTTTTGCTCCTCTTCAATCTTAGGTGATTGATTCTTGGATAATCTAAAATGACTGGACAAAGGGGTGGTTATCGGATTTACCTCATTTATATTGAATCTTTGCAAAACCTTTTCAACATATTCCACTTGGGACAATTTCAGCATGTCTGCACTCTTATCCTTACTGATTCTCATACTTAGAATTTTTTCGCTAGATCCAAATCCTTCATTTCAAACTCTTTTGAGACATACTCCTTTAGGCTTTTAATCTTCTCCATATTTGATTCTACAACTAACATATCATTTACATATAGGAGAATATGAATATAGTATTCATACCTTTTAACATAACAATAGTGATCAATTTGACATATTATGTACCCACTATCTAATATGAACTTGTCAAATCTCATGTACCCTTGTCCTAGATGCCTACTTCAAACCATACAAGCTCTTCTAGAGTCACACATGTTATCTTTTCCTTAATGACAAAGCCCTATGGTTGCTCTATTTACAATTTTTCAAATTCCCATATAAGAAAGTTATGTTCATATCAATCTGCTCAGGATGATTCTCCACTACTTTTAGGCTCAACATTACCATGATGGTTGTCTTCTTGACTACTAGAGAGAAGATCTCTATGTAGTCAATTCCTTCCTTTTATTGGAACCCTTTCACAACAAGTCTTGCCTTATAGCATCTGCTATCATCAGGTTCTTTCTTTAGCTTGTAAACCTACTTATTATGTACTTTCTTATCATCCAATAATCTTGTCAAATCTCATGTTTGATTTGACATGAGTGGCTCCATCTCGTCATCCATGCATGCTCCCACTCCTTTGGGTCTTCTACTTGAATGGCTTCTTGATAGCATTCTGGTTCACCATTATCAATTAGTAATAAATAGTACAAGGAATGAAAGTACTTCTATGTTGGTCAAGAAATTCTATTGGATTTTATGACTTCAACGATGAATGTTTGAGGTACATCCTATGCTTTTTCACTTTGACCACAACCCTGAGTGTCCTCCTATACTTCTTCACCTTCTATCTTAAAGTAGATGGATGATTCTTTTGGAGTGATTGAAGAATCTCCCGAGTCTCATTTTTATCCTTATACATTTTACTTTCATTGAATATGATATCTCTATTCTTGATGAACTTCTGATTCTGATAATCCCAAAATTTGTGCTCAAGTTCATTAGATCAATATCCAATGAATGTATACTTCAACAACTTTGAATCTAGTTTGCTCTTTGATCCTATATCGATATGAATATATGATGAATAACTAAACACTTATAGATGAGATATAGATTCTCTTTTTCACTCCATGCTTCTTCTAGTAGGCTTCATTTTGAAGAGTTTCTCTTGATTAGGGCACAACAATATTAACTGCTTAAGCAACCCAACGTGCGATCTCATATTTATTAGGCTTAATTTTTAAATTAGGCCTAATTAATAACTTAATTAGCTAATTAGTGTAAAATTTTTAAATCTGCGACTAGCGCCGACCGGTTAATGGTCGCCTCAGGGCGACCGGCCTACCTTAATTTAGGGCCAAAACGAAAATCGAGCTTCTCTTTTTGTTCGTTTCTTTCCCCATCTCCCCGATCCTACCGTTTGCGGTCACGCCAAGACGACCGGGCCGGAAAGTTCACCCCAAAGAATCTGCCAAGGAAGCTCACCGCCGGTGAAGGAGAAGCTCGGAAGGGTTTTTGTTGGTTATTTTCACGATTTAGGTATTTGTAATCCTAAATAAAAAAAAATTATTAGATTTTTATTTTTATGAGTATAGTTGGTATGTTTAAGCTATTTAGTTTGATTTTCATGGTAAGCTATTTAGTTTGATTTTCATGGTAACTTTGTGTTAGATCTCATTTTGTATGTGGTGTTTATATTTTTTTAGGGAAAGTTAATTTGTGCGCATATTTTTTATTACATATGTTTTATTTTTTGGCATCCAACTATGTTGTTTATTGTAACACTTTATTTGCTAAAAAAACTCTAAGCAACAAATGTTTAGAAAAAGGTTGTGGCAGTGCTAGTGTTTGTTGTTTTAAGTTGTGACTTGTGAGCTTATATTCTTTTTTCACACTCTAATTCTAAGATATTATTGCTTGCTCTAATAATTTCTTATTTAAAATGAGGTTGTGGCCTGTGAGCTATTTATGACTTGCTTGCTCTGATTTGTTAGTTTTTCACATTCAATCTTTGTGGTTTAAAATGAGTTTTGGATGTTGTGGCGTTGGGGATATTTCTACAATTCAATCTCTGTGATTTTTCATTCTCTTATTCGACTATGTTATTGTCAATATGTTTTATTTAAGGCTGTGTTATTATTGGTTTAATAGTTATTTTCAATGCACAAAAATCTTTTATGAAAAACATATAAATATGTGCATAAATTTTATATACTTGATGTATCGATGGGTGAGCCATGCGATTTAGCACTTATTATTTGAAGTTTTGGAGATTTGAATGTATCTATATTGTCGTGTGTAGTATGGACAACTCATAGGAGCTCTTTTGTTAATCTTTATTTATTTATTGGTCCAATCTTTGTTTTGATTTTATTTGTTATGCTTAAAATTGATTGTTGTGACATTCCATCATGTTGCCTTCTAGGATTGTGTGATTGTTTCAAGATCATGCTCCATTTTGACTTCACTATTAGGATTGAGTGTGTAGAAAATTAGACATCTTAATGCATTTCTTTCTCTTTCATCATCGTTACATTTAATTTATATTATATTTCAATTTCATATATATGACATTAGGATATAAAATAAATTAGAGTATAACATTTAGGATATAAAATCTCAATATATTTTTTAGTCTTCTATATCATCTATTAATCCAGTCATTTTGTGCGTAATAGGTAGCAGTTCATTTAGTCCCCTCACTATATTTTCTCTAAATTATCTCATTGATCGTGAGACAAAAGTGTTCTATTATTAGTTAGTGATGAGTTAAGATACTGTTTGTATAGTTCTTTATTATGGCGGTGAACTCAGAGTAAGCGATGATTTCATTCCAACATATGTTGGTGGGAAAAATCATCCAATCCAAATCCCATGGCGGATTAAATTCGAGGAATTACAGAAATGAACAATGAGGTCATTGAAGCTAGATCCAATAAAGTTCTTTATCAATCTGGTAGGTCATTTTCTTATTGGTGTTGGATTTATTGCAAGTCCCATTAATGATGAAGAAGTTAGTGAAGTTATACTTAAAGCAGCATGTGTACAACCTATTATGGTTTATGTCGAAGTTGAGGAACTGTCATGTGGAGATAGGGAGGTTAACAATATAGAGGAATGTCAGAGAGCTCGAATGAGCATTGAGTACATCATACCAGCTTCTCAGCTAAGTACTCCAGTGAAATGTTATGGGTCTGAAGCAAGAGAACATGATTATTTTCCGGGGCGTTCTACGCTATATGGGTGACCAAGATAATGACATGAATCCACTACCTCAAGATGTTGGATATGAAACTACCTAGTGGAGCTGGTGATGATGATGAGGAGGATGATAATGACACGAGTAATTTACGTGCCACGTAACCATCCCTCGTGGTCAAAGACTTGATTGCACTTAGAATAAGTCACACGGAAGTACCCGATACGAACAATGAATATTGCGTAAATAATTAAAGAATGAGATAAGGACCTTACATTTGATGGCCCATCAGATGATTCATCCTTTGAGGAGGAGAACCGCATTGGATGAATTATTTGAAGATATGTTTTCAATTCAAGAAGTATTACAATTTCGCTTCGGGGTCTATCATGAACAATGTTGAGTATGTCATATGTGCTTCAAATCAATTAAAATTCACTATACTATGCACCCACCATTCTGACCCAGCTATACCATGTTTGTGGAGCTTACATGCGAGATCAATTAAGATGTTGGGTGGTGCTTGGCGGACTAGTTTAATGGGCTCACCTCATAGCTGTAGTCATTCAGTGCTTAATGTTGGATACAGCACGTCACAATTCATCAGTTATTTCATCCAACCCGCAGTAAGATGTCAACTAGATTTAAATCCCAGGAAAATTGTATGCCGTATTGAGTCTAAGTTTAATATAAGAGTGTCTTATATGAAGGCCTGGGATGCACGTCGAAAGGTAGTTAAGGTTATATTTGGCAATTGGGAGGAATCTTACAGATCATTGGAAAAATTCATGGCTGTTGTTTACGTATCTATGTCAGGGTCAGTATATCGGGTATACTCAATAGAATCGAACATATTTCAACGATTATTTTGGTCATTTAAGCCTTCAATAAGAAGTTGGTAGTATTGTCGCTCAGTTATATGCCTTGATGGGACTTTTCTCCTAGGTAAGTACAGATGACCTCTACTTAGTGCAGTTGGGATCAACACGAACAATGACTTGTTCCCACTCGCCTTCGCAGTTGTGGAATCAGAGTGCATCGAGTCATGGGTATGATTTTTGCGCACATTACAGGACTTGATCCCATCAGCGTCTACAAGGGGTGATCTCTGCCTCACCTCAGATAGACATGCAGGTCTAGTTTGAGGATGCAGAAGATCTTTCCATGCGCTGCACATTGCTTTTGTCTGTGCCATTTGAGGGAGAACTTCAAAAGAGCAGTTAGATTGTGATATGGCTACTGTTTGAGCTTTGGTTGTAATGTAGTTCTATTTGGATTAGTCCTACTGTGATAGCTGTTATTCTATTTGGATTAGTCCTACTCGTATGCTTGATGTCAGTATTATTTGGATTAGTCCTACTGTGGTAGCTTCTTGTCTATGTGTGATTGTTTATTTTAATTGATTGCATATTGCTATTTAACTTTTCATTAGCTAATTGTTATTTGTTACACTTGTTTTGTAGGGTATTGTTTACTGTTGCTTACGTAGGATTCAAATTTTTCCACTGCAAACTGTTGATTGTTCATTTTAACTGATTGCATATTGCTATTTAACTTGTTAAATTTTTGTTACACTAGTTTAATGTTTCACTGTTTATTGTTTAACTGATTTCATATTGTTGTTTTCCTCAATTATAACAGGAAAGATGTCTGGCGATGACGCTCTGTGTCCCCCACGTAGGAGGAGGTGACGAGCAGAGGAGACAGTTGTTAACTACGGCCCACCATCGAAGTTCACTAAGCATAGGCCGGTACAGTAGGCACAGAAAAGACATCGATTCGGTAAGATTTCATTTAAAGTATTTTTTATATTTTCATGCATATACAGTTTTATACTGACGCAATCTAAGTATAATTCATTATGGTTGCAAGTTTCGATGCTTAAGGCTACTGCTCTCTTACTGATGTTTAGGGAATGACCTATTAACTGTCATAGATTTATGGGTACTTTGTGAGCTATCGGGCTAGATAGTGTCTTAGATGCAGTATATTAAGCTGGATCACCACTTACTGGCAACGTTCGTGGAGGGATGGTGTTCACAGATGAATACGTTCCATTTGGCTGCTGGTGCGATGATGATTACATTACAGGATGTTGTGATGCTTCTAGGCATTCAGATAGATGGCCCACCTGTGATTGACAGTGCTGTTGTTGGTGGTAAAAAATGGTGGGCTACGTGGCCAGATTGTTGCAATGAGCTGATTGGAGCGCATCCAAAGCTAGACATCATGTACCGTGATCCGATCCATCCACATATCACATTAGAGTTCCAAATGGGACATGCTCATGCACGTACTTGCTTACCACGATGCATAAACATATTACGCGATTCATATTTAGATCTACTAGCTCCATTCACTATGCATGTCCAAGCATACATATTATTTGCCATTTGATCTTTTGCCGATACTCGTTCGAGGTTGATCCGTAGATTGCCATTACCAGGATATTGACATATTTAGGGAGTTGTCTTTAGGTTCAACTGTACTCGCTCATCTATATAGAGAGTGTTCATTTACTACAGGTATGAGCCTAGGAGCACATTCATGTGGGAAGACCTACGTTACGTGTTCCATATCCTACGGACATTGATAGACTTAGCGTAGGTTTTTAGTGGAATGAAGGGTATGTTCGGGAAATGCCAGCATCCAATCTCAGAGTTTATAGGGATGAGTTGGATGGACTGCAGAGTCGCATGTCAATTGATGAATGTTTATGCTTACTCATTATGGGCTTGTAGGCGAATGAAAGAATAACTTATGATATATGCGGGTCATCTGGAGCCATATGGACATCGATCCGGCCATGCGTGTGGATATATGTTTAGGGAGAGAAAATATGGCTACCAGAAAATCGATCATATGTTGGAAGAGGGTAGAGTGGTAACGATCGCGGTGCTCGACAGTCGATGCCCCTACGATTGATGTTGCCCGATAGATCCATCGTTCTGCACGGGTCGCGGGTGGTGGAAAAGTTGATGTTGATTGGGTCGATTACCACCACTTTTACATTGCACAGTGGGAGCATAGACATGAGTCGGTTGTCGTAGTGGATTCATCACATCATGATCGAGAGCCAGCGATCAACCGATACATGAGATGGTATCATTCTTGGGCTTCACTTCACATGCTGAAGGCACCGACACTTTCTCCTGACACATACTACACTCGAGCGCCTGGAGAATGCTTGATGATTAGTCTATATGCAAAGTATTACAATTTGCTTTTCTTTAACAACGAAACACTGATATAAATTTCTATATTTGCAGCGTGAGCACATCTTGAATCCGAGACATATTCTGGCGCTATTTTGGCAGAGGTGATGATATGGAATGTCAGAAATATTTAGATGAATATGAGGAATTGTACGTGGAACTGAGGAGAAATATGCATATCTATGACATTATATACAAAGATACTGACATTCCGACTCGATTAGTGCAGTGATGTTCCATCGATGGATGGCCCTCTATGCCGTGGTGGGACGTACCTATACATTTTATATAACCACCCCAAGATATATATCAAGAAGCAATGTGGTCTCAGATGCACCCATGGCCGCAGCTATCCCACCAGCATATGGTCCACCGTCATTTCATATGACACCGCCATACGGAGTGTATCACGGGTATTTGTTGCCTACTCAAGCTTCAGCTGATATACCTCATGTTACAGACTTAGGATGTTTGCAACACCCCGCGGAGTAGGTGGAGGAGGACCATCGATGATCATCTAGCGATCGCCGTGACCACCACCATCCCATTTCACTCAAGAATGCGATTCCACCATGCGATCGACGATGATATGTATTATCTTTTTTATATGATGGCATGTACTTGTGACTTTTTATATTTGTTATGTTTACTCATTCACTTACTCCCATTGTATAATCCTAGTGTTATTTCTTGTTTATTTATTTTGGTTAATTCACATGCGAGGAGGGAAGATTCAATATGGAATTATATATAGTTCAAATCTGATTTAAGAACTTCTTGTCATATATGTATTTATTATGGAAAAGAGTCAAATGGAGATATATCTCGAGTCAAAATTCACATTGTTAGTTTTAATATATTTTGGAGAAGTAAATGTTAGCAAGTGTAAGATAATATCTTCAAATATAAGAAAAGACCTGATTATTTTTTAAGAATGAGTAACCCATTAAAACTCAATTTATATATAATATATTGATATGATATTATCAAAGAATCATATATATTCAACAATCCTTTATATAAAAAACAAAATGAATAACTTTAACTATCAAACTTCAAAATTTATACATTCAAAAAAGCTACCCTGCAAGATATCAAAGTTATCAACATGAAAGTTGTTTAGTTTTTCATTACCTTTCCAACAATATCAAGCACGCCGAAATCCAACACCTGATGAGCAATATGGCCAAAAAATGGTAATTGTCTACTTAATTTTTTTAAAAAAAATAATTTATGAGGGCAACTGGGGCTATTTTTAAATTTTTTATGGCCTAATTAGCTAATTAAATTATTAATTAGGCCTAATTTGAAAATTAAGCCTATTTATTACATGCTCTGTGATGGATCAATTGATGCGTTCAGCCATGCTGTTATGTAGTGGTGTTCCAAATAGAGTGAACTCCCACCTGATGCCATTTGATATATATATATATACATTATGATTTTAAGTTGATCTTAATTTTAGGTTTAGATCAACTTGAGGTCATATTATTAATTGACCAAATTTAACGTTCCAACTAAACTTTTCCAATCTCTCTCATCTGCATGAGCACACGTATGCGTGGTGATGTTTTCAACGATGCTTTTACTATTATAAAAATGAACCTTATACAATGAAAGCTCAACTAACATTTATAGGGAACCAAAATTTTGGTTCAATGAATCATGGCAGATTAACTAAAAAAACTCCTTTAATATTAAGCTTTTTAAATGATCTGTAAGGTAGGATTAGACGCATGTCTTGCGGCAAGACATGCGTCCAGGTCCTGAAGGCTTCATTTATTTGGTTTTTTTGTACTTCTTTCTTCGGATTTTTTTCTCTTACAGTTATCTGCATTTTAGTATTAATTTCATGCAATTGATAATTAATATAATAATACTTAAACATTGAAGAAGCTGAATTTCATTTGTACACTTGCTTCAAAAAATTTTCCCATTCTTATCAAGAAATCAGCAAACAGCTATTGCTAAATATTTTCCCATTGAATGGAATAGAAATATTTTCTGAATGAATGGAATGGGACCACGTTTGTCTCTTGCCAGCCATTACTATCGATGGCGTGTGATAACTACCGATTTAGTTAAAATAAGCATTATGACCCGTTTGTTATCTGCATTCATTCTTCAAATGTTCTCATTTTTAACATTTCCTTTGTTGAGTTAAACCACTTCACCATTTTATATTATTATTAGAACTTTTCCATGATAAGGATATTTTTGATGCTTTGTGTGCTAATTTATTTAATGCAGTTGTTTTGTTCTGTAACTAATTTATGTATAAGTGCATGGCTATTCGATGTCCGCTAATTCCAGCTGAATTTTAAACTTATTTTTCTCGGAATTTATAAATATTTTCTCGCTTGGATTTCCAAAAGTTTAGTTAGAAGACAAAGTTTTACGGTTTAGCTGCATATTAAACGACGTGAGCTTGCGCCTTCACTTCATATTATATATATACTTCAATGAAAAGGGCAAAAGAGTTTGGGATCTATTGTCCTTCCTCTCAAATTTACAAAGCTCTACATAATTTTCTACAAAGACTTTGGAGAGAAAAATAAAATAAAAAGGGGTGAAAAAAGCGACCAATTTTCTACAAAGTTATCATTTTTAATATATCCACACTTCATATTATATAGGCAATTTTTTTAAATTGAGTACGGTTAAAATGTGAATTAGCTAATTAAGTATTAATAAAAAAAAATTTAAGAATATGATATACCCACTAATAGCGACGAATGCGCCACGCCGTTTGACGTTAATGAAGATGCGCCGCTTCCACTAATTGGTTTCAGATATCGCGCCAAGGGCGACCGGCTAGATACGGGCCGCCAATTAATCGGCGACCGGCCCCGACATATCATTATCGACGGCCTATCTCCTCGGTTTTGCTCGATTCTCCCCGAACTCCGCTTCGGAACTCAACCAAACTCACCACCCACCGAAGACGCCTCCCTCTGAACTCGGCGAAGGTCTCACCGCCAGATTATGTCCCGCTGTACCACGACTTTCTAGGTATTTTTTTATTGCTATCACTGATCTGTTAATCTTTCATCGTTCTTCTTTAACCTATTCTTTATTTCTTTTATCATTTTGTCATTTCTTCAATAAGATGATCAATGCATAAAAATTAGAAAAAAAATGGATTTCTTAAAATTGCATCATTTTTGAAAAATAGTTGAATCCTCATTTTCAGTAAGTTGATGGAAGGAATTTCAAAAGGCTAACATTTCACATGTTCGTTAGAGTGTGACTTGAATTCAACCTATGGAAGCTTCTAGAATGTTCAAAACTATTTGGAGGATTCTAGAAGCTACTCATATGTTCAAGAACTGGATGATTCTAGAAGCAACGATATTTTATAGATTTTTGAAGGAACTTTAAGCACATTCAGAGAATTTTGGGAAAGAATTTTATTACTATAAATAGGGTCATGTGGTCACTTTAAAGTATCCAAGAAATTGAGTAAGATACTCTTGTGAGTGCTCATATATTGTGAGTGATTACACTCTTGTAAGTCTATATGAGTGTCTCTCCTCCTTGTATTTATATAGTGAAGTTTTCCTCCTGCACCCATAGTTTTTCCCATCCTGGGGTTTTCCACGTAACTTTGTGTGTTGATTTTGTGCTTGCATTTACTTCTTTAGTGAATCTCTTTGATCTTGTCGTGCCTGGCTCCATTCTTAACATGTTCTAATAAAATTTCGGTTATGCCATGTTTTCTACCTCTTATTAATTCCTAACTGTTATTTCTACTCATTTTTGTTTCCAAGTGTTTTTTTCCCACTTCATTGCTCTGCTAATTCCACTCCATCTATCACACAACCTTGTTATTTCTCTCAATTTCTTTGTTATTGCATCTTTAGCCATTGACACATGAGGGTTTGTTTACTCACATGTATGTGTATGGTTTGCCTATTATTATTCTTTCTTTTATTTGTATTTATTATGAAACATTATGAATGGTTGTTCTTTAGTGAAACTATAACCTTATCAAAATTCTATACATGATTTTTGCCATCTCATATGATTATTTATTAGCTCTTAGAAATTTGTAGCTTGAAGATTGGAATCCATCATATCAATGGGTTATTATATTGATGGAAAAGTCACAAAATCAAAACTAATCTTCTACTTTTATTTATGATCCGTTATTTCTCATAATTTGTGATGTAGCTGATTGTAAACCATAATCTTATACTTTTCGACGGGTATGATGGCGAGAGAACCTCACAACTAGACGCCTGACGAGTTGCTAGGAGGGCCCCACCATTGGAGCGCACCGAGGTTCATCCTAGTATTGCCTTCCCACGCATGGTGATCGTCAGCCACTCACCGATAATTGTAAGTGAATTTTTTTTTTGCGAATGTGTACCGCTTACCTTTATTTTACGTACTTAGATTTTTTTGACACTGGCGCATCACACTTGCTTATGCGAAGGAGTGGCCCATTACATGCACGAGATTCATCGAGGCAAGAGCGTGGGCTCATGTGTGAGTCACGCTTCATCCGGCCGGATCATCGATACCGCTTGGTTG
This sequence comes from Cymbidium sinense, assembly GCA_021442155.1. NCBI lineage: Eukaryota > Viridiplantae > Streptophyta > Magnoliopsida > Asparagales > Orchidaceae > Cymbidium > Cymbidium sinense. The sequence goes on from CM038231.1 coordinate 63,079,389, forward strand.
AGAGATGGTCTCGCATCAATACCTTCCACCTCACCGTAGTGAGATAACAGACGTGACGGCGATGATTAGGACTACATTGATGGGCCACCTATCATACAGAAGAGATGGGACACTTGGCATTGCCGCGATGATTTGTTAGACGACACCCATTACCAGTGATGTATCATGATCCATCCGCATTCGTCGACATTCGACGAGCATGCATGCATGCATGCCACCGAGGTGGCTTAGGTGGACTTTCTGGGAGTCATATGATCCAAAGAGAGGAGTTCTTCCAACACGCGGCTTATATTTTATTTCGATTACCGCATCTACGATACTCGTTCGAGGTCCACTATGATTTACCACTCGGAGGATCCGGATTCTTTTAGCATGATGTCTATAGTGTGGAGTTTGGCTCATCTATATAGAGACGAGTCGACTGTACCCAGGCCAACATGTTGGGTTGCCTACACCTCAAATTTGGGCTTGGGAGCATATTCATGTGGGTACGACTTTACATATCCGCAGAGCTTGTTGGTCTGTGTTGGGTATGTGTTGTTAACTACACTTTCAAATTATGCGCCTTATATATATATGTTTAAACTATTTTCGTGTGTGGAATGAGAAGTAGCCAATACCAGAAATATTGCGCAAATGAAATGAGCTAGATGGGAAAACAGGTTGGATCTGCAGTTAACACTTTAGTCTAAATAACTGTAATGTAGATTATGTTTTAACATAATTTTATTATACGTGTAGGTGATCTGGGAGCCATACAGTGAGCAGATCACAGCACATCTATCAAATATATGCTCTATAGGCTCTGACATATGGTTAGCACGAGTCCCTCTTATCAGCTGGAAGAGGGTTGAGTGGTATTTACCAGATAGAGTGCCTCGCCTTATTCAGAGTAGATGTAGCCCCAGTTGACCCTAGTTTCAAAAGGGTCGATGGTCGGGTAAAGCAGATGTCGAATGGGTTGATTACCACCACTCACACATTGCTTCTTGGGAGAGGGGGATTGCCTCGCCGAGGCCTAGATGAGGTCAGGACAGGAAGACGCACAAGACATACGGGTTTAGATCAGGCTTTGTACTACGGCTTGACAGATCCTCGACACCTTACTACGCTGAGACAGGAGTGTCTTTATGTAAGTTATGATATAAGTAAATATTCAATATTTTGTAAGTGATAATTTTACATTATGTTTTTTTATGTGGACCATATCGCTAAGAACTCGGGACATATTTCATATACTTCTTGTGGATGATCACCACTTACATGTGTCGATAGAATGAGATGATATGCGAGACCTCGATGAGCGGTACATATTGGTGATACATATTACGACGGTTTTCAGAGGGTGTCGAGATGACTGAGCGCCGGCCCATCTACTTCCATCAGGTCCTTCACGTACGTCGATCCAGTCCTTCTAATGACGTTGATCCGTGACCTTCTACATATCACCATATGACTCGCACACCCATATATTCCTATCACGATGATATGTCGTGATGCTCGAGGATCTTGCATTAGAGGGCCATCATCAGCTACGTGATCGGCCCATCTTGTGCGACCGCATACACCGGAGTGGTGTTATTCCACGCACACCGAGGAAGGCTTGTCTGTGTAGGTTTGGTCCGTACTACATTTTATCTTTCTGTTTCATTACAAACCATGAGTCATGTACATTTAACTTTGATTATGGCATAATGAATTTTATTAGTTATTTTTCTAATTTTTAGTAGTTATTTTATCTGTACATTTTATTAGTTGTTACTTTCTTACATGCATACCAATGAATTTTTATTTATGTATATAGCAGTTAATGTATTTAAGGTTTCATATCATGGTTTTTGAACAAGTTTTATGCTAGATGTCCACTATCTAATGCAACTCCCCACTTTCCTCATTAGGGCCTTGGGACCACCCATAGTGTGTTTTACGAGAAACTTGAAATATGGAGTTCGATCTTTAGAGTGTAAAGGTTTTCATTTGTGTAGATTTAAAATTACATACATAGAGTGTAATCTTAGTTGTAGAAGATTTAGAAGTGGGTTTGTGACAATAACTGATGAAGTCATTAAACCGAGTGAATGTTTTAGAGAGAGGAATGCATCCTATGTGTGATAATAAAATCGGTTAGACTTAATAAGGTGGAATTGCTTGTGTTAAACAACTATTTCTTGTGATGATAATGACTTGAAAAATTTTATGGAAGGAATTTTGCTGGTGCAATGCTTCTTTGCTATTCTCTCAGATTGGCATGGCTTTCTCTGCATCATGTAGGCAACCGCCGTCTCGTCGCTCAAGAAAGTAGGTGGATCTTCCCACTAATTGAAGTTCGATAATTGGCGACATACTACACGGAATAAACACATCGAGCCGCGCGTTGTCCGGATGTTCTTGCGCGATGAAATCGGTATGTGTTAGCGGTATATCTCGACCTTACTACGGATCACCGATGTGGATGCAATATTAACATCTTCCACGACATACAACACCAACATCCGACGGAAGCTTCATCGTAACCGAAACGCCATCACGATATGACGACGCTATAAATCGCTATCCACGGATAACGACCGCTAGAGTGATGGCGTGTCATCAATGTGCAAGCTTCATAATTGCTGTTTCAATTCCGAAGGTGTTGTGACGAACTTAACGATTCGACCTTCCACATAACTTGGACTAAATTGCTCATCGATACTCGCCTCCATAGAAAAGAATCAGCGAAACAAATTCTCTATTCATCTTGCAAAATAAGTTATATGAATAATGAGAATTTTATATTAACCGACACCCTAATTAATACTACTTTTGGCTACTTAACACCTAAATAAATTGATAAATAAAGTGATTTACTGTGTTGTTAAGAACGATGTGCTAAAAAATGTAGAACTGGCCAAAGGGAATTTTCCTCAACCGAAATGGAGTCAAGAATTATCGCCGAAAGCTAAAGTTGACTTCCAACGGCCGGGAGAGAGGGAAGTAGTAAACGCCCTCAAAGAGAATGCCGGAAAAACTAAAAGTTTCTATCACCTGGACAAGACGCGAATGCATGAGATCGATCGCCGGCACGGCCGGAAGTTCCAAGAGGGGAGGACCGTGGTCGGAGTTTGGTCGGAGTTCCTACGAGCGGAGAGAGGAGTTTCGGGGGAGGAATCGAGCAAAACCGAGGAGATAGGTCGACGGGGTCCGACGCCCTAATGATATGTGGCCGGGCCGCTCAAATTTGGCAGACCGGAAGCCGGCCGTCCAATTAGTGGCGAATCGGCTACTTTTTCATATAATGCCCACGCCGAACGAAGGCGGCCGCCATTAATCATGACTATACATATTCTTACATTTTTTTATTAATACTTAATTAGCTAATTCACATTTTAACCGTACTCAATTTAAAAAAATTGCCTATTATATATATATGGACACACAAAGACATTGTCTTTTAACAAGAATACTGGAATTAAAACCGAGACTGAAGAACAACTTGAGATAACTTTGAATTGTGTTTTAACCGAGAATTGCTATGTTGGCTTAAAAAAAGTAAATAATCGGTGAAAAAAAGTGTTTGTTGTATTCGATCAATGGGATGCATGGTTAGAGGAGACCTAATCTCAATCCCAATATGATCTTCGTTGTGATTTAATCTCACATTGGTAGTAGAAGGTTTATAAGGAAAGAAAATGCCTCACCTTAACGAGGTAGCTTTTGGGATGAGAAACATGCAAGCTTTAATAATTAGTATCAGAGTCAGGGTCACAATAAGTCCTATTTGATGAATGTGGGTTTGATTTGACCCACCGGGTTCAAAGTTAGGCCTACAACTTGAGATCAATGTCAATATCAGCCAGGTATTTAACTGTATTCAAGGGGGAGTTTACTTAGTTTCCCACAACAATTTGGTTGGCGGCTGGGTAAGGGCAACCCAAATTGATCTCTTCAATTCTTGATTTGAATGAATATGTTCTATGGCTGGATGTATGAAGGGAGAGTTTCTTGGGATTTAGTCCCACAAAGATAGTGGAAAGGAAAATTATTATGTTTATGAGGTAAGGAAATGTCTCACCTCAACAAACTAGCTTTTAGGGTTGAGAGAGGCTAAAGTCTTAATAATCACTCTATTTTATTATTAAATTTGTAACTTTGTTGAAATGGTGTACAACAAGGTTGAGCTCTCGAGCTCAATATGATTCTTAAGTATAGTTGAAGGCTTCTCAAAATGTTGATATCACTACAAGAAAATTGCTTATTTTTCATGAAGAATATTCATTGGAAATCACTCTAAAATCATAAAAAGTTTAGGCTTCCGATGGATTTACACTTGTCGATAAAACCTTGGATAGAAATGTATTATAGTAGTGATCTTATCTATCGATAATGCATTTAGGCAAATTTTCAATGGAAAAACTGTCAAAAATATTTTCTCGAAGAGTTGTAAATACCCATGAAATACCTATTGAGACCGAATTTTGTAGAAAATGCCTAGGCAGACTTTTTAGTGAAAATTCTGCCAAAATCTTTCTGACGGTGATTGTCAGCTAGAAATTAAATAGAAATCCTACCGTTGAAAATTTTCCATCCATTAGATGCTCTTTGCGACGGTTTGTATCAATCATTGTAGTGAAAAATCCAACAAAAATCTACCGAAAACATGTGTATGTTTGAAAAGATAGAATTTCACATATTTGCTTTTTACACCTCCAAAAAAACTACACAAAATTCCATATTTGATTCCCAATTGAGTCTAACATACTCATAATATATCCATGAGATATCCAAACAAATTAAAAAGAGAGGTTCAATCAATATTTTTATTTCAACATTTCTAAAAGATCAACTTTTCACTAAATCATCTAGTAGCTAAAATTACATAATGACAATAACATCATATAAATAGAATGCTCAAACTAGGAACAAAAAATATAAGTACAAATAAAGACAGTCATCGTAATTCTCCTTGTCGCCATCATCTTCTTCCTCCTCCTCCTCCTCCTCCACCACTAGCTTCTTCCCCTCCTGTTTGTCTCTACGTATCTTCTTCATTTTATCCTTCGGTAGCCATCAAAGTTTCCATTTAAGCAACCATCCTCGCCTTCATGTCCTCAACTATCATTGCAACATACCTTCTAACTATCTCGCTGATCGACTCACTACTTGTTCTAGAGAACGAATAACGTGCATCATAGGACATACCCCTACGAGCCTAGGCTGTATATTCTTTCCTTCTTCTTACCTCCAATAGCCTCTTTCTAGATGTCATTTTTTACTATTCAGATTGCCCACTAGAACTACTTGCACCAGTAAAGCTCTGACTAGCAACCTCTTTTATTCTCAAAAAATCATCCTATAAGAAATTATTATATTGTTTAAATAGAATATATTTTTAAATAGAATTGTAATTTCCATGATCGAATATTAACCCACTGCTAGTCAACCTAATGTTCATGTAGTATGTTATATAATTCTATAGCAGTGGGATCCCTTTTATGAACTTTTGCCTATAACTTTTCCAATGAAATTAATTAAGCTTAGTTATAAATTTAATTACTATAAGCAATAAATGACTCACCATCCTTCACCTTTATACTTAATGTGTGGAATCGAGCCTTTAGTATGTGAAGAGTTGCTCATTCTTCTATAATGAGATGCCCAATTTTATTTAGCTTGCTCACTTTCAAGAACTTTTTCATGCAACCATTTGAATGAAATCAATTAAGCTTGATTATAAATATAATTACTATAAGAATCAATGACTCACCATTTTTCACCTGTACTTAGTGTGTGGAATTGAGCCTCAAGTATGTCATGAGCTATCGATACCCCCACAATCAGATGCTTGATTTTATTTAGCATGCTCTTTCTTACGAACATAATGTAGGGAGGCACAGGCTCTGCAGAGCTCAACTTACACATTCTCTCCAATCTAATACTATCTTCACCCAGACTTGTGTGTGCTTAAGAACATATCGTGTAAACATGTGCTTTTGGACTCAAATTTCTTCTAATGTTTTGATTGTACTCCGATAACCACCTAAAATTCTTCTATAACATAAAATACATTAATCATAATAAATAGTACTTTTGCATAATATAATGTATTAGATATGTGTAAAGAGTTACGACAATGCCTCAAATTTTTTGAACCACATTTCATGCACTTCAATTTTTCCACCTTCTTCCTGAAATATGAGGAGCATCAAATTTACTCCTTATTATGCCCTTATTTTATGAATGTCTTCCCTAGAAGGATTAAACCTTAATAATAAAGTTAAAATTAGCAGAAAAAATTTAAAACTAAAACTTTAAATATTAACTTATGTGTCCTCCACTAGCTCAATAAAAGTATGTCATCGACGGGTTAATTGCCCCATGCTCAGTGGGTGTAAATGGACCGGTTTGATTTGGTATATGGTGAAACTTAGGCTCTCTAAGACCTTCGTGTACCTAATATGGATAAAATGGTATAGTATCACCAGGCTCTATAGAGTGGTAGGTGTGTGTATCAATTGGTGTAGCAATCTGAAGTGGCAAGATTGAAAAGAAGGTTATAGTAGTAACCATAGTGGTAGCCTAAAGAATGAGTCGGGGCATAATCTTCATCCTCCTCTTGAAGATACTTGTAATTGATCATTATGGAAAATCTTCACCACTACATGATGCCATTTGTTATAAAAAAATTTACATTGGTTAGATCTATCAAAAAAAAATAATAATAAAGTAAGGAATAGAATGAAATAGAAACAACATACAAGAAAAGTTAAAAAAATATAAATATTACGCAAGAAATGTAAAATGTTAGTCTAAGACTACAATATGTAAAAATAGTGTGCACATAATAAGTATGTATAAAAATAGTATGCTAGTAAGATAAAAAACTAGAGTGGAAGTAAATTATGTAAAATAAAAATAGTGCACAACTGAAGCATGTAAAAACCAATTTCTAGGAAAAGTAAAAGAAATAGTATATAACAATAGTTATAATGTAAGAAATAGTGTACACTATAATATGTAAAAAAATAATGTACATGTAAAGTATTCAAGAAATGTAATAAAATAATGTGCACTATACAATGTAAAAAAAATAGTTTATAACTATAATATATAAAAATACTATGCACTATGGTATGTATAAAAATAATATGCAACTTTAGAAAGAAGTGCATCATGTATTAAATAAATAATATGCTACCTTTAATACTTATGTTATTTATTTTACTTTGAGGAATTAGTAGAAGCTAAATTTATAATATCATATTCTTGATTATCCTCACTATCCTTATCTCCAAATTGAATATTGTCTTTATAATAAGCATTAGTATCATGTAAGATTACAAATGACTCAATATCATCAACAAAAAATCCAAAATCTATCATCTCCTCTTCTTGATGTACAAGTTCAATAGTGTTTTGAACTTCAACTCTTGCTTTAGGCTTGATCTTAATCACCATTGTCTAATCCATTTTCTCTTTTGCTCTTCTAGAATACCTTAGGTAATACACCTATATGGCTTGATGTGCAAGTATAAATGAATTAAATGAAGCATATTTTTTACTCAACTTCACTTCAGTGATCTCATACAACTTATATTTTTTTGTTCCTCTATTATGCACAAGATCATACCAAACACAATTGAATAAAATGATATTTCTCTCATTTGAATCGAGATATTGTAATTGTACAATTTTTGTAACATAAAATCTCATAGTAATCCATCTATTCATCTAAATGTATATTTTTATGATGCAATGTCTCAAGTTAGATATATATTTTTCTTCTAACCAAGAACTTGTGTGAAATCTATAATAATTTACATCATAAATTGATCATATATGAGCAATTCACATAAGTCCCCAACCAAGGTTATCAATGTCTTGATTCTGCACTCTATTCCTCCGATCATGACCCTATTGCATTGACCAATTTGAAAAGGTCTTAATACTAATATAGAAAATAAATTTAGATCATAATGATAATAGCTTACATGTAATCTAAACCATGCATGAAATTCATCTTCAACTTTCCTATTATTGATAGTGGAATCGTTCAAGTGTAAGAAGTTCATGAATAATTTGAACTCAATATTAAAATTAACAATATTAGGAAAACATTATATCCTAGTGTAATGATAAAATGGATATCATTGCATTGATAGTCTTACTCAAGAAAAGATTAAACTTCATCGTAGTTGATAAGAACATTGATTGTCATTGCCCTTAGCTCTTTGTTATTCAAATATCTTGATGTGCTTCTACTTAATGCTATTTTAGAAGGCTAGATAATGAATGACATGTTATGTGAAGCTCCAATACCTTCGACATCATCCATTTGTGCAAGTGGCTCAAAGTAGTATAAATAAAAATTTGCAGTCTCTTGGGACAAGTAAGCTTCACATAATGAGCCTTAAGGGTGTCTTTTATTCTTGACAATTTTCTTGTGCTTAATATAGTAGTTTTAACAAATAAATATGCTTAAATTGATACGTAACTAATATTATTGCTCATAAGATATAGATATCTCTTATAAGGGTATATCTATTGATACTATACTTCTCCTCCCACTCTAGGTTCATATGATAGATATATCAGTAGATGCTCTATTGAGTAAAAAAAAGTATAGAAAATATCCTTTCAATCTTATTTGTTATAACTAAAATGTTAACTTCTAGTTGCCTTAAAGCTTTCTTATTTAATCGAGCTGAGGACAATTCCTTAAAGTTGAGACTGAGTTTGATCAGAGAATTCAGTATTTGATCTAGTAAAACACTAAATACAATTGAAAATAAGCATTATAGAAAAAGTGGTAATCATGGCTCTTCATTCAAAATATTTTTTTTTTGTCTTCAAATCAACACATCAACATAAATTAAATGCATATCCATATGGTAGCTTCAATGACTATACTCACTCACAAACTATTCTCTGTTATTCTAATGTGAGGTAGTACTTTAATTTGACTTCAAAAATTTATCACTAATAGCCTTTATTAGCTCTAACTTTCTCTATAGTATTATTCCTTTAATTCCAATATGGTCTTCATGTTATCTTTGCTTTTATCCTTAACATCTATCACAATGTTGAATATATTGTTAAAAAAAATTTCTCTATGTGCATCACATCAAGATTATGTCTAATAAGAACAAACTTTCATTATGATAGATATTAGAAAATACTTTTTTCATCTAGTTGTAGTTTGCACCATAACCTAGAAGGAAACTATCTAATAACATCAGAGAATCAATTATAGTTGAAAATGAATTAATAATTTCTAGTAAATCTTCTTGATTTAATTTTGGAGGTGGTTTGGACTTCTCAACTTGATTTCTTCTAAATTGATGATCAATAGTTAAAAACATACGATAATAATCAAATTATTTTTTTTATCAATTTTTTTAAAGTAATTGCCTTTGATAAATCCATGTAGTATGTACATGACAACTTTTCAATAATGCTCCACCCTAAAAAAAGTTTCATATGTAGGAAAGTCATTGATAGCTTCAATATTGCCTTTATTAGAAAGTTCTTCTTTACAACAATATCATATGTGAGTACATTAGTATCTCATAAGATTTTTAGCTCCTCTATCAATGGTTGTAAGAAGACATCAATCTTTGATTTAGGGTTATGTGGCCCAAGTATGATTAGAGTTAGGAATATATAAAGTATAGTTATGGACATCTCTAGAGGTAAATTGTATGGTGTAATTCTCACTAACCAACATAAATAAAGTGACATAGACTTACTATATGGTGTGAAACCATCAACATATAGGCCAAGTCTAATGTTTCATGACTTAGCTGTAAAATTAGGATAAGTATGACTGAAATGTTTTCATGTTTCTCCATTTGATAGAAGACTCAATAGATTTGGTACACTTGTACTATCATGGTGCCATCACAAGTGCTTAACTGAATACATGGAAGCATATAGTCTATGGAAATGTGTAGTTTGCAGCAATTAAAGCAATCACTTATAGGGTAGATCTTTTTGTTTGTGTTATTTTCTACTCTATGACTTGAACCTAAGTGCTCCATAAAATTTACATTCTACCTTCTTTGTTTTATCCTTTTAGTCAACCTTTTCTAAGCTCAAACCTAACTTTGACACCAACTTCTTTAATTTATATAGGTCTTTTGGAACTAAATTTTTGTGTGGGTTTGTATATTTAAGTAGCCCTATAAAATGGTTATAATATTCACGTGATATACTAATTTAGTTTTAATGCTTAGTATTCTTGCAGCTACAGATAGTTCAATATGAGTCATGCAACCTTCCCATGGTGGTCGTTGAGTTGCCTTCAATAGGTCGTAGAACTTTTGAGTTTCTTTGTTAGGTTGATCCTCTTTTATTACTCATAGAGACTCTGCTCTTGCAGCATCATCCATCATTTTTTTTATAATTTCATCTAGAATCATATTCATTTGAAGGGCATGCATAAGTCATTGAAATACTAGTATCAACATTAATATGTTGCTCAAACTCACTATATGGAGTCCAAACCCAATAATTTAGTTAGAAGCCCCTATGATTCAAGTCTAATTTAACTTTATTAGATGTTAAAAAAAAATATGATTCTTACGTCTCACACAAGAACATTGAAATTTTCTCTTAAAAAGGTAAGTTGAAAGTTGATATGAGATGTCTTATGCACAAAGTACTCAGCATCACTCAAGAATTCATCTGTTAATCTTTTTCTTCACTGATTTAATCTATTATACCATGATCATTCACTATGGATATATATATATATATATATATATATATATATATATATATATATATATATATATATATATATATATATATATATATATATATATATATATATATATATAAGTTGCATAAATTAAGAAGTGTGAGGATCAGATTTATATTCTACATTAATTATATAATTAGTAATGACTGCATAATCAAAGCTCAGTATAACATAAATGCCTAAGTATGGATATCCATAATTAATTTTCTATGGATATCCATAATTAGTAATGACTAGCTATCATTCAAGGATTAGACCTTCTATGGTAAGGCCATAATTAATTTTCACATAGAATTTAAACTACTTGAAAATTTTAATTACTTTTTACCGATCTACTCAATCTAAGGCTGGTTAGCAAGATTGTTGTTGTGCACATTGTCATGTTTATGTTAGCTACTTAATTAGAATTGCATTGAAAGTGAAGCAAAATTTACATGACCCTAAATACTAGACAATTGATGCAATGTCAGAACATTGCAATGATCAATATTAGCCATAATTTTATAAAATTCTAATATTGATATTTTCACGTCTTCTAAGAAGTTCGCTGTAGCCTATAAAATGATATCGGTATACATCAAGAAATTGGAATCAGATAATTAGAAATTTGCACCTTCAATTAATTGTGAAATGCATAATTCAAAAATATCAAATTAAAATTTAAAAATGCAAACCCTAACATATAAAATCATAGATCTAACTCCACATAAGCATCTTAGTTTGAGATTAATGAGTTTCAAATAAATTTGAACATGATCTAATCTAAAAACTATATATATTTTTTAAAACTTCAAATTTATATTTCTCAAAAATGAATAGATGAAATCATAAATAAATAACTATACATGTAAGATATCAAGATTTTCCTTTGATTCCATAGAGAAATCGGGCAAAAAAAAAAAAACATGTTATGGGCGAGATTTGGCTTGCCTTACGGTGGAACTCGTCACTAGTAGAGAGAGAGAGAGAGAGAGAGAGAGGAGCTAAGGAGAAATTGCATTGGGGGTTGGGAATGGGGCAGATTCATCGCCCCTATATTAATGGTTTTCGGTGGATATTCCAACGGAAAATCCATTAAGTTTAAATGGCTTTGGCCACTATGTTTTCTCTAGTCGGGACTTGAATTGAGAAATTTTTTGGCTAAAAATTGGTTAGGAATTCAAACCGTTATTTCCAATGGAAGTTTTCATTAAAAATTTGTAGTTTTCCTATAATATATACTTAAAGGTTTGATTTTTTGTTATATATTTTATAATAATAATGCTTAGTTCATATTATATTATATTATAATAGTAATACATATTTTATGGTTAAATCAAAAATACTTTTTACTTAATTTTCATCAATGAATACATAATTGAGATTGTTTGATTCAAATTAATTTCAATTTTATGATGAGGACGAGTCAAATAAGAGTTGAAGTGTATAAATTTGAGTTAACTAGTTTTAAAAGGACTCAATACTTATTTTAATCCACATTGTATTTCATAGTTGTCAAATCTCATTCCTCCATTCTATTTTTAATTTCTCTCTCTCTCTCTCTTTATTAGCTTCTCTTCAAATACTTGTGCGTGCCAATTACTCGAAGGGGTAAGGGCCTTAAATAATGCTGCTAAGGCCTTGTTTTTCAATCATGTCTAAACTATAATAAAGTGCCACTTACGAATTCGATGGACTAGAAAATATAACTCTTCATATACTTGATTTATTTAGTTCTAACCTAAGAAACTGAGTTTTGTGTTAAAAATCTTTCCAAAGAAAAGTGTGGTAAGCTTTTACATTACTCTAATGTATATAGTGGAAAAGATTTTTTTTTTTAAAATTTTATTTTGATACCTAACAATATAAATCCCACTATTTGGACTACAGTTTTGGATAAAACAAAAGTCACTTAGTTATCTAGCAGGCTTAGAAGTATAATGCATCTGAAACATAGGTCATTTTAACATTTTAAATATTTGATTGGAGAAAAAGAAATTCAAAATATTTATCCAAGTTAATAATATCTCGAATAACTCATTTTTGATAAATTTTTATTTTTATCTCTAACTGAGTAAATTTTATTTCATCATTATCTTACTTATAAGGCCTTTGTCATCGATGGTTTGTGGTTCTCACAACTTTGTTGAAGCCACCTTGCGACATCCTCAACCCAACTGAACAAAGCTTTTGACATTTAGTGATTTCTTGGTCTCCTAGTGTCACAAGATAAAAAACAATCCTTTGACCTCAAACTTTAGTTTTAACCTCTAGTACTCCTTGCACAATTCCACTTCTTTGACCTTCAATAGACACTATATGATTTTTGACCTCGCCATTCCTACAAGTTATAGATTCAATTTTTTCCAAAACAGAAAATGTTAATTTTACTTCACATTAAACATAAAAAAATCTCTTAAATTTATTTTACAGTCAAAGAAAAATTATATGTACTTCAACTACATTTTATTGCTTTTCCTAGTATTTAAAATATGTGAGTATTTTAAATATTGCACCTATAATATTTCTCAATTTTATTATAATTGATCAATGAGTTGGATTTCTATCTACATGTTAGCATTATGGCCAATAACATCTATGGTGAATCTTTGAATCGAATTTGGTTGGATTATTTCTACTATGGGTGGCATTTTCGAAAAGTGTTAATTAGGGTTAAAGGTTGGGTTTGATTATAATTTAAATTAAGAAGATTTGAATTTGTCTAAGCTGAATCCAACTTGTTTATTATACAAGTGGAAGCACTAAAATAAACTTAAGCTAAACTTAAATAAGTTGTGTTAATTTTTGAATTGAATCAAGTAATGTGAAAATGGGATATTTTTCCATTTTGTTATATGTATGATATCAAGTTAACACAAATGACATTGTAATTTAATAGATATTTTTGGCAACCAAATAATAACTAAAAGGTATCATTATCTTATGTTCAAATTTCAAAAGTAGAGATTATCTAACCTATTTTTTTTCCTTAAATCCAACTTGTTTACTTTAATGATCAAAATAAATGAGAATGGTTTTTCTTTTTTTAATCTATGGTTCATAAATTTATACCCTCAGATTTGGGCCATTGAATGTTTTTGCTTCATATATAGGCTTATGGAAGAGTAAATTAATTCACGTTAACACATTGCTATAGTAGATAACATACATGATCTTGCAATTAAGAAAATAGCAAAACTATCAAGTCTGACAATCATTCTCCTTGACATGAAGAATCCTTATAGGATTTGAAGGAAAATTGTTATAAATAGTATAAAGCTGGTGTTGAAAGTAAACATAAACTAAGTGGTTGCTTGGAATTACTTTTTATTTTTATTTTTTATTATCTTATTTTATTTATATTTTGACATGAAATAAAAATATATTATTTAAATCAATTTGTAGTCACTAGAATAAGGTGGCAATGAGAGATAAAGTGGCTTGGTGGTGACCAATAATGGTAGTGGTGAGTGATGGCTAGTAATGAAGATCATGGCCAACAACTCGCAGTGTTAGCATTGTTACTAATGGTGGTAGATGGTGACATAACTATTTGGATTGATTTTTATTTTGAAAATAATAAAAATATTAAAAAACATTTAAAAGTTGTTTGACTTTATAATAATAATTAGAATTATTTTAATAATGAAATACAAAAAATGTTAAAATAATATTAACTAAACATATCTTTAACAATAAAATTTACAAAAATAAAAATAAAAAATGTTTCCAAACATCTCAAAATAGTATTTTTTTTTTTTCAAGTCATATTTTTTTATAATATAGTGAAATTTCAAAAATTCTCACAATGGCCTTTTTTCTCTCCTCTTTTCTTCTGAATTTTGACCATTCTTATTTAAAAGATTTTTGTATTACCCATAAAGAAATTTGAACTCAAAACTCTCTATGTTGTGGTGAGCATAGATTGATAGCAAGTATTAAAAGCTAAGCTTTTGAATGAAAAGAACATAATGTGAGTAGTTAAAATAGAGAATCTAGACTTCATTATCTAAAAGTAAATCAATTAGAGAAAAAACACATTAGAATAGTTCAAGATGCCGTAGAGTTTGTTCCAAGAATCAATTTAGATGTAAAAATTTTAGATGGCGAATCTTTTGATTTAATCATTCAATAATAACAACAAAGTGAGAAATCATTGACTTTGACTCCAATGATGGGCAAGACTTATTGTTCAAAATATAATACAGAAAATAACATCATAGCAAAGGGCTATGAAGCATTGAGCATTTTTTAGAAAAACAACATGATGAGACACTACCTCTATCATTGTTCTAAAAATTTCATTTAGTTCATATAAGCAAAAGATAAACCTAACTAACCATTCTATTTTTTGATCTTACCACTTTATTGTTAAATAGAAATAATGATATAAAATACTGAAAACTTTTTTACAACTTTCAAGAATTTGCTAGTAAGGTGTTTTTTCATCTTCCATTTTGAAGTAAAATCTCCATCATTAAATTTAAAAGATAATTGTGATAGAATAATATATGATATTTATATTAATAATTAATATATTTTATATGAAAAAATTGATAATTCTAATAAGATGTGATAAATATATGGAAGAATTAATCATATAAATTAAACTAAGATCCCAAGTACATCAAAATACTCAAATAAAAAATAAGATCCCAAGAAAATGGCAAGTAAGAGCGCAATAAAACCCCATTACAAGAACCCAATAGAGAAGAATTAATTAAACTATGAATTATATTATCTAAGTTAGATTTGATATCTAAAAGTTTTACTTTTTAAATTTGGGATAGTATATAGTCTACCTATTAACAAAATAGTGAAGGATAAATTTGATTGATGAATGATGTTGGCACTTTCTTCCATTAATGGCCACTCACCTTCCTTTTTCTTTAAAACTTTTCTCTTATTCTTAGGATGATGGCCATTATAATTTTTATAAATATATCTATTATGTAATTAAAATTTTTAGCTTCTAGAAAGATAAAATTTCCTTGGGGAATTTTTTCTTTTTGTATTAGTGCTTGGTGGCTAACTTCACTTTTCATTGGTGGAATTAGTTACTTAGCTTATAAGTGCTCTCTAATACTCTCAAAACCTTTCACCTAATCATAATAAGATCATTAATTATATTTTATTGGTATAAAGGTCCTTATCACCCAAACCTTCAATCGACTCTAAAATATTTCTTAAAGCTCACAATCTAAATTAAGTAGACCAGTATTTAGTCTTTATTTCTACATAGCTATAATAGCTTAAATATCATATACTTCATTAAATACTATATCACATAAGTTCACATTATAAAATAACCCTTCACCATCATTTTCTCTCATTTAGACTACTTGAAGCTTTTTTCTAAAAGAAATAATTTAAATCACCCTAAATTATCATAATTTAGACTAATCTTTATCTTCATACAACTAAAACCCTTTAATGATCTCACCATCCAATAATATACTGATTTTATAATTTAATAATCTAAATTAATCATCTATCTTAAATTTTTTCCCTTTATATTACTTAATATATATTTGTTAAAGTGATATTTTAAATTAACCTAAATTAGTTAATGCTAGACCAATCCTAATATTCCTTCTACCAAATCATTATAAATCCTTCATGTTTACACCATAAACTCTAAATCACTTTTTAAAATATTAAACTTAGTTCTTATATTTATTTTATCAAAATGGTCTCCTACCACCATCACATATGGAATGAGAGTTAAAGCTAAGTTTTATTAATATAACAATAAAATGATTTTGTGGTGGTCTTCTTCTTGTGGTGAGCCTAATGGTTTTAACATTAAAATTATGCTTTAAACTAATCTTTTGATATTACAAAATTTTGATATCAGAGATTTAAGAGAATTTATTTGCATGCAGGTGAAGATAAGTTTTGTAATTCATTTATTATTATAAAATTTTGATGAGTTTTTATATGTTTTTGGTATTTATTTCCACAAATTCTAGTCCTTGGCTTCTCATTCTTTAAGAATATGCCAAAAATTTCTTTTTCAATCACCTCTTTAATTCATGCATGCTAATTCATAGTGTGGTGAACTTGGTTATTAATTTCAAATTGTTGATTATATTATATTTCTTTATTAAAAAATGATTTTCTAGATTAAGTTGCTTATTAAAAATTTACACATTTCATTGTACTTATTTTATCATTTTATTACTATTCGAATAATTTTATTAAATATAATTCTTATAGAAGAGATAAAATGTTGTAAAATAATATATAAGTATATATATTAATAGAATTAATATTTTAAATAAAATAATATTTGAGATATGATCAAGAAGGGAAGACCCTATTCTAAGAATTCAAGTAAGAGCCCAAGTATATTAAGATACTCAAAGAAAGTGTGGCCTAATTAAGTACCCAAGCTAGATCCCAATTAAGGCCTATTATAAAAACTTGATAAAACATAATTAATTAAACTTTAAATTGTATTATTAAAAATTTATATTTGGATTCTACATGTTTGAATTTTTGAATTTAGAATTACGTATAGGCTAGCCGCCAAGCCAACCCTTCGAATTTACACTTAGGGTTGATAGAATTTTGAAAATCACTAAAATCAAACCACAAATAACATATGAGAATTAAAAATAAGTGTATTGATAATATTTTTAGAAAGTTTCAAACAATTTGGTGGAGTTTAAGTATATTAAATATCAACCATAATAGAAACTGAGCAATCTAGGCTTAAGGTTGGTCGACCATATAAAACATATAGAAAACACACTTACATTTTAGAAGAAAATTAAGAAATTGATTTTCAAGAGGACTTCAAAAATACTTATAATAAGAATTATATAAGAACACTGAGAGAATAAATTTAGACCACTCACTAAAATAGTCTATGTAGCAAAAAATAACCAAATCCTTTTGTATTTGGTCGACCACACGCACATACACACAGGCACACACACATACACACACACACATCCATCCATCCATACATATATGTATGATGTATGTATGTATGTACACACACACACACACACATCAATTTAAATATTGACCAGTCTTTATTGCACTATATGAATCATATATTGGTTTGATTGAATGAAATATTGTTCATTGGATTTGATTTGAATTTAGATCTTATGATAATATATTCATTAGCATCACAAAATACTGATCAACTCTCCAAAGTCAAAGCCAATTTAAATATGTGTGTGTGTGTGTGTGTAAATGACCTCAATTAGGTCTTTTACTAGGGATTCTTTTCCATGCTTGGGAGGAGCATTTTTCGCCCTCTTTAAACCTAAAAAAGGATCTTTTTATAGCAATGACAGCATGACATAGTGAAGTTTTTTGACAACACAAAGTTAGTGCGTATGGAATTTAGTTTTTCTTTCTAATCCTTCTTTCAAGTTTGCATAAATTAAATGTCTTTCTATGGATTATATGTAGTTCAACGTAATTTTATAGATTTATTAGTATGTGCAATCATTTGAGTATTTTTTGCCTTACTATTGTTTTCTATTTCATCATGTGTATTATCTATTTAAAATTATTTGGGCAACAATTTAAAAACTTAATAAGCTTATTTGAAATTAAGAGGTGAAGAAGAGACTCATCATAGTAGAATATTGTGTTAGATCATATTATAGAGATTTTCATGTTATAGTTGATATATCACATTAGAATTTATCAAATCAAACATGAATGTTGAGACAATAAGTATATTTAGTTTTATAAAATTAATTTAGAAATGTTCTAAATTCTAATTTATAAGCAAATTGAACGTCTCAACGAGACAAGTCCAGCGACACCAAAAATGGGTCAATCCACGTGCAAATGAGCTCAAATTAAGCTCAACGAATATACATGAAAACTTCAATACATTAATTGGATGATCAACTGATCTCCAAATTTGTTGTGCTTATAGTCGAATCAAACAGCTCGACAAGACAAATCCAATGAACCCACGATCACTCAAATCAAAGGTCATTAAAATATTTAAATTATAAAGAAACTATTTATGATAAAGAGAATTAATATGAATCATCTGATAGTGTTTTAGGATTTGACTATAATTATCAAAATGCTCCTTTTAGAATTCTATAAATAAAATCTCATTCTTATCATGAAAGAGGAGGAGCTTGAAGATAACTTGGGAAAAGAAAGCTTATAGAGAACTAGAGAAGAAGTTTGAAATTTGAAGTCTGTCATCACTACAAGAGTTGCCGATTAACACTTACTGCCATCATTGACCACTGTCGACAACTATTACATCTCAACTACCATCGTAATATTATTATAACCTAATTCTGGAACTTTCATAATCTTGATTTCTCAAATACAGTCTTATAATCCCAGTATCAAAAAAGTTGGAAATTTGTAACTCAAATCACATCTAGTGAAACATTTTGTTTGGCTAGACCACATGATTTTTTTTCCTTTTTCTGAAGTTTTTTTTTATAAAATTTTGTTGTTTCTTATTCTCTTTTTAACTATCTATGTGTGTACTAGATTTTCATATAAATATAAGAAGTGAGATTTTACTCTATCACTATGAGCTCTGTAGCATGCAATAAGAGTAATATAATTAATTATATACAATATCTTAAATTAATGAAATATGTTTACATTGAATCTATCACTTAAAAGTAGGAAGGTTATATCAAGCAATTAGTTATTTTAGATTTTTGAGAGAATGATAAGATTTAATATACATTCGATTACAATAAATTAATGTGTCATCTGATTGTTTGTATAACTAGCAAATAAAACATGTTCTAGTGAATATTAATCTCTACCTTGATACCACTTGATTTATAACTCAAGAGATTTCTATTTTTCTTTTACTATTAAAAGCTTTTATATTTTTTTTGTGAAGTGGTACTCGATTTTGATTATTCTAATAAAGTCAAAATCAATCAATTTTCAGCAATTGGCATTCATAGTATCTATGAGACTACTCTTCATTCACCACATTATTATTTGTGCGACTATGTGCTCTAAGGTATAAATTGGTTCACATCAAAATATTATTTCATTATATGTGAGTTTGACTATCAAATATTCCCATATTATTAAATAAACCTATAGCATCAATATAAAACAAAAATTAGAATCAACCTTGAGCTAACTTACAATGCTGATCCCCATTTTGTAATTTTGATCTCTCTTTTTACCATTTGAAAGAGAGTTGAGAATATGTGCAAATAGATCTTCCCTTGGAGAAAATATGGAGTCCAGACGTAGCTTTATGTTCAGATTCCAATAGCAACGCAACACCTGTCCATTATAAAAAAAATGCATTTTTTCACTTAACAATGCTATTATTGGATGGCGCTTAATGACACCATTTACATTACCCCTGGCCCGTATCCGCTCAAAGGGAGAGAAAGCGTCGTTTGAATCTGAGAGAAGTTTAAAAGAAATATATATATAAATTTGGCAAAATATGTTTTTTTTCAAACAAACCGAGCTTAGAGAGAGAAACAGAAAATATCATTTCGTATTTCGGCAAGAACCGTGAAGATGGAGAACGAATTCGGAAGTTATGGCCTTGATATTGCGACCAATTTAACAGTTTATTAGTACAATTTTCTGAACCATTTTATATATACAATTCTTTTAGGGTTTATTAGTGATATTCTTTAATTTTTTTTTATTTAATGTATATTTCCTACATTGTTAGGAGTTCTTTGCAAGAGGACTTTGCTTGTTTTAGATTTTGCATGTGTACTCTCTGTACTCTCATGAGAGTACAACCCATTTTGTATATTTCTTTTCAGATTTTTGACCCTGTTTGGATATAATATGATTAGTATATGACATTACAAGTTGTTTGTAGGCTATTTGGTTAGTTTGGCGATTTGTATGTGTGTACTCTCTCATGAAAATGATTATTTTCAATTTCTATAAGATTTTTTGGCCTTTTGGTGAGAATATGTTTATTGCATTCCACTAGAAGTAATTTGGAGGCTGATTGGTTAGTTTTTAGTGGTATTTTGCTCTCACTCGTGAGAGTATAGATTATGTTTTTCATTTATTTTTGTTTGGAGAGAATATATTTATTACTTCCATTAAGTAATTTGGAAATTGGTTCTTGGTAGATTCAGATTCTCTCTGATTCTCATGAGAGTACATATTATTTTATCAATTTTTGCCAGATTTTTTGGCATGCTTGGAGAGAATATGTTTATTACAGTCCAGAAGAAGCAATTTGGAGACTGTTTGGTTAATTTTTAGGGGTGTTTTGCATCTACACTCTCTGTACTCTCATGCGAGTATAGATTATTTACTCAATTTCTATTAGATTTATTGGCCTGTTTGGAGAGAATAAGTTTATTACATTCTATTATAAGCAATTTGGAGGCTGAGTGATTTTGGGGATTCAGTATCAGTACTCATGAGACATATTACTTTTCAATTTAAAATGTTTTTGGCTTGTTTGGACGAAATAAGTTTATTACATTCATTAAGTAATTTGGAGATAATTTTGGTATGTTACTCTGTACTCTCATGAGAGTACATATTATTTTTTCAATTTCTGTCAAATTTTTTGTCCTTTTGGAGAGAATATGTTTATTACATTCCACTAGAAGTAATCTGGAGGCTTATTGGTTGGTTTTGGGGAAGATTGTCATCTATACTCTCTATACTCTCATGAGAGTACATATTATTTTTCAATTTTTTGTCAAATTTTTTGGCCTTTTTGGACAGAATATATTTATTACATTCCACTGAAAGTAATTTGGAGGCTGATTGGTCAATTTTTATGAGTGTTTAGCATCTGTACTATCTGTACTCTCATGAGAGTACATATTATTTTCTCAATTTCTATCAAATTTTTTGGCCTCTTTGGAGAGAATAAGTTTATTACATTCTATTAGAAGTAATTTTGAGGCTGAGTGGTTGGTTTTTATGGAGATTTGCATTTATACTCTTTGTACTCTCATGAGAGTACATATTATTTTTTCATTTTCTGCCAAATTTGTTGGCATGTTTGGAGAGAATATGTGTATTACATTCTATTAGAAGCAATTTGGAGGATCATTGGTTGGTTTTTAGTTGAGATTTGTATCTGTACTTTATGTACTCTCATGAGAGTACAACATTTTATCATTTTTTTCCAGTTTCTTTGGTCTGTTTGGAGAGTATATGTTTATTATATTGCATTAGAAGCAATTTGGAGGATGATTTGTTGGTTTTGGGGGCAGATTGACATCTGTACTCTCTATACTCACATGAGAGTACATATTATTTTTTCATTTTCTATAAGATTTTTTGCCTGTTTGGAGAGAATATATTTATTACAATCCACTAGAAGCAATTTGTAGGCTGATCGGTTGATTTTTATGGGAGATTTGTATATGTACTCTCTATACTCTCATGAGAGTACATATTATTTTATCATTTTCTGTCAGAATTTTTGGCCTATTTAGAGAGAATATGTTTATTACATTCCATTTGAAGCAATTTGGAGGCTGATTGGTTAATTTTTAGGGGTGTTTCACATCTGTAATCTCTGTACTCTCATGAGAGTATAGTTTTTTTTTTCATTTTCTATTATAATTTTTGAACTGTTTGGAGAGAATATATTTATTACATTCTATTAGAAGCAATTTGGAAGCTGATTGATTAGTTTTTAGAAAGATTGATCTCTCATTTCTTATACTCTCATGAGAGTATAGATTATTTTTTCATTTTTTGTCAGCTTTTTTGACCATTTTGGAGAGAATATGTTTATTATATTCCATTAGAAACAATTTGGAGGCAGATTGGTTGGTTTTTAGGGGATATTGACATTTGTACTCTATGTACTCTCATGAGAGTACATATTATTTTTTCATTTTCTGTCAGATATTTTAGCCTATTTGGAGAGAATATATTTATTACATTCTATTAGAAGTAATTTGGAGGCTGATTGATTAGTTTTTATGAGTATTTTTCATCTGTACTCTCTAAACTCTCATGAGAGTATAAATTATTTTTTTATTTTATCATATTTTTTGGCCTATTTGGAGAGAATATGTTTATTACATTCCATTAAAAGTAATTTGGAGGTTGATTGGTTAGTTTTAGGTTTTTATTTGTTCTCTCTCACTCTCTCATGAGAGTATTATTTTTCATTTTAGATTTTTGGCTGTTGGAGAGAATATATTTATTACATTCCAAAATTGGTAGTTGGAGGGTGATTGGAATCTATACTCTGTACTCTCATGAGAGTACTGATTATTTTCAGTGAGAATTTTTGGCCTTTTTGGAGAGAATATGTTTATTATATTTCACTATAAGCAATTTGAAAGCTGATTGATTAGTTTTTAGGGGTATTTTGCATCAGATTTTATGCTCTCTCATGGATGACATTTTCTCATTTTTTATTCGCATGTGACATATTAGTGTTTAATGCAGAACGAAAGCAAGATGATGAAGCCATGATGTCTAATGACCCAAATGTGGGGAAACTGCTTTGTACTATTATTCAGAATGAAACGGAGGCCTATGCCCTGTATTGTGATTATGCACATCAAATTGGGTTCAGTGTTAGGAAGGATCATACTAGTTATTGGCCAAAGTCCAAGAAATGGAAATCAAAAGATTTTTTATGTGCAAAAGCAGGTCAGAAGAAAGCTATTTATCTAAACTGTGCAGTTAAATTCTAGAAAACATATGTAAGGAGTGGTTGTCTGGCCATGATTAGATTTTCTATTGATTTAGATGGGAATTTGAAGGTTAAAAACTATATAGAAAGTCATAATCATGCATTGGCAAAGCGGGTGACCTACATCTTCTTAGATCATATAGAGGCATCAACGATGAGAAGGAAGCTGTGTTGAAGACAATGACAGAGGCCGAAATTAGAGCAACTGATGCGTTCAGCTACCTAAGTGAGGAAGTTGGCGGCGTGGAGAATATTGGCTTCACAAAAAGAGATGTATTCAATTTCATCTAAAAAGAGAGAAGATCGAGGATTATAAATGGTGATAGTAATGCATTAATATAACTATTCAAGGAAAGACAAGTGGTGGATGGGATGTTTGCATGGGATGACCAAGTTGATGAGTCAGATAGCTTGTTTTTTTTTTTTTAGCAATGGAATGTCAAGGATAGAATATGATTATTTTGAGGATGTCATAATTTTTGATACAAGCTATCGACTCAATAACTGTGCCCCTTTCATTGGAGTGAGTCATCACTGGCAAAATATATTATTTAGAGTAGCCTTCTATCAGAAGAGACAATTGAGTCATTCACATGACTATTCAAAACATTTCTTTAGTTAATGAGTGACAGGCATCCTATAAAAATATTCACTGATCAAGACCAGTCAATGGCGAGAGCTATCAAAATTGCATTACCGCATACTCGTCATAAGTTGTGCCAATGACATATTTCAAAAAGCTCCTTCGAAGGTACACTGCTTTAATAGTAATAAGATAGTACAAAGTATATTCTATACATGCATGAGCAAGTGTGACTCACAGGAGGAGTTCGAGCAAGCTTGGTCTACTATGCTAGATGAGGGCAATTTGCACGATCATGCTTGGCTGTCTGAGCTTTATAAAATTAGAAGCAAGTGGTCCACCGCATTCTGCAAAGACTCATTCTGTATGAGAATCTTATCAACGCAATGTAGTGAGTCCACGAATAATGTATGTCACAGAATCTCTAAACCAACAAGTTCAATCACAGATTATTTCTTGGGATTGGAGAAGGTTATCGACACATGGCCGGAATGAACATGATGAAGATTTCAAGTGCAACCAGTCAGTAATTGTTCCTATTATTAAGACCAGCCCAATTCTAAAATAAGTTGCTATGTTTTACACAAGAAAGCTTTATACAATATTTGAGGAAGAATTTTTGCATGGTGTTAGAGGATTAACAGCAAATGTGTCAGATGACAATCCCATGGAGTATTTTGTGAAAAACTTAGAGAATAAGAGTTCTTCCAAAACATGGACTATTCATTTTGACAAGATAAGCCTAAATATAACTTGTAGTTGTAAAAAATTTGATGATGGGATTGATTTATGCACACTTCTTTCGTGCTCTTAGTTAGGAAGATATTGTGCACATTCCGGATAAGTACCTTCTCATAAACTGGTCAACCATAGCAAATAGGGATATCTACTTTGACAGTGCTCACAAGAACTTAAAAAATGTGGAAGGCAATGATGGAAATGAAACTGGCATTATTTTTTGAAACCACATCAGTTGATATGTATATCAAATAAGCATCAGGACACAGGGTAATAAAAAAGTAGAGGAGTACATGCTTGGATCCTTAAAAAAACTATCTGATAATGTCGACTCTATATTATGTGGCAATTCACCTCCAGTTGATAGAACAACTAAGAAGAAAAAGTCAACCACAACAGATAAAGGAAATGACATTTTAAAGGATCTAGTTAAGCAGCGACCAAAGGGTGTTTCAAATGCAAGGCTTAAGGGATATTGGGAGAGAACCAATAAAGCCAAGAGTAATTTTCTATTTGCCTCTGAAGTTATAGTATTTACATATTATTTTTAAACTTTAAACCATCCTTCTTTTATTGTTACAGAGTTCAAAGAACAATCTGAGAAGGGGTGGAGAATATGTAGAGTCACCAATTACACCTTTGTATGCGAGTGCTTTTTTTGAGGTATGTATGGAAAACTCACAACATGCTATTACATATCATTAACTAATACGATGTTCTATTTCTAGGAATTTAACTCAAGCTTAGCAATCAATCAGTCGGCAGAAGGGTACACTAAGTTGATGATGGATATCATTACAGGAAAATATTTTAGTGCATGACATCATTTATTTGTGTGTTCTTCGACTGTACACACATTAATGTCAATTACAATCAGAATTACATCATTACAATCATTTCTGTAAGAACAAAGAGATTCCTTGATGAGTTTCTTTTACTTAACACAGGCACACGAGCACTCATATCTAGGGGATTCATTGAGGAAGACTTTGTTAGAGTCACAAGCTTTCTTTGGTGTTGCTGTGAAATTTTCTCTGGAAGTAAAGGCTGAAACAAATAGGTAGTACTAAGCTCTGAACTAACGGTCCAA
This sequence comes from Cymbidium sinense, assembly GCA_021442155.1. NCBI lineage: Eukaryota > Viridiplantae > Streptophyta > Magnoliopsida > Asparagales > Orchidaceae > Cymbidium > Cymbidium sinense. The sequence goes on from CM038231.1 coordinate 63,105,154, forward strand.
TTTCTTTTTTTGAACTTTAAGAAGATTAATTTATGAATGACTCATTATATTGATAATTGCTCTGTCTGCTCTTTAAGATTTCTAAAAAATTTAGATAATCATTAAGCTTTTGGAACTGATCAGAATTAAATGATTTTAATTAGTTTAGAGATGTTGTGCGAGTAGCTACAAGAGAACATAGAGAGGAGCTAAAGCACTTCAATGCCCATAGACAGGGTGGTCATTACCTATTAGCTAGCTGATGAAGGTAAATTTAGAGAAATAAGTAGATGTAATAATGCTGATGCCGAAATGAATAAGTTAGGAGACATTGCTATCGTTTTGTAATAATATTTCCTTTAGCTTTGAAGCTGCTGCTTGTGCTTTCAACCAGTTTGTTCTAGGTAAATATGTTGTGTTTCTCCTTTCTACTTTCAGTTTGTAGCATTATGTATGTGAATGAGAATAATGGTTTATTAATGTGATTGGTTTGATATAATCAAGTATCATTTAGTAATGATTTTGTGTGATGGTTTTTATCTATTATTTTGCATTATTATAGTTAGGGTTCATTAATTTGTGAAGCAAGGAAGATGAGAATCATGTTAAATAAATTGCTTAATGAGCAATTTCAGTCTATTCCATGCATTTTTTTGCTTGTTTCTCCCTCAACATTTATTTATTTACTTTTGATTTATTTTTTCCTTTCTTTACAGTCCATTGATGTTATAGATTACTCATTGTTGATTGGTGTTGATGAGGGGAAAAACGAACTGGATGTACAAATAATCAATTACATGAGGCAATTTTTTTTAATCTTTTTTCCAATTTGATTATCTATATATTTGGACTACTTAACACTGGACATCAAGCGTGCAAGGTGTAGTGTCTTGAGGGTCTTACATTGTTCAGCTAATTTTTTGTTTATTTATTTCTCGATTGTAATGTGTTCCAACCGCTCTGAGAGATGAAAGCATTATTTCAATCAATTTGGGTGCTATTTTCATGACAAATGTTCTTTAAATATACTAAATCATTATTTTTCAAAAAAATTTTTTATGCTACATATCTAATATTTTCTAAAGGGTTTATAACAATGTGTGCTATGTGAAATGAAAATAAAATGTGTTAATCCTTCCTTCTTACACATTCTTCTGCAATAAATTTGGTAATTTGTAGTTCATTTGTTTCAATTATTAGGTAGATGATGATGAAGGCTTAATTATATAAGTGATGATGTTGAATCGAGGCTATCAATTGAACTCACATTAAATAGTTTTGAGAGAGAGAGAGAGAGAGAGAGAGAGAGAGAGAGAGAGTATATTGAATTGTGTAACTTTGTATAAATCTTCGATCCTTTATTTTTAGATTTTGGTTGATATTGCTTGCGCTATAATGATCAGTCATATGTGCAGAATAAAAAAATAATTAACAGAAATCGTGTATCTCTTGATGTGGTTGATTCTCAAATTCTACTTGAGGTGTTCTAATGATTTAATAAATAGGTTCGATTTGAGTAAACAATATTCGAACTATGTCAATCATGTGTTATGATTGAACTAACATCCTCATATACAGAAATAACCGCTTATCAAAGCAGATAATTGTGCAAAATATATGATTTAAGAAAACTAAAACTAACCCAAAGATTAAAAAAGCTATTAAGATCACTAAATACTCGTTATAAGCAAGAAAGTGTATTTGGAATTATTTTTATTTTTAATTTTCTATATTTTACTTTTATTTATATTTTCATTTAAAATAAAATTTATTCGATAATGATAATTATTTCAAAATCATTCAAAATATATAAAAATTATTTTGTATATTTCTATAAATAATATTTTTTATTTTAAAAATATAAATAGAAAATGTTTTGTAAAACTTATTAAATAAAAATGACTAACAAGAAATAAAAAAATGAAAGTAATCCCTATCATGCACTAAGCCATAAAAATAGAGCAATTCAAGTAAATTAAAGTTAATCAAATGGCTGTCTAACATTCCATAATGAGTTTTTCTAAATAAATTTTTATTATGTGCGCATTATTTATTCAAAATTATTAAGCACATTTTGTAATAAATTTAAGTTAATAAACCTTTATCTTAATTTATCGAAACAATATTTTTTAAAAAATTGAAATTATGAGATTAATATCATTGTTTTTTTTATTAATTCACTTTCCAAATTTTATTTGAAATGATTTCAAGCATTTTTAGATTAAAAAAGCTAAAATTCATGCTCCAAACAGCTTGTGATGGAATGTAAAAAACATATTCTTCCCAAATAGGCATGTAAAATTATGAAATTGATCTGTACTCTCATGAGAGTACATAGAGTACAGATACAAAATAGCTCAAAAAAGCAACCCAACAGCCTCAAAATTGCTCCAAAAGGTTTGAGTTAACACATTCTTCCCAAGCAGGCCAGAATAAGTGAAAAAATAAGGAAATAATCTATACTCTCAGGAGAGTACATAGAGTAAAACTGAAAAATAGCTCAAAAAAGTTAATAGTAAGACTCCAATCAACCTGAAATTGAATATAGTAAATATTTTCCAAAGGTTAACAAAAGGAAAGAATTGTTCTCAGAGTACAGAGAGTACAGATTCAAAACAACTTAAAAGTATCCGAGGAGCTTCCAAATTGCTCCAAATTGTTTGTAGTGAACACATTCTTCCCAAGCAGGCCAGAAAAATTGAAAAAAAATATGGAAATAAGTTGTACTCTCAGGGAGTACAGAGAGTACCACTGAAAATCAACTTAAAAAAAGTTAATATTAAGGCTCCAATTGACCTGTAATTGAATATAGTAAATATTTCCTTTCCAAACAGGCTAACAAAAGTGGAAAAATTATGAATTGGTATACTCATGAGAGAGTAGAGTGATGCAAAATAGTTCAAAAAAGCAACTCAATAGCCTCCAAATTGCTCCAAATGATTTGTTGTAAACACATTCTTCCCAAGCTGGCCAGAAAAATTGAAATAAAATAAGGAAATAATCTATACTCTCACGAGAGTACAGAGAGTACAACTGAAAAATAGCTCAAAAAAGTTAATATTAAGGCACCAATCAACTTGTAATTAAATATAGTAAATATTTCCTTTCGAAACAGGCTAACAAAAGTGGAAAAAATTGTGAAATTGGTCTGTACTCTTATGAGATTACTGAGTACAAAATAGTTCAAAAATTAACCCAACTTCCAAATTGCTCCAAATGGTTTGTAGTAAACACATTCTTCCATAGAAAAATTGAAAAAAATAAGGAAATAATCTGTACTCTCAGGAGAGTATAGAGAGTACAACTGAAAAATAGCTCAAAAAAAGTTAATATTAAGGCTCCAATCAACCTGTAATTGAATATAGTAAATATTTCCTTTCCAAATAGGCTAACAAAAGTGGAAAAAATTATGGAATTGGTCTGTACTCTCATGATAGTACAGAGAGTACAGATACAAAATAGCTCAAAAACCTAACCAATCAGCCTCCAAATTGCTCCAAATGATTTGTATTAAACACATTCTTCCCAAGCTTGCCAGAAAAATTGAAAAAAATAAGAAAATATTCTATACTCTTATGAGAGTACAGAGAGTACAATTGAGAAACAACTCAAAAAAGCTAATATTAAGGCTCCAATCAACTTGTAATTAAATATAGTAAATATTTCTTTTCCAAACAGGCTAACAAAAGTGGAAAAAAAATATGAAAGTGGTATGTACTCTCATGAGATTACAGAGAGTACAAATATAAAACAGCTTAAAAAAAGTAACCCAGCAGCTTTCAAATTGCTCCAAATGGTTTGTAGTAAACATATTCTTTCCAAACAGGCCATAATAAGAAAAAAAATTGGGAAAAAAGTCTGTACTCTCAAGAAAGTACAAAGAGTATAATTGAAAAATAGGTCAAAAAGGCTAATATTAATCTCAAATAAACCTATAATGGAATCTAGTTAATATTTCCTTTCCAAACAGGCTAACAAAGGGGAAAAATTATGAAATTGAGCTATACTCTCATGAGAGTACAGATAGTACAAATAAAAAATAGCTAAAAAAAGTAACCCAACCTCCAAATTGCTCCAAATGGTTTGTAGTAAACATATTCTTTCCAAACAGGCCACAATAAGGAAAAAAACTGAGAAAAAATATGTACTCCCAAGAGAGTACAAAGAGTACACTTGCAAAATAGGTTAAAAGGCTAATATTAATACTCCAATAAACCTGTAATGGAATCTAGTTAATATTTCTTTTCCAAATAAGCCAAAATTACAGAGAGTACAAATACAAAATAGCTCCAAAAAATAAACCAACAGCCTCAAAATTGCTTCAAATGGTTTGTATTTAATATATTCTTTCCAAACAGGCCACAAAAGCTTGAAGAAATTGTGAAATTGGTCTGTACTCTCATGAAAGTACATAGAGTACAGATGCAAAATTTGTCAAAAAAGTAACCCCTCCACCAAATTGCTTGAAATGGTATGCCATAAACTTTTTTTCTCCAAATAGGCTAGATTAAGTCTAAAAAATTGAGGAAATAGTCTGTACTCTCAGGAGAGTACAGAGAGTACATATGCTAAATAGCTCAAAAAAAAGCTAATATTAAGGTTCCAATCAACCTATAATGGAATCTAGTAAATATTTTCTTTCCAAACAGGCCCAAAAAACTAGAAAAAATTATGAATTTAGTCTGTACTCTCATGAGAGTACATAGAGTACAGATGAAAAATAGCTCAAAAACGTAACCCATCAGCCTCTAAATTACTTCAAATGGTATGTCATTAATATTTTTCCTCCAAGCAGGCCAAAGAAAAGGTTAAAACAATTGAGTAATTAGTGTGTACTCTCAGGAGAGTACAGACTATACCTACAAAACTGCTCAAAGAAACTAATATTCAGGCTCCCAACTACATATAATGGAATCTTTTAAAGACATTCTCTCCAAACAATCCAAATAATATGGAACAATTGAGAAAATGATGTGTACTCTCATGAGAGTGCAGAGAGTACACATGTAAATTCAAACCAACAAGCATCAACCAACCTACAAACAACTTATAAAGCTAGATTCAAATAGGTTAATGAGGCTGAAGAAATACCTGAAAAAGGGGAAATAGTGCTCCACATTTGTTATCTACTAAGCATGACATGTACTAGACATGTTATCTCCATAAAGCTTCAAAAAATAGAAATAGTAGCTTCTAATGACATCCACAAACACACCAGACATATACATTTCTAAAGCAATTGATTTTCAACTTATCAAAGTTCGATTGTACATTTATCAAATCAATTATTTCATACCCATATAAAAGATAGTGTAAGCGAACTCAGCCCTAAAGCAATTCATCTTCTTTGGCCAATCCTCGTGGCCTGCCAAGTCCACTGGAGGTTTGCTGATTGCTTCCTCCATGTATTTGCAAACAAACATCCCACAGTCAACACTATTTTATTGGATTGGTAGCCCACTCATCATTTCGACTGACCATTTTGTGGGATCGCTCTCAAAAGACTCTCCAGCATCTTCGACAAGTAATTTGATCTAAATAGTAAGAAATATAGTCAATAAGTTAGCACAAAATATGCAAAATAGGCAAACCAAAATGAGAACAGTTCTTATTATCTCAGAAAGAATGGCCTTATGAGTTAAGTTTGGCTATGAATCATAAAAATACCAAGCCCCTTGTTTAATATGCCTGACCAGGAGTGTCCAGTGCTAATTATTTATAACTCGAAGTAAGAGTAGCTCAGCCCTCGATACACTACCTGTAGTGACATGCTGGATGAACATTTTGCTTTTCTTTTGTAGGCCATATTTAGCATAACTCTGCAAGAAGTGAAGGAAAAGTTTATAATTAGTGGCTTCTAATAATCTAAACTAGGAAAGGATCATATTACCCAAAGTTTTATGGAGTAACTTACCTAGTGCAGGCATGAAACATACAAATAGGGGACATATAACCTAGGACATTGGTGATTTTATTATGTGAAAAGGCAAATGCATCGACGTGTGCATCTGACAGATACTGATTGTCAGCAACTCGTCAATATTGCCTCACACAATGATGATATTCCCAGCCGTGAATATGCTATCATCCCTGCATATGAGAAATATGGGAATGTGAGCCTAATTAAATGAATAGGTGATTTTATGTATACAGAAAGAGTTGAATGAAAAATGACTTACTTCTCCTTGAATCGGGAGCAAGAGGTGTCAATGAGCTACAACATTGGCTTGGGTAGGACATCTCTTGATGAGAACTCCATGATATGATGTGCCTCAGCTGACTGCAAGGAAATTAGTGATGAAGAGTTAGATTTACTGTGAAGTAAGGCTCAGTCTGCTAAGTTGATGCATACCTCTGCCTGATGTTCCTCAACTACCATGATAGCAGTCGGTGGTTCAACCACTGATATTAGAGCAACTTTGCAAACCTATAAAAATTTTTAGTGAAATTAGCTACTATTAGGTTAAATTAAAAAGAAAGTAAAGCAATACCTCTTCTACTGTTTGCTCATCCTGTGTGGAGGCTACAATAAGAGTTATTCTGCACCGTGACTTCATGTATGTTAGTGTAAAGGGGGAAGATATAGCTTTCCTCTTTATCATCTGTCGAGCTTTCACACCACGCTCAATACTCGAGTAAAGGCTACGCAACATCTTCATGTGCAGTTGAAGCCTCCACAAGAGCTTCCCCTATGGTGGCCTCCACAGGGATTTCCCTAGTGGAAGCCTCCATAGAGGCTTCTCCAGAGGAAGTCTCCATAGAGAAAGCCCCTCTGGTAGCGTACACAAGTGCCTCCCTGGTAGCCTCTACCACAGGGGAAGCCACCGTGGTAGACTTCCATAGGGGAAGCTCCTGTGGTAGCCTCCATAGATGCTGCCCTTGTGATAGCTTGCTCAGGAGATTCCCCTATGGTCGCCTCCACAGGAGCTTCCCCCATGCTAGGGATGCTAGGACCCTGCTGTCCAACAACCACCACCTTAATAGAAGTTACCCAAAAATTAATTCCATTCATTCTCTCGGTCATTGATGCTTTAAAAGATGATGCTCTCTCTCCCAGCGCCCTAAAACTTGCAAGTATCCTCTCTACCGTAGAGCTTTCTAAATGGCTACTAGTAAAGGGTAGGCTAGATACACAGATAGGGAAGAATATCGAGGAGAGACATATGGAGATTCAGTGGGGGCTGCACTCATTAGACTAAGAATGGGACTATTACCGAGCTCTGTATGGGTTGTCTACTGGGTAGGGGGCAGTGTTTCAAGGAACCAGGTCTCCTCTTCTGATATGTCCTCAAATGAAAGGCAAACCTATGTTACACCGATAAAAAATGTGATGCTTTATAATATGAATGAATACATTCTAATATAAATAAAGTAAAATTATTTTGTGTCACCTGGTGACCTTCCAAACTAGAGGAGTCATCTGCAAACTTTATTTTTAGCCATCGTAACATACCTGACTTTGCAGAAGGAAAGGGCGACCTTATGATGGCTATGTGCTCCGCCGCCCAGATCTGCAATGAATATTTATATATGCTAACTTTAATACATCAAATAATACATATCTAAAGATGTAGAGCATACCATTAGAAGAGTGATGAAGCCACTCATGTACCCGGTGCCTTCTGTGTCAGAATCTTTAATGTAATACCATCAAATTGTGAAACCAGAAAGGCCCAAATGGCCTTTGCCCAATTGTACTCAGCAAATTTGTCTATGTCATCAGCATAGGCAATCAATTTTGATGCCACTTTGTAGTTGTGATATATAAAAAAAAGATTTAAAAGCAAAAAAATGTATGTACAATTGCACAAACTGTGCCGCAGTTAAGAAGCGATCCAAATCCATTGAGCTGAACTTCGACAGTGGGGATTTACCATATGACCTTCTCCCCTATGTTTGGCATCCCTATAATTAATGCAACTTCATTGGGGGTGAAAGGCATGCATTGGCCCCCAAACAAGAATGCTTGCTTCTCTATATTCTAGCAAAACAGGATTGAAGTGAGGACAACTGAGTCTTGTTAAATTCCATGTAGTCTAATAAATTGATGCAAATGAAGCCTCCTTAAAATGTCAATAACTCCATCAGTAAAGCGTGCTGAGATATTATCGAACACCGCTCTAATGTGGTAAGCCTACATCTGGAAGTTATCATTTTTCGAGACATCTTAAAATGTCAATAACTTCATCAGTAAAGCATACTGAGATATTATCGAACACCGCTCTAATGGTGGTAAGCCTGCATCTGGAAGTTATCATTTTCCTAGACATATTAAACTTCAAAATGAAAATTCAATTAATGAGATTTTTATCAACATAATGGAGGCCTAGAGAGTAGACAAGCAAAGCAACCACTAAAAGCAGGGACTAATAGCTGGAAAAAATTGAGAAAATACTCTATACTCTCATGAGAGTACAGAGAATACAAATGATAAACTGCTCAAAAAACCCACCCATCAGTCTCCAAATTGCTTCAACTGCTATGTAGCAAACATATTTTCTCCAAACATGTCAAAAAATCTAGAAAAAAAGTGAAAATAGTGTGTACTCTCAAGAGAGTACAGAGAGTACACATGCAAATATGCTTAAAAAAAACTAACCAATCAGCCTCCAAATAACTTCTAATGGAATGTAATAAACATATTCCCTCCAAATAGGGCAAAACATTTGATAGAAAATGACAAAATAATATGTACTCTCATGAGAGTATAGAGAGTACAGATGCAAAACTCTCATAAAAACTAACCAATCAGCCTTCAAATTACTTATAGTGGACTGTAATAAACATATTCTCTCCAAATAGACCAAAAAATCTGACAAAAAATGATAAAATAATCTGTACTCTCATGAGAGTACAGAGAGTACAGATGCAAATTTCCAATAAAAATTAACCAATCAGCCTCCAAATTATTTCTAGTGGAATATAATAAACATATTCTCTCCAAATAGGCCAAAAAATATGATAGAAAATGATAAAATAATCTGTACTCTAATAAGAGTATAAAAGTATAGTTGTAAATATCCCATAAAAATCAACCAATCTGAATCCAAATTGCTTCTAAAGGAATGCAATAAACATATTCTCTCCAAATAGGCCAAAAAATCTTAGAGAAATTAAAAAAATAATATGTACTCTCATGAGAGTGTAGAGAGTATAGGTATAAAACACCCATAAAAATGAATCAATCAGTCTCCAAATTACTTCTAGTAGAATGTAATAAATATATTCTCTCCAAAAAGGCCAAAAAATTTGATAGAAATTGAAAAAATAATCTGTAGTCTCATGAGAGTACAGAGAGTACACATGTAAATCACCATAAAAACTAACCAATCAGTCTCTAAATTGCTTCTAATAGAATATAATAAACATATACTCTCAAACATGCCAAAAAACTAGAAAAAATGATAAAATGCTCTGTACTCTCATGAGAGTACAGAGAGTACAAATACAAATCTCCATTAAAAACTAATCAATCATCCTCCAAATTATTTTTGATGAAATGTAATAAATATATTCTCTTCAAACATGCCAAAAAATCTGATAGAAAATTAAAAAAAGAATATGTACTCTCATGAGAGTATAAAGAGTACAAATGCTAATCTCCCATAAAAACCAACCAACCAGCCTCCAAACTGCTTCTAATAGAATGTAATAAACATATACTCTCCAAACAGGCCAAAGAAACTAAAAAAATGATAAAATGCTCTGTACTCTCATGAGAGTACATAGAGTACAGATATAGATCTCCACTAAAACCAACCAATCATCCTCCAAATTACTTCTAATTGAATGTAATAAACATATTCTCTCCAGACAGGCCAAAAAATCTGATAGGAAATGAAAAAATAATATGTACTCTTATGAGAGTACAGAGAGCATAGATGTCAATCTCTCCTAAAAACTAACTAATCAGCCTCCAAATTACTTCTAATGGAATATAATAAACATATTCTCTCCAAATAGACCAAAAATATGACAGAAAATGAAAAAATAATCTGTACTCTCATGAGAGTGTAGAGAGTATAGATGTCACTCTCCCCTAAAAATCAACCAATTAGCCTCCAAATTACTTTTAATGAAATGTAATAAACATATTCTCTCCAAACAGGCCAAAAAATCTAACAGAAAATGAAAAAACAATATGTACTCTCATGAGAATACATAGAGTATAGATGAAAATACTCCTAAAAACTAAACAATCAGTCTCCAAATTGCTTCTAATAGAATGTAATAAATATATACTCTCCAAACATGCCAAAGAAATTGGGAAAAAAATGGTAAAATAATATGTACTCTCATGAGAGTATAGAGAGTACTAATACAAATCTATACTAAAAACCAACTAATCATCGTCCAAATTATTTCTAATGGAATGTAATAAATATATTCTCTCCAAACAGGCCAAAAGATCTGACAGAAAATGAAAAAATAATATGTACTCTTATGAGAGTATAGAGAGTACAGATGTCAATCTCCCCTAAAAATCAATCAATCAACCTCCAAATTGCTTCTAATGGAACGTAATAAACATATTATCTCCAAATAGGCCAAAAAATCTGATAGAAAATGAGAAAATAATCTATACTTTCATGAGAGTACAAAGAGTACAGATGCAAAATACCCCTAAAAATCAACCAACCAGCCTCTAAATTGCTTTTAATAGAATGTAATAAACATATTCTCTCCAAAAAGGCTAAAAAATCTCACAAAATATGAAAAAATGATCTATACTCTCATCAAAGTACAGAGAGTACAGATGTCAATCTCCCATAAAATTCAATCAATCAGCATCCAAATTAATTCTAATAGAATGTAATAAATATATTCTCTCAAACCAGTCCAAAAAATCTGACAGAAAATGAAAAAATAATATATACTTTCATGAGAGTACAAAGAGTACATATGCAAAATACCTCTAAAAACTTGCTAACCAGCCTCCAAATTGCTTCTAATGGAATGTAATAAATATATTCTCTCCAAATAGGCCAAAAAATCTGACAAAAATGAAAAAAAATTTGTACTCTCATGAGAGTATAGAGAGTACAGATGCCAATCTCCCATAAAAACCAATCAATCAGCCTCCAAATTATTTCTAATGGAATGTAATAAATATATTCTCTCCAAACAGGCCAAAAAATCTGACAAAAATTGAAAAAAATAATTTGTACTCTCATGAGAGTACAGAGAGTATAGATGCAAAATATTCCTAAAAACTAACCAATTTGCCTTCAAATTACTTCTAATGGAATGTAATAAACATATTCTCTCCAAATAGGCCAAAAAATCTGATAGAAAATAAAAAAATAATATGTACTCTCATGAGAGTACAGAGAGTACAAATACAAATATTCTTTAAAAACTAATAAATCAGCCTTCAAATTGCTTCTAATAGAATGTAATAAATATATTCTCTATAAATATGGTTTAAAAGCTAGAAAAAAAAAATTAGAAAATGGGGTGTACTCTCAAGTGAGTACAAAGACTACACATCCAAAACAGCCATAGAAACCAGCCAATAACCATTCAATCTGCAAACAGCAATCAAACAACCCTAAACATATTATAATGCAATCGACTGCACATATTATATTCAAACATGCCCCTGATTTCATCAAATTCTTCATGAAACAATACTAAACATTCTACAATGAGATATACTAAACATATGACAAGCCCCACGATTCAAAAATTTGAAAATAATGGCGTGTACCATCATGAGAGTACAGAGAGTACACATGCAAAATATCTGCAAAATACCAGTAAAACATGCTCCTTTCCTTTAAAATACTCAAATGTTCCAAATGTTCTCCTATTCAACGGTGAGAACAACAGAAAAAATCTTAAATTTATTACAGTTCAAGAATGCAGGAAGAAATACCTCATGAAGTCGCCTATAATAACTCAATTTTTAATGCCTAAGATTTAGCAAATCTCTGAGGGAAGGTCGGAAGCACGCCGACAGAGAGCGGGAGATGAGTTGAGAATAATTTCTGCGCAAAAAAAAAAAATCCCTAAACTGGTCTGTGTCGAAGAATATGGAACGACTGGCATAATATTTTTTCCTCCCTCTGTTTCAACGGGACGGGTCGGGCCCAAGGTAACGTAAACGATATCGTTAAGCACCGTCCAGTAATAGTGTTGTTAAGTAAAAAATGCATTTTTTTTATAATGGGCAGGTGTTGCGTTGCTACTGGAGTCTGGACGTAAAGCTACGTCTGGACTCCACACGTAATATTTTCTCCTTCCCTTGACAGACTATTTCGATGCCTGATTGATGGGACGAATTGCTACCAAGTCAAGGACCTGATTTACAATTTCATATTGAATCTCCAGGCCAAACAATTTCATTCCGGTTCACAAATTCTTGTTGAGAAGCTGAACCGGGTTCGCATGAACAAAAGGCCATGACATAAAACAAACAAGATCTTGTGGCTGAGATGTGACAACCCTTTAAGGCCCACCATCATCTACCCAATTTTATTTGTTTAATAAATACATCATAGGTAAAATTCTACTACATTGTTATTAATCTAAGAACCAACCCCAGAAATTTTTTTTTAAATCTACACCCTTTAAATTTAATTTAACCCAACGACACTGTTAAAAGAAAAATTAACTTTCAATATTATCGACAGTTAAATCATTAATGGTCAAGTCAACAACAATAGATCTTGTTGGCATATTATCAATGCTTAAGCCATCAAAAATACTAAAAATCTTTTTTGTTTGATTTGGCTATTTAAGTCTCCAAGTAGGCAGAAATGAGCACCTATACTTTTTAAGCTCATTTCTCTCAAATTTTTTCAAATTTCTTTGTGCTCTAAGCTAATACTCTTAAAATTATTTCATATTGCTTCAAACTAGTAAATTTCTTGCTACTTTATTACTATTTGGTGTTGATTCATTAGGATCTTTTAAAGTCTTTGACATTACTAGGTTAAAAAATTTCATCTTGTATTTTTATATTAAGTGTTATGATTTTTTTTAAATTTTTAAATTTTTTTTATTATTTTGTGCAAACAATTAAAGCCTAATTATGTTGTTTATATTTTTTCTCAATGAAGTATTTCAATTTTCTAATATTTAGGTTATGGTGTAAGACATCTTGTTGAGTTTGCTTAATGTTGAGTTTTTAAGGGATAGGAGAATATTATTGTTATATTTTTTAATATTGTTTTATTATTATTATTATTATTATTATTATTATTATTATTATTAAGTTATTTATAATATAACAACAACAATAATAACAACAACAATGACAATAACAACAACAACAACAACAACAACAACAACAACAACAATAATAACAACAATAATAATAATAATAATAATAATAATAATAATAATAATATTATTATTATTATTATTCTCGAGTTGTTCAATAGTTTGACTGAGTTCCTAGAGTAGATTTGAAGTTGATGGAAACAATTTTTTAGTGTGTTAATGGTTATGAAAAGGGAGATGTTGATTGGGTTGACTACCACTCACGGTACGTTGAGATCTAGAATGATAGGAAAGTTTTTTTATTTTATTTTATTTCTTAGGATGACAGGGAAGTTTATATTGTTGCATGTGATGAATCAGGTATAGATGTTGGGATGGTAGTGGTACGATACATGCGGTGGTATTGATAATGGATGACATTATACTTGCTTCTCGCTAAGCTCCCATAGATTCATGAGACACTTTATCTGAGATCACCTATCGAATGAGCTATAGTATATTCTTACAATTTTTTTTATTTAGAAGTACTAGCTTAGTTTATTGTTAAATAACTTATTAATTTTAATTTAATTTACTTTTGTAATATGAGTAAATTAATATGGAGGTTGATGACATATTTTAGCCTTAGCGTCAACAAAATGGATTTTAGGTCTTTCGAAGGGAGCCTTACTTTGTGGATTAGAATGAAAGTCACAAGTAAGCACCTATCGATAAGTTCGAGGAGCTATGCAGCAGGATGCAACATTCAGTGTACTTCTTATATACACCATCCAAAGTAGATGATATATTAAATATTGAAGTTCTAGTATTGAGTCATGTGAATTCAAGACCGTTTACTTTACTACTTCTGGTTCTGCCATATATATAGCTCTACCATCTCCCACGTACCCCACGTACCCCACGTACCCCACATAGATATTGTATGACTTGTAGTGGGGTGAAATCTCTGAAAAGTCACTATTTATTGCTTCAGCTTTCTTTGGACCAAAACCTTTTTTGGTGACATTAAGCTGCGGCCTATCTAGAACACTACAAGAGCCACAATACTTGATACCCATTGCCACTCTACTGTCTTATGGGGGTAATAGTTTTGAAGACATTTTACCAGTTCCTTACCACAAGTTCACGTTATATCCTATACAATAGTGCACAATAGTAGAGGATACCTAATATGACCATCTAGGGAGTAGCATCACGACCTACAAGATAGACTATGACATGCTCCTAAACATTACATTCTAAGTAGTGGAGCTATACCACCTAGATAATGCATAGAGGCAGTAGGACATGTACATGATATATGCTATACTTTTTTTTTCATGTATCTATGAAATATACTAGACTCTTGTTTTCTTAGACACTTTTTATGTAATCAAGACCTCCGTATTAGTGGTTACAATTTACATTTCTCATCATTTTTCTTAATAACTATCTTTAGAAAATTTGATAAAAATAAATCACATTGTTAAATAATGTAAAATTCAAATTAATATTTGTAAGTAATCAATAAAATTAAAATATCAAAATTTTATGTTTGTACTAACAGTTAGAAATATATATTCATTACAAATTTTAAAGGCCATATTAAAGTTTAAAAAAGTATAAATTTAAATAAGTTATTTAAGATATATGCTCATTAATTTTAAAATCTTTTAGCATGATTATATTCTTTGTTTTGAATACTCACTAACTTATAGAAAAGTATTGTCAAATAACTATTTTGATTAATATTTTTATCAAAATTATTTTATAATTAGTGAATTTATTTTAAAGATGGATTACTTAACAATTTATCAAACATAAATTTTGACTAATAAAAATGAAAACTCTGCTCATTTTTAGCTCACTTCTATCCACAATCATTCTCTGTAAGTTGGTGGAAAAGAAAGCCATGACAGACATTTTCTCTGAGAATCTTTGCTGATTGAAGTAGAACGTATAGGGATTATCTTAACGCACGTGGTCTGGAAAAATTAACGTTATTCTATCTATTGTTAGTGGATTTGATCATCAATTTTTACGCCGCTAAAGCATTAAGAAGAATGACATGTGGGCTTTCTTTTAATGCCACTTTAGCAACATGGTTATTATATATCATATGACAAACTCGAAAGCCATATTTTAGTTAAGCTTCTAGCTAGTTCTTCATCATTAGCAATCATAACTCTCTCATGATTTACTGTTTGATATAGATATCTGAATTATTTAAGTAAAGTTTTACATATGTCTGTAATTTAAAAATAAGTATTGCAGTTGATCACGCATAATCACATAATTACTATGGATTAATTTTTAAATTAGCCCTAATTAATAATGTAATTAGCTAATTAAATTGTTAAAAAAATTTTAAAATAGCTGTCCGGGATCGGCGCCGACTGGTCGTAGGGCCGCCGCCGATCAAGGCTAAAAATATTTTTTTTTTTAAAAGGCGAACGAGAGCGATCCCGATCTCTCTCTCTCTCTCTCTCTCTCTCGTTTTCTCTCTCCTATACCTTGTCAGCCGCTCCTATGGCCACCATCAACGCCGCCAAGGTCGACCCTTCCCGCCGACCGCCTGATCCACGCCATTACGGATCCAGCCTTTTGGGGAAAAGGTATTTTTGAGTTTTTTTTTCAAAACAAAAGGGTAATATGCATTTGTGACATGTATTTGTTGTACTTAATGATGTTTGTAGTCACACATATTATAGATCTAATTTATTGTAGTATTTTTAGGTATACATATTGTGGATCTAACTTATTTTGTGTGTCTCGTTAAATTATGAAATGTATTTCTTCATTCCAATAAAGTTTGAAAGTTTAACTAATACAAATGTCTAACATATTGATATAAATTTGATGAGCGAACAAAAAATTTATACTTATCCCAAATAGCGAGCAATGTAAAATGAAAATTGTTTTGAGTTTGATGAGGGAGAGAAAGTTTGCAAATAAAGCTTTATGGCTCTATCTCACAGATGTTCCTAAATATGAAAGTATCTTGGCTATCATTTTGCCATAACATATCGCCAAATACAAATACAAAGCAACCAACATGATGAGGTTTACTAAAAAAGACCTGCTTTATTGCCATCGCCTCAAAAAAATTAAAAGGACAATCATCAATTTTAAGAAAGTAACTAATGAGAAGATAGAAGAACAGAGTTGAAGCTTTATTATGGAGAAATCAGAGAAGTAATGGATATTCTTGAGTATAAGTTAAAGGGGTTGTAATTCCACGATCTTAAAAATCTTCTATTGAGAGAAGATCAATAATAAAAGAAATTATAATCTTGTTAAAAATCGTATAAAACTTCACAAAAAAAAAAAAAAAACTCTGCTACAAGAGAAATTATTTACGTCGAGTCCAAATATGGCTTCTATATTTAGACTCCAATTCGTATGACACTCATTAATATGTAACTACTATTATTTGTGAACTATATATATAGTGTATTTATAAAATTTTGGCATTTAAGGTTTGAATTTGGTTTGAGGAATGTTGGAAGTGTCATTTGTTGTTAGGGAAAGTTGTTTCATTCGATGATATGCTAAATCAGTTTGTTGCTCGAATTGAATTCTATTTGTAAAAGCGAAGCAAATTTAGGTTTATACTGGAATAATCTAGGGAAGCGAACATTCATAATTAATTGGTTGCATGTAAGGGGAACCAACTTGATTTGCATATATTGAATGCTTGTTTGGGTGGATGGTGAATCTTTTAATTTTTTGTTTTGCAAAAACAGTGAAATAGATTTATTATTATTTTTTTTGTGTATGAAGTTAATATTTGTGTTATTTTTATTGTATATATTAAAGATTTGAATTTTCTTTATGTAAATATAAAATTTTAGATATTAAATATGTAAATATATAAGAATTATGTGTTATGTATGTTAATATCTATCTCTCAAAAAGAAAAAAAAAAGTCACACTGAACTTTGAGATTTTAATAAAAGTTGTCAATGATATTTCTAGTCTAATTTGAGGAAATATTAAGAAGAATTTGCTAAAAGGGGTCTGTAGAGGCATTAGTTTATGAGAAAATATTATATACGGAGTTTGGATGTAGCTATTTAGTTTGATTTAGAATTTATAAAGGTGGGCTTTTTGTTGGTATCTTTTTATAATATGATTGTCAAAGTATGTAAATTTGATTATTGTTGTATCTTATATGTGACTCATAAATGATTAAATCATTATCAAGGTCGATGCGATTTGGTTAATATGTAAATTTTATATTGTAGATTACCATTTTCAACTCATTTACAAAATTAGTATATATTTTAACAAATTTCCATTTACTAAGTTGTATAATTGTCATTGTTTGTTGTTCTAAGTTGTAACTTGTTAGTTTCCGAAGTGAGGTTGTGTCACATTCAATCTTTGTGGTTTAAAATGATTTCCGTAAGTTGTTACGTAGTGGATACTTAATGTATTGATGAATGAGCTATGTTAATATTCTTTTGTAGTCTTACTCATATATGAATCCAATCATTTTTGCGTAATAGGTAGCATTTCACATATATCATATATGAATCCAATAATTTTATTTCTCCTTAATTAAATTATTTGTATTTATCAGTCGTGAAAGATTATTGTTGTTTTATCGATGGTTAGTGATGAGTTATCTTTATGCGTATAGTTCTTTATTATGGCGGTGGCGAGAGTAACATTTCATTACAACATATATTGGTGGAAAAAATCGTCCAGTCCAAATCCCACGTCGGATTAGATTCAAGGAATTACAGAAACGAATCATGAATTCGTTGAATATAGATCCAACAAAGTTCTTTGTGAATATGGTGGGTCATTTTCCTATTGGTGCTGGATTTATTTCAACTCCCATTGATGATGAAGAAGTCAGTGAAGCTATACTTACTGCAGCATGTGCACAACCTATTGTGGTTTATGTCGAAGTTATGGAATTGATGGGTAGAGACAGAGAGGTTAACAATATAGAGGAATGTGAGAGAGCTTCGAGCGAGCGAGTACATCGCAACTACCGAATGTTATGGCGAGAACATGATTTCTTTTTATGGGTGACTTAGAAGATAATGAGATGAATGTACTACCCATGATGTTGGATATGATACTGCGTGAGGTAGCGGTGATGATGATGAGGAGGATGATAATGCGAGCGGGCTAACTACGCGAAATCATAGTGTTAGGGACTTGATTGTTGATTACTTAAAAGCTCATCGGAATAACGATTATTTGTAGCGTGAAAATAGAGAATGGGATGAGGACCTCATTCGTCTTTGAGGAGGATAACTGCATTCCAGATGAATTGTTTGAAGATATGTGTTTTCAATTCAAGAAAGCAGTTGTAATTTACTATTCAGGGTTGGTCTATCATGAACAATGTTGAGTATGTCATTTGTGCTTCAAATCAATTAAAATTCACATCATTCTAAGCCAGGTAGACCATGTTTGTGGAGCTTACATGCAAGATCAGTTAAGAGGTTGGGCGGTGCATGGCGTATTAGTTCACTAGCGCATCTCATGGTAGTCATTGCTTAATCTTTGGACACAATGCATCACAGTTCATTAGTTATTTCATCAACAATAGGCTAGGAAAATTGTAGGCGTATTAAGTCGAGTTCAATATAAGAGTGTCTACATGAAGGCTTGGGATGCAAAAGAAATAAGGTTATTTTGGAAGTTGGGAGGAATCTTACAAAACATTGGGAAAATTCATGTCATTGTTTGCGCATCTATGTCGGTGATATATGATACATTCAATAGAATCGAAGCAATTCCAATTATTTTGGTCATTTGAGCCTTCAATAAGAGGTTGGCAGTATTGTCGCCCAGTTCTATGCCTTGATGGGACTTTTCTCTAGGTAAGTCTGGAGGAACATTTGCGGTTGGGATCGACGCAAGCAATGGCTTGTTCCCACTAGTCTTCGCAGTTGTGGAATCAGAGAGCATCGAGTCATGGGTTTGGTTTTTGCAGATATTACAAGACTTGATCCCATCAATTTCTACAAGGGGTGATCTCTACCTCATCTCAGATAGACATGCAGTCTAGGTGGAGATCTTTCCCAGGCGACATCGCTTATGTTTGCGTCATTTAAGAACTTCAAACATTTGACAACGGTGATGTTGACTTCATATGTCAAAAAAACGTTGAAACACGGATGACATTAGCATTTTTAAGCGATATATATCGGCATCAAGAATATCAGCGAGAGGCATATGGCGGCTTGTTTCAAGGAACGTTCAACAATGGTCTTTTACTCATGATGATGGGTATAGGTATATGGTACAATGACTACAAATTGTGCTTCAATGGTGTGCTTAAAAGCGTGGTTTAATTCAAGCCTTGATTACAGTATACTACAACATTATCCTTTTCATGAAACATCTTGAATCATACAACTCTTGAAAGACAACGGAAACATCTCTCCATGCATTAAGGTAACGTTGCGGCTAATGAGCGAGAGGCAAGAAGATTTCGAACCGGTGTGAATAAGCATGTGCAAGTGTTTGATGTCACAGGACCTTCAAGGTTGAATTAGGTGAAAATAACGAGTGTATGTGTACATGTAGACAACAGCTTATCATCTATAATGCGCGATTCTTTGTTTGGTCACATAAACATCCGTCCATTATGTCTCATACTATAGTTTGCAAAACTATATCAACACCTAGGGAGAATTCCACGTAATACGAGAGTGGGTGAACACATCAATGGTGGCACATGCAGATTATAAACCACGAATGTCAAAAGAAAGGGTGGCGGATAAATAAAAAATAGTATGGGCGACTACAAAAGTTCTAAGGTTTGTGTGTGTAAGGCTTGTTGGACACAACGGTTGTGTCTCAATCGATCGTGAAGATTGTAATTCATTAGTAGTTGTTCAGTGTTGTGTTCAGTATTTTCTATGTGTTGTGTTCAGTGTTGTGTTCAGTGTTGTCTATGTGTTGTGTTCAGTGTTGTCTGTTACACTAGCTCTGTTGAGTGTAATTGAAGTGTTGTGTTATGTTTAGTGTTTGTTACACTACCTCTGTTGAGTGTAATTGAATTGTTGTGTTCAATGTTATTTGTTACACTGGCTCTGTTGAATGTAATTGAATTGTTCTGTTTAGTGTTGGTTTTTACACTTGCTGTAGTTGTTACATTTGGTACGCTTTTTACACTTGTTATAGTTGTTATACTTGGTAGTGGTTACACTTGTTACTCTTTTACGCTGCTACACTTGTTAAATATTCTTCATAGCTTGCTTATTAAGTTTAACTAATTGCATATTGTTCTTTTCCTCAATTACAACAATATGTGCATTGGCCGCGCTGCCCCATAGGAGGAGGCGGCGAAGCGATGAGAGCGGTTGTTGACCTGACCGGTGAAGTGCACCCAGTATAAATGCGCTACGTGGTAGGCCGCGCATCGATTGGTAAAATTTCTCTTTGCGGTTTTTAAAATGTTTCTGTACATATACATTTGTTATGTTGACGCAACCCTACTAATGAATGATTGTGGTTGCGGTTTCGAGCTGCTTCTGCGATGTTTAGGGAATGGCTCAATTGTCGATTTATGCTTTGTCGGCTGAATAGTATCTCCGGATCTGATATATTAAGGCGGATCACCACTGCGGCGGCGTTCGTTGGCGGTGTTCCGATGAATACCTTCACGGCCACCGGTGAGATGAGATTACATTACGGATGTTGCGATGATTCTTGGTATCCCGGGATAGCGGTGATTGGTGTATGTTAGTGATGATAGGCGGTGGGCTACATGGCGGTGATTTCGATGAGTTGCTTGAAGTGCATCAGACAGACATTGTATACCATGATCGGTCCATCGCATATCACATCAGATTCCGAATGGGGCGAGCTCATGCGTACACCTTGCCACTACGATGGTTGCGATGGACATCTACAGTGATTCATATTTAGATCTACCAGGGCTACACTTCACTTATGCATGAGCGTACATCTTGTTTTTGGATCTTTTCTTTTGCCGGGCGGTTGGTTCACTACGATATCTACCATTACTTGAGGATATTGACACATTCGAGGCTGTCGTTGGGTTGTTGTGCTTTCGCTCATCTATCTGATTACATGAAACAACAAAATCAACGCACCAACATGGTGGATGTGTTCATTTCTTTATATGGGCATGGGAGAACATTCATGTGGGAAGACATTACATGTTCCATATCCTGAACATTGTGGACTTAGCGTAGGATTAGATGGAATGAAGGTTATGTTAGAAATGCCGACATCCAATAGAGCTTATAGGGATGAGTTGGGCGGACTTAAAAGTCGGTATCTTGATTTGATGTAATGTTTATTTCCTTACTCATTATTGGATGTTTATTACAATAATAACTTATGTTATACGAGGTCATCAGGAGCCATATGGACATGAATCCACTTGCGTGTCATGGATATATGTTTTGAGGGGCGAGAAATATGGCTAGAGTATCGATCATATGTTGGAAAGAAGAGATGGTGTGCTGAGATTCGGCATGTCTCCACCATTGATGTTGCCCGATAGATCCATCGTTCGTACGAATTGATTTTCGAGAAAAAGCTTATGTTGATTGGGTCCACAACTCTTACATTACCTTGTGGGCGAAGGCGTGAGTCGGTTGTCGTTGTGGATTCATCCGCGACATGATAGGGAGCGGCGATACATGAGATGATATCGTTCATGGGCTTCACTTATACATGTTGAAGGACACTTCCTCGACACGCCTACCCGCGCTGAGCGGCTTGATGGTTAGTTTAAATGTATAGTATTAAAATTTGCTTTTCTTTGAAACAACGATACACTCATATAAATTTATGTATATGCAGCGTGACCATATTTTGAATACTGAGGACATATTAGGCATTATTTGGCGGGTGATGATCTGAATATCAGAGACATCTTCACGATGAATATGGAAATTGGTGGCACGGGATATGCATATCTCGATACTGATACGGATACGACATTCCATTTCGATAGACAATTAGATGTTCCATCGATGGATGTGGGCCATCCTCGTCCGTGGTGGGGACTACCTGACATTTGCACCATCCCGATTTATATCAGGAAGTAATGTGGTCACAAATGCACCCATGGAACGTAGCAGTCCCGCCGGCATATGGTCTATCGTCATTTCATATGACACCGCCCTATGGAGTTTACCTGATTCGTGCTCACGCAAGCTTCGCTTGACATATCTCATACGAGAGGGATCGCAACACCCCGGAGTGATGGAAGAGGAGGAGGACCATCGACAAGATCATCCGCTGATCGCAAATTACCACCATCCCACTACACTCACAAATGATTCCACCACAGCATCAATGACGGTAGATGTATTATATTTTTTTGTACGTTTGATGGCATGTATTTCTGCCAGTTTATATATTTTTATGTTTACTCATTCACCTACTTCTCAGTGTTATCCTAGTGATGTTTCTCGCTTATTTAATTTGGTTAATTCACGGAGAGGATGGAAGATTTAATGTGGAATTACATATAGTTCAAATCTAATTTAAAACTATTTGTCATATGTATTTATTATTAAAGAGTCAAATGAAAATACATCTAGAGTCAAAATTCATATTACAAGTTTTAATGTGTTTTGGGAAAGTAAATGTTACAAGTGTAAAATAACATCTTCAAATATAAGAAAAGAGCTGATTATTTTTCAAGAATAAATAAATTCATTAAAGTTCTCAATTTATATATAATATATTGAGAGTGTTTGATATTACCAGGAATTATATGATTTAACAATCCTCAGATATGACAAAATATGCCAGATTAACTTTCACTTTCAACTTCAAAATTTATATATACAAAAAAGCTACACCCGGACGAGATTACACAAAACATGTCAACATGAAAGTTGTATAATTTTTATTCCTTCCAATGATACTAACCACCCAGAACTGGCAACCGATGAAATGAAAAAAAAATTTATTAATTTCATTTTTTAAAAAAATATACAGTAAATGCCGGGACGACGCTATTTTTAAATTTTTTTTAACGGTTTAATTAGCTAATTACGTTATTAATTAGGGTTAATTTAAAAGTTAAGCCTAATTACTATATCATAACTAATCATTCTGAACTTCATTATTGCGTGAGATAGTTTTCTTTGAATCTCCCCAAAATCATATTATCATTATTATCATCTGCTTTATATCCATTACCGATTGGCTTTATGAAATCTTATTCTCTGAGAATGATGATAACAAGCCTAAGAATGATGACGCTGATGGAGATGAGCTTCATAGAATATCTCCTTGCACTGAGATATTCTTTTTCTTAATCACTTTTGCGCAAACTGTTTGCTGTCCAAGTGGCTTGAAGTGTGGGTTCATTATATGCAGCATTGTCTCATGTCACTTTCTTTTACAGATGCTGAAGCATTAAATGCAACATTATTGACGAATCTATTTTTGAACCTTTAATGGACGTCCCAATTGCAACATGCGAAATTTCCTGTAGACATCAACACCCTTCAGTTTATTTTACTGTGCTTGGGATCCAGTTCTTTTGCTCATTTAATCAGTTTAAACCACACATTATCATTCAGTATTATTACTGTTTTGATGAAGGGTGAAGTAAACTATGTGATCTGTGATAACAAATAAAATATTGCCAAGCAAAATCATCAATCTCAAGAGAGCTAAATTATACTAACTTGGCTGCTTTCCATCTCTTTCAGGCATTAGTTTTTAGGCTTGATTTTTAAAATAGGCCTGTTTATAATATTAATTATGTGATTATGTACGCTAAAAAAAAATTTAAAATGGTCTGAAATGCCGACTGTGGCACCCCAACCGGCTGTCGATGACTGGTTCATAAATAATTTAAAAAAAAAAATCAACAAACGGCGCAGGAATCTCTCTCTCCTCTCTCTCTCTCTCTCCGACCGCATACTTCTTAAAATCACGAAAAAAAATATATTTATATAAATTTATTTAGTTATTTATATATTTAAATTATATAAATATTTTTAAGTTATATAAATAAGTTAAAAATATTTAAAATATTTAAATAAATAATTAGTTATATATATTAATTTATTTATTTCTTTATTTATTTATTAAAATTATTTATTTATATATTTTAAATAGTTTTAAATTATATATTAAAAAAATTAATAAAAATTATATATTTTAAGTAATTATATTAATTAATAAAAAAATTATTAAATAAATTTCTAAATTTATATATATAATTAAAATATTTTAAATTATATATTTAATTATATATATATATATAAATAAATAAATAAATAACTAAATATATAAATATTTAGTTATTAAATATTTTATAAAATATTTTAAATTATATATTTTAATAATTTTAAATAATTATATTAATTAAAAAAATTAATAAAATCTCCTCCCTCCGCTACTCCTAAAATTACGAAAAAAAATTATATTTATTTATTTAAAATATATAATTACTTAAATAAATTAAAAAAATTTAAATTATATAAATATTTAGTTATTTATATATTTATAAAATATTTAGTTATTTATATATTTAAATTATATAAATATTTTGTTATTTAATTATATATATATATATATATATATATATATATATATATTTATTTATATAAGTCTATAATATATTAAATATAAAAAAATATTTTAATTATATATATATATATATTATATATATAATATATATATAAACATAATATATATATATATATATATTTATATATATATATATATATTTATATAAGTCATAATAATAATAATAACAATAATATAAAAAAAAAATATAAAAATATAAAAAAAATAAATAAATAAATAATTTTAATAATAAATAAATAAAGAAAGGAATAAATATATATAATAAATAAAATATTTTATAAATATATTAAATAACTAAATATTTATATAATTTAATTTTATTTATTTATTTATTTAACTAATTATATATATTTTAAATAAATAAATATTTTAAATAAATAAATAACTAAATAAATATATATATATATATAACTAATTTTAATAAATAAATAAAAAAAAGAAATAAATTAATATATATAATTAATTATTTATTTAAATATTTTAAATATTTTTAAATTATTTATATAACTTAAAAATATTTATATAATTTAAATATATAAATAACTAAATAAATTTATATAAATATATATATTTTTTCGTGATTTTAAGAAGTACGCGGACGGAGAGAGAGAGAGAGAGAGAGAGAGAGAGAGAGATTCCTGCACCATTTGTTGATTTTTTTTTTTAAATTATTTATGACTATAATGTTACACCATAAAGAGCCCGCAATCCATCACTGTACTATTTTAAAATTTTTTTTAGCTAATCACATAATTTTTAAGATATAAATGTACTATTTTAAAAATAAGCCTAATTTTTATAATGTATATATTGTTGATGGTGCATGCACAGAAGTAAAAACAATTCTACAGTTTTCTTGGAACTTCCTTCGTCATGCAGCGAACAACTGGCGTGGATTTAATAACTAAAATTTAGCTTAGGTGGAAACCATGCTCTGCGAGTATGTTTAAGATTTGATACCAATAACCATGTCACTTTCATCTGATTATTTTTTCAAAACTTGACCGTTTCAAAAGATAATGGTATATTATCTATTGAAATCTGTATATCCATTATTCAAAATGTATATTAACATTGTTTCTAACGACGATGCGTGAGAGACCTTGTCATTTTTTGGCCATCCGGCTTGCTCCCCTCATTTGGGGGGGCTTTGTTTTTTTGGAAAGAAAACTAAAGATTATCCTGAAGGTTTTGTTTATCCTACTATTTAGAATGGCTCCAAGGCGATTAGTTACCTAGCATTTTAGATGAAGTTGAACCTCATGGTTTTGTCTTCTTTTGATGTATATTAAAGAATGAAAGCTACTTTGGTTTTTCAAAACAGAAAGCCAAGCAGCACATTATTGTGCATGCCAATCTTGTTGGACTAAGTACAGCGGCAAGCTCACGAATTAAACTGTCCGATTAAACTTGTTTATCATGAAATAGGAATCACTTAAAAAATTGTTATTTCTCTGCTGATTAATCTGCTGGAAAAGCACCAAAAATAATCTAAAATTTAGGCGCCGACGGATATTTGCTGGATTTCAGTTAGCTAGAAAAAAGCGTGTCAGAAATGATTTTAAACAAAAAAAAAATAAAAATAAAAAAATCTACCCAAAGAACATTTCAATAGATTTTTGGTGGTTCCTTGGTTAAAAATATCTTAAAATAGACCATGAATGATTCCGGCGAAAAGAATATCGCATTGTGTGCCACAATGAAATTTCTACTAAGGATTTACCTGCGAACAATTGGATGATAAAACCTTACATCTGAGTTACTAAATGCAGAGTATCGATCTTCTTATTTATAGTTGTATCTTTAATAAATGCAGTCATTTGTCTTCTCAAAACAACCTTATATAACTATATTTCATGAGCTATAAAATAATGTTTTGAAGGAATAGGCATCATATACTATCCCTTGAGAGCTAATCTTTAAATCCCCACCTTTTCTTTTCTTATACTACTTATCTCTTGAAGTTAAAATGACTTATTGAGAAGAATATTTTCGATGTAGTACATCAAAGGAGGAATGATCTATCACAAAGTCCCAAACTAAAATCTTGAACTTATGAGTATTTTTATACTTTATGTGTTGTGACATTTTATATTTATATCTCATGTATTGTATTATATAGTAGTCATGTATTTGATCATGTTTAAGTGTTGTATGAGAGTTGTGATTGAAATAATTTAATGTTTTAGTGTCAAATATGTATCAGTAGTATAGTGCCTTGGCATTAGCGTTCTGGCACTTTGGCGCTACGACCAATTGCTTATAAGATGTCTGGACAGATAAGTCAGTGCCTGTGGAGCCTTGGTGCTGTGAAATGATAGATTCTAATTTTTTTTTTTTAAATTTTTAGTGCTTTTTCCAAAGGGGCATATCCTTTTGGGTTGTTGTAACTTATATAAACTTTTATTCTGACTTAATGGAGAAGATTAGATTGATTTTGTGTAAAATCTTTAGTGAAAACTCTTAAGTTAAAGCATGGTGGCCGACCATCTAGAAGATTTGGTGATTCTTTGTTGATGTTCTACTTGGTGAGTAGAACTCTGGCATCTTTTCCACTTTGGTGAGTGAAAGATCTTGAAGTACTCCTTCCATCCACTATGACGTTCTCTATGTTATTGCTCCATCAATTTTCATTCAAATTCTTGACTTGTATATCTTGAAACAAATTTATTGATCTTATGAAAGATCACCATTAGCAAAAGTTTCAATTTTTTTAGTGAACTATTCATATAGTTCCAAATATTTTCTCTACAAATACATTTCGAAGATTAATAACTTTAAAATAAGCATATGAAAAATGTATGTTATTTTAACTTATGACTCTTTTTTTATGCTTAGTATGCTAAACATAGTCAATTGTACGTTGTGAGCTACTCTTGTCTCCAAAATCACAACCTTGATTTTGAATATGTTGTTCTCGTTTGTGTATACATTAGACTATCCCATATTGAATATGATTTAGCCAGTCTTATTTGCCAATCCATAAGAACCTTTTTTTAGACCAACAGATGCCAATGAACATATCTTATAAAGTAATTTTACTCCCGTTTAAAATTTCTTCTTAACTTATCATAATTTTGAAATAACCAAGTAAAATCTTTCTATAAATGAAATTAAAATTAAACAATAATTAGATATATCAATATTTCTAAATGAAATTTTATTACCTTAAATTTTCAGAATAGTATGTCACAAATTTATATTACAATATTTTTTTTTGATATGGATGGAATAATGAGTATGTTTGATCAATAGATAAGATTTTAGATTTATGCTAGATGCAAGATTGTCTATTTAAGAAAGGATAGACCTAAAGACTTGCATGTATAAAAAATATCTTAGATACTTGAATTAAATGAGAATCTAAATTTCAAGATTCAAAAAAACTTACAGTGGGATTAACGTAGTTGTTGTATGAATGGAATAATAATTTTGATCTTTAATATAACTTAATATATCTTATGAGCTTCACTGGTAGGCATTTTTTTTAGTATCTTCATGAAATTTTAGGCCAATTACTTCAAATATTATTTCTTCATATCTTTGTTTGATCTTCATTTGATGGCATAGTGAGAGTCATCAGATGGTCTGCATTCTTGATATGATGATCAAAACTAGTAATTAGGGTTGAAGTTCTCTTTGATTCAAATCAACACTAATTTCATCTATAGTTAGAAATGCTTAATTTTTATGTTCGAATATGGACATCTAAACTTCTCCTTATAACTAAAGGAAGGTTGTTGGCAAACTATAGAGATGCAGTATCTAGCTCTATTCACAAATTCTTCAGTTAATTTTATCATCGAGGTAGCAACTTATTGAACTCTTACAAAGTCACCCTTTTGAAATCCATATTGTGTATGCATATTTATTTAAATTTAATTTTTATGGCATAGATAAATTACTGTGATCTAGAAATACTTACAATTGTAGCTTACACACTAATTAACTCAATTTAAGAAATGCTTTATTAATTCAAAACACTGATAAAATCAAATTTTATGTACGTACAACATGACAAATTTTCTTTCCTATGAACACTTAATTATATTAGCAATTAACCTAATTAAAATTTTAAAGAGCAAATTTTAAACTGAACTTTTTTTTTTTTTCAAATTAACAATTTTTTAGCATAAAATTAAAGGAAAACCTAAATTTTGTTCACCTAACAAATAATTTATAAATGTTGAAAAATATTCTATAGATTTAAGAAATATATAAATCAAAACTAAAAAGATGAATATAACCACAAGAAGAGCATACTCTTAAAAAACTTTAAAATTTAAACTATTTAAGGAGAAAATAAAGAAACTTAGATTTGAAATCTCACATTTGGACATATGAAAGGAAGATAAGATGTAAAAAGTTGAAAAATGCAATGGTGATCATCTCAAAATTTGGCATACCCGCTTCTCAAAATTTGGCATATGAATGTATGTCAAAAAATAATAATAATAATCAAAATTTAGAGTTTTTTTTGTGCTAAAATTCTACTATAAACACATGCCGATGAATCAATTTGGTGTTTACTATAAAGATCATCAAATGCTTCACCAATAGTACATCCACTAGAATTTTGGGTAGATTTTGCTAAAGAAACTACCAATAATTCTTGAAGATGCAGTTTAACAGAATACATACAACTATATATATATATATATATATATATATATATATATATGGACAAAAACATATAAAAATACAAAACTAATTGACTATTTTGATAAAAATATGACAAAAATATATACAAATACAAAACTTTTTTTAAAAAATTAAGCATCAGTATTTTAATTAGTTTAGTCATTCATATGGTAGCACAAATATTCATATTCCTATAGCAACACATTATGAAAATACATTTTAGATAAAAATATCAATGACAATGCCATTGAATTCATTTGAATAAACAAAATTCTTTTAATATCAAACATTTTGGTTGTCATTCATAATAGAATATAAAAATGTAACAACAATATTAAAACATAAAATAAATACCTATCTCATCTATCTCTCTCACTCACTCTCATCACCCTCGTTGCTAACTCTTTTTCTACTATTGCAATACCTCTATTCTTACTTACATCTTATTTATTTGCATATATAAAATTTCAATCATTATAGCTATTTGTTGCCTCATCATTTATTGTATCTTGAGTCCTACATAATCAAAATATGGATATAGAAGGAAAAAAAAACATCATAAGCTGTCTCATTATTTTCTTTCATTCTTTAGCTACACATCCTAAAATCTAATTTCTAAGATGTTCCATTAGAAGATAACCCTCTATTATAAATATTAGATATTATATACCTCTAAGATGAATATTGATCTAGTAAAATATTAATTTTACAGGCATTAATATTAAATTATATAGTTAGTATTTAATTTAAATAAATTATATTTAAATAAATGCAATATGATTTTTTTTATTGATCAACTATGCTAATCCTATCTTTGGTGGGTGTGAAAAATGCAATTTCATCAAAGTTTTGGTCTTCTTTTGATAGCTCTTTCCAACAAAATACTTATAAAATCATTTACTATTTTATATTTGATATATAAGTGATGAAAAACCATTTTGATGTTATTAATAGATAGAAATGGATAAGGCTTAAAAATTAGTTAGGATGAAGAGGGAGGTGTAAGAGTGATTGAGAAGAAGAGTTAAGAGAGTTATAGATACTTCAATGAGAAACATCTATTCCAACTAAATAATGGTCAAACTAAGCCACCAAAACAAAAGAAAGAGAAATTGATTCTTGAAGTAATTTTATCATTCAACAAGCTAAAACAATTTACTACATGTCAGTCCAATTGTTGGCTATCTTTGAAGATTGAAAAAGAACAAAATTTTTGAGGTAAGGAGGTAGTGGTCATTAATGGAAAAAATTATCAACTACCTTCATTAATTCATTTTATCTACTAATATTTATTAATGACTTATCCATATATATTTTCAAATTTAAGATGCTAATCTTCTATAATCTAAAATTTAGTAAATAACTTTTTAAATCTTCTAAATTTTTTATTAAAATTAATTATTTGTAGCTCTAAACTTTGATCCTACAATAAACCTAAATTTGGTGAGTGATTAATTAATATTCCTATTAAAATCATAATTTTAGAATCACAATTTTCAAACAGCAAAATCAAATTCACCAACTCTTTTTTATCTCAACACATGTTGAAGTTGTATACCTTTCTAGTTTGATATGTATGGTAAGATAAGGTTCCAATTCTTTTTTGAAAATTTGAAATTCAAAAAATTAGAATTATGGACATAATCAATTGAAAAAAAAAAAAATTCTATGTTAAAAAATTGAACTGAAAATTTTGAGAAGAATTTTTAATTTAGATAATAATTAGCAAACCCATACTACATTTTAACAACAACCTCAACTTTGCATGTGACCAATCTCAACTCACTAATGGTAGTGTAATTAAGTTTAATAAGAGATTTCACAAAACAAGTGTGACTTTTGATGGTGCTACTTTTACCACTATGGACCAAGTTGTAGTTGATAAGAAGCCCATCATAGTCTAGCCTAGGATGTAAAACCAACACTTTTTCTTTTGAGAAGTAGAAGAGGATTGTTAAGGTGCAATGTTATACATTAAGGTTAGTTATAACACACATAAACACCAAAGCAGTTATATTTTATATAACACGGCTTGCCACTAGAAAGTTTTTAAGTCCACCTATCCTAATAGGTGATGCTTAGGGATATATCACCTGAAAAAAAAATTTATTAGTTTTAATCTAATTACAACATCTCCTTTTATTGAGCAAAATTAATGGTAGAAAAAAATGTTAGTCTAATATTTCTATAATATCTAGTCTACGAATATACACCCTAACAACTAGTCTAAAATATTAAACACATAGAAAAATCAATGTGCAATAAAACACCATCCTAACTTAATACTAGTATCCATGCCCTATTAATCTAAAGTGTGTGCTGAGACTAGTATGGTCTGATAAAGCTAGGCCTCATTATTATTGTTATACTATGTGATCGAAGTTTTAATTTCTTATTAAGGATGATCATGATTTACATGATTAATATTTTAAATATATATTTTTCATTATAGATTTATCTCTTAATTCAAGTTGGTCTTAATGTTTTGAAGAACATATAAAGTTATAGATTCCATTTGGGTAGAGGCCATTCCTTTTCAACTCCCCAAAAATAAGTTAGATCTAAAGAGGTAAATTTTTTGACTTTTAATCATGTTAATGATTAAGATATGATTAAGTCTTAAGTTTTAATTAATTCTATGATGTTATATTCATGTGAGAGACATATTACGATTAATGGGCATCTATTATTCTTTTATTACACTTAGACAACTTTTCTCATCACTTTAATATATCCTTTTCAAATATTTTTTTTATTTCTATAATTAGAAAAATACTTTATTTTGCTTAAATATTATTTTGGGATGTTTCACTCATGTATGCATGTATGTATGTGTAATTTACCTTTTACATTAATTAGGAATATAGATAAGTAATACATGTGCATATATATCGATATCCATGTAATTTTTTTAAATAAATAAACATCTACATTTATAAGTATATAGACACATATACTAAGCATTTTCACATGCCATTATTAAAATAAGTAGTTAAGGCATCAAATACCTCATTCGGTGCACGAGTTATCATACTCGTGTGCTATATGTACATGGTACAAAGATGTATGTAAATGAATGTATTATTTTAAAATTTTAAGTAATCAATAAGTTTTAAAAAAAAATTAATCTAAGTGTGAATCTTTCTTCATATTCTCTTAAGTACATACCATTGTTAAACTTGAGAGTTGAGATATCAAAGACCTCCTTTGGATTAGTGGCCCTATGCCCTGGCTTTCCAGACTAGATATTTTAGAACTTTTATCGGTGATGCATATGGCTATTACACACACACACAAACACACGTGTGTGTGTGTTTTGTTTGTCATCTTTACTTATTAATTTAAACTTATATATACATACAATATGTATATAAAGAAGGTAGTTTTGAGATATACTAGTGATAATAACATTAATGACATAAACTTAACACTTGAAATTTTTAGACATGAATGGATAAACATGTAACTAAACATGCCTATGTATGTTCATAGAGAGGAATGATTAAGTATGAGAAAGCAATTAACTTAAACCATTAATCCCTAGAATAATCACATGAGCATAACCCCACATAAACTTAATTAAGATTTTCACTTAAGATATTTAAATTAAGGTTATTTAGACACATTTGAAGATATTAAGACATTATAAATTATCCTACTACCCTCTTTTTTCATTAAGTGTTTTAAAAGTTGGATAAAATTTTTATGATTTAATTAAGATTTAATAATCATTTAATGTAATAAAACTCAAAGAACCTCAAAATTTTAATTAGGCATGAAATATAACCCTAAACATTATGAAAAAATTGTAGAACATGCATTAACATAAATAAAACACATCTTAAAAATTTTAATACATTTGGGCTTATAATTTATGACTAATTAAATAACTAAGAAAAATTCTAAATCTTCAATCTCAAAATAGCTCGAACTAATTAAGGCTTTTGATTTTGTTAAAAAACTTTCTATTAGCTAAGCACAAAGAGGGGTTGAACATAATTTTTGGAGACCTCATAATTAGTTATGGATTTTCTAAATACTAGCCCATTTAATAAATTATTAATTATTAATTAATCTTAATAATATGGGTTTTGAGTTTTAATGACAACCAAAAACCTTGATAATTTTTATTAAATTTTTAATATTAGTTTATAGTTTTATATATTTAAATATGAATTTGAAAACTTTTTAAGAATTTTGTAATTAATTACTAGGTAAATTTAGTCATTAAGCATTCTAAATTCATAACTTTTGATCTAATCGCCCAAATATTATGAGGTTTTTTTTGGATTTCTCTTTATAATAAGCATCAAGAGAGCAGTTATTTTAAAATTTTAGCTTAATGATTAATTTGTTATATATTTTGGAAGTTAAAGCTCAATTAATTTAATTAATTAAAATTTTAATTTTATTAATCCTTAATTAAGTGATTTTTGTGATTTTATTATTAATTTGTCTAGAGTTCCTAGTGTTGGTAAAACTTTTTTTTAATTATTTTTGGCATTTTTAATAATATTTATATTTTTAAATTAATTATTTTCTCTAAATTATCCTAAAATAGCCTAAAAAAATCATATCTTTTGATCTAGGGATTACTTTGAAATTTTTATGATCATTAGATATTTGCAATAAGTTATAACCCTTAAATTTTTAGTTTAGTTTAAGTTGTATTTTTGTGTTATTAAAGAATTTTTGTTTTTTATAATTCCCAATTAACCCTAAATAAAACTTACGAATTATAATTTTGTTGGATTTCTCTTTGAAATTTGCATTCATGGAGGGGTTATTTACATTTTCTAACTAAGTGGTTGATTTATTATGAATTTTAAAGTT
This sequence comes from Cymbidium sinense, assembly GCA_021442155.1. NCBI lineage: Eukaryota > Viridiplantae > Streptophyta > Magnoliopsida > Asparagales > Orchidaceae > Cymbidium > Cymbidium sinense. The sequence goes on from CM038231.1 coordinate 63,139,378, forward strand.
GAGATTCAAATAAATCAATTACTTAAAATTTTAATTCTTTATTAAGTCTTAAATAAATGATTTTTAGATTTTAAATAATTGAAAGAGCTTAAACATTTTTTTTGCTAGGTTCTTAATTATTCGTTAGACTATATTGAATTATTTTAATAAATTTTCAAAATTTTATAATTTTTAATTATTTATTTATTCATAATCCAATACAACAACAACAACAAAACAACAACAACAACAACAACAACAACAACAACTTAATCCCACTAGGTGGTGTACATGAATCCTTCATCTCCATTGTGTCCTATTATGTGTCAAATTCTCATTTAAATCAAGTATAGTAAGATCATTTTTTATACATCTTAACCAAGTCTTTTTAGGTCTACCTCTACCTTTCTTAACAATCAGTCAATGAAGTTCAAAAATTAATAACTCCTAAACCTAGAAGCACATTTTACTTGAAAATTTTATGGTGGATGGGGATTATCACTATCGCTAGTCCTTAAAAATTTCAGCTCAATTGGATTAGTATTTTGAGATTAGTTAAGAAATTATGATTTTTGATAATTTTTAAATTAATTTCAACATTCTCAACAAAATTTAGTGATTTTGGGTTTATTAGATTCCTATAAAAGGGTTTATTTATAATTATTTGTTTGACTATTTTAATTTCTATAACTTCTTGAATTTTTAGCCATTTTATGTATATATTGATATATGAAATTCACCTAATTTTGTACTTAAATCAGTCAATGTTGACATGTCATTCCTTTATGTGTGTCAACACTTGATTTGCTATGAAGAGATGAAATGGATTGGTAAAATAATTAGATCTAGACCATCAAACTTTTAGATTTGATGATCCAAATCAAAGGGGTTTTATAATAGATCAAAATGGGGTTCTAATTATGCTCATCCAATCTAATAAAGTAGCATGAACTATGAAGAGGATCATCTCCCTCATAGTCATCAACCTAAAGGGCTGAGCAGATGGAATCCACCCTAAATCTCACCAAATTTCATCATTTTCAGGCGATATTGGAAGGAAATCATTTAATTTTTTGGTCTGGGGGTTGAAAGAAAAACGTGTAATAGAAATTTAAGGAGAAATTCTTTGAATCACGACACTTTTTCACAAAACTTCAAAAAAATAGCTTTCCTATGAGATTTGAAATTTACCTTATTCAAGTTAATGTTGAGTGGATTTTTGGATTTGGAGTTGATTCTTGGGCCAAGATAAAGCTTTGAATTAATTTGACTACTTGCTTCCCCTTGAATTTCTCCAACTACTAAGTGTTGCCTCCTCTTCATCACAATTTGTCCAATTTTGCTATTTTGTTTTTACAAAAGGAAGTGGTGGGTTGATTTTACTTCTTGGGAGATGGAGAGATGTTTCTAGCAAAATAAAAAAAAAAAAAAAAAGAGGAGTTTGGTGGTTCCTTTTATCTCCTTTACATACATGGACGAAAATCACCTTGGATGGTGATATAGAGGTGTGGCCATTGATTGTAAGCTGTTAGGATTCACTATTTGGATTGATTGGGTGATTAAAAATCACTCTAGGCCAAAGAGAAGTGATGTAAGGGGATGGAAGGGGGTTGTGAGATTTAGAGCTTTGCATCTTTTTCTTCCTCTTTCCTCCCCACTTTTGACTTCTCTTCCCTCTCAACAAAGATGAAGTAATAGCTCATACACGTAGAGATTTGGCCAGGTTGGGTGTGTTTAAGCTTGGTTTGGGTTACATTTTGTGCCTTTAAGTTTGAGTTAGCATGAGTTAATCCAATTGAGTTCAAGTTAGGTCAAATGTTTAGATTGATCAATCTAAGTTTATATTATTCTTTAATTATGTTTAATGTGTTATTTGTGGCAGTTGAGTTTGCTTGATTATAATTGATTTAGGTTTATTTTGGGTTTGGCCCAAATTGGTCTAATTGGGTAAATTCATGTTCACTTAGGTCTATTGGCGAAATCAGCCAAATTTGGCCCAAGGGATGGTTAGATTACATTCAATTAAGTACCATAAGTGATTTCAACTGATCAATTTGATTTAATTTTAATTTATTTTGGCTCAATATGATCCATATATGTTAGTTTGATTCAATTTGAATCAAGTTGAACAATTGATCAAATTGGACCCAAAGGATATTAGATCATGTTTAAATGTTAATTTGAAACATGTAGGCAGTTTAGGTTAGTTTGGGCTAAGTGAGGCTTGCTAGACCATCCAGGGTCTAATCCTATGATTGACTAAGTCTTTGAATTTGGGTTTGAATATCCTCTTAATCAATAGAAGTGTCACTATGTGAGGAAGTCCTAGTGCCAAGATGTCAACCTCATTAAAGTGAGTTTAATAAGAGTTTAATCCTAAAGGGACTATATATATATTTTCCAACTCATCTAATTTAAAGTGGGCCATATAGCATTTAACATGACTTTTCAAGGCCTAAGAAACTTAAATTTTAATTCATTTCATAAAGTTTGTCATATTTACTTTAGTTTTTTAATATTATTAAAAATAGATGCATAATCAAATCTTCACATCACAAAAGACACCATTTAAAAATTAATTTGTTATTAATAAACAAAGTCATACAATCTATAATTGCATTAGACAAACATTATTCAACTCATCAAAAGAAATATAAGATTTATAAAAGAACTTAAGAGATAGGCTAAAGTGACATTATGCAAGATCATCTCACTCTCTAGTAGTCATTTCAATACAAATTCATTGCCAGTAACAAATTGATTTGATCAAGTACACATTGAAAATCCATAGTTTGCCATTACTTAAGCATAAAGAGCAACACTCTCTCTACAAAGATTCTCACTTATATCAGTGAATGCACTCTTTAATTTAATCACTTCTTTCATTTCATTAGATTTTGTCAAATCAAACATGTATTTATTGGTTACAACTATTAACTTCATAGTGTTGTGCTCAACATTCAATTCTACAATTTTCAATGTAAGCGTACCATTAGTAGTTCATAGGTTGTTGTACATGCATCAAAAGATTGTTCCGTCAATGTAGAAGTAGGAGTCTTCCAAACCAAATCTTTAGGATTCTTTAGTTTATCCTATCCCTAGCTAGGAGGACTTTGTGGATTGGCTTCAATAGCTTGTTGAGCTAGAAGATTAGTAAAATTTGAGGAAAATTTTATTCAAATGACTTGAAGAATGATTTTACTGAACTTAAATAAATATATATATATATTTTTAAAATTGCCATCCTTTGTATGCTTTTCATTGGCCTCAACTTTTTTCTCTTTAAGTACTGAGTAGTTCAACAGAGGTTGGTTGACCTACTCTCTAGTTCAATCAATAGTAGGTTGAGTGAACTCATGTTCTAAATAAGTAATGACTTAACCTACCTCAATTCATCTTTCTTCAATACGAACATTGATATTAGGTTTTATAATAACTAGATTGATACACTAGTCCTCACCAGGTTGCTCACTTATATAAAAAATGACTTTATAAAAGTTTTACTACACTTTCTCATGATCCAAAGTTAAAAAGTGAATTATATCTCATGTAACCATTCTTTCCTTCAAAGATAATATGCCTTTTGGAGAAGTAGATTGTACATCTTAAATAATAGCTTGTGATGAAGAAGAAAGTTGACATAGGAGTTGCTTCCACTTGAGCTACCAACATAAGTGTTGTTTTATATTCTTTTTATTTCTTTTTTTCCTTCTTTGAACGAACTAACCATTTTTGCTTACCAAAAAGACTCACAATGATGTCCTTCTTAACAATATTGATCATATCATTTTGAACTTCCAACTCTTTTTACATGAAATTTTTTTTAAGTACCTCTAGCTAAAAAGAATATAAAGAAGCATTTCAAAACAAATCTATAAAACCCTATTTATATGCCCAAGCTACATTGGCATAGAAAAAGAAATATGGATAGTTCAATCAAATCAACCATAAATTAAAATTATAAGTTAAATTTGCATTTATTAATATTTGAAAACTTATATTTTTTATAGTAAACCAATAAAGAAGTTAGAAAATAAGATAATTAAATATATGACCAAATATCAAGGGGGTGAACTCATGCTGGCATTAGATGAGTGAAAGTGACTGAAGCAAAGCAGAAGATAGAGAATCACACAATCAAACATGGCACTTTAGCAAAAGATTCTTAGTTTGGTCAAAGCTAGTGAATTCATCTTGTTAGTAATCTACCCATTGATATTAAAACTTTAAGTCTACATGTTGGTTATATGCCCACGGTGATCAACATTCTCTAGAACGAACATTCTAGGCTTGGCTACAAAACCATTTCTATATACTATTATTATTATTATCATTTACTGCAAATGCAATTGAATGTGTAATGTACAAAGTATCAAATTCAACCTATAATAGTAGGGTTGCAAACAAACCAAGCCGAGCCGATCATGTGTGCTCGAGTTCAAGCTTGTTTACCATTATTGAGCTTTTTAGGTTGATGCTAAAGTTTGAGTTTATTTACCATTAGTGAGCTTGATTCGAGCTTTTTAGGATGGTGTTCTAGCTTGAGATTGTTTATGATTATCGAGGTCGAGCTCGATTTGAGTTCATGAGCTCGATAAACTGAATTATCGAGCTTGTTAACGAGTATCTCATTTAATAAAATAAGCATGCTTTAATCAAGCCTTAATCAAGCTTGGTCGCGAATAGCTTCTTAAGAAATATACATCAGTTATATCAATTAAAGTTTTTATGTCTAAAAATATAAAAATTTAAACAATATTGTTCAGAAACAAGCCTTAATCGAGTCATAATTCAGCTACAATCGAGCTCCTTAATGAGCTTGTTCACAAGCTTTAAACAATATTATTTATGAACATAAATGAACTAAATGACAAGCTATTCAAGCTTGTTCATTTAGCAATCAAATATTTACAAAAATATTTATGCTCATTTGATTAGTTAATTAAACAATCATAAATGAGCTCTCTCTCTCTCTCTCTCTCCCCCTTTAAAATTTTATATTTTTTACTCATTTTCTTCTTCCCATTTTGTTTTTTTCTCTAATGGTATCTTGATAATTAATTCATTGTGAATTTATGAATAATTTAGATTCAACGTTAATTAAAAATTTTAAAAGCTTAATTGACAGAAATGAAACAAATATGTGCATTAATCCGCACGTTTACCTATAAATCAACAAGGTTGAACAAAATAATCATTAAAGATGATTTATTGTCTTAATGACCTTTTGTTTGTATCCGTGTATCAAATTTCAATCAACTCATATAATTCAAAATGATATATTTAAATTAATGTATCAAAGAAATAAAAATATATTTAAGCTGACTAACTAATTGATGGTTTGATTTTTTTTTTGAGTTTTATTAAAATTGAAATTTTAAAAAGACAAAATTATTATTAAAAGTCGTTTATATTAGTCTTAACACAACCATAAACGCATTTATGAAAAAAATATGGCCGCGTGCCCCAAAAATCATTGTCTCAAATAAATTTAGCTAACTAAAATAAGGAAAAAATATCTTCGAAATTTAAATCTATCTGCTGACGAGCGCCGTTACGTTGGTCCACGTACATACAATCCACCTCAAAAAATCTATTGGAATATTTTTAAGAGGAGCATAAGAAATCGACAATAACATTGAACTTTGTTGTATATGCTTTTACTTAGTAGTTAAATTAGTTGTCTATTCTGTTATATTCAGAGATACAGATTTCTCTTATTTTATTCTTATTCAATCTTATCAAAGTTGAGTTCTAAGATTTTGTTTAAAGTCAACTTTATATTGGGGATATGGGATTTGATTTGCTTGTCTTAAGCGGAGATTATTTTGATGGCTACAAGATTACAATATGATTCTTAAAAACGACAGGCACCAATGTCTTATGACTTAAATTACAGAAAATTAGAAGAAGAATAATTGAAATTGGCAAAAGTGGATGCTTATTTAAATCAATTGATAATTTTGACATCTGATTTAATGGAATCCAGAATGAATATGATTCGATCTCTATTTACATCTGAAAAACAAAATAAAGAAGTCAAACTACGGTTCATCTAAAAATAATAAAGATGATTAGTCGGTGTATGCAAGCTAGGATAGAAGTTTTCTTTAGAAAGCAATAATAATCACAGCCAATATAAGAAGTTAGAATTACTTGTGCAATACATAATCAGTGTGATTGTATTATGAATAATTGAAGCACTAAAGCAAGTTTTCTAGTCAAAAACTGCCCGTGGTCTAGTCTTATCCATGGAGTGAATGGAGAGAAAAAAAAAATATAAATAATGTATTCTTCTTTATTGATTGAGATTAGCAAATGATTTGATTGCCCATTCAAGAAATAAATATTGTGTACAACCAAGGTTACATTAATTCTAGAGAGTTCTTAAAAAATTGAGATTGTGAAGATTTGGCAAAATGTACAAGATCATGTCATGTTTCATGGCCCTTTACAGTTAGACATGGGCTAATATCAATAGCACAATATGGGCTACAAAAAATAATGAGAAAAAGTATACAAACTATTTTAGTTTAGTGGTTCTTATAGAAAATTGATTAGGCTACTAGTTATCTTTTATGTGAAAATTGTGAGTGAGTTTTGATAAGAGAGTTAATACCCTTGCCAAGTTATGTTAGTTGAACTTTGAGTGTGTTTTAACTGGAAATCCTTTTTGTTGGGTGAGAACTTAGGACAAGTAGATTGGATTTTGAGAAGAAGGATATATGCTTGTGACTTCTGGAGTCTCTCAAATGAATTCAATGTTTGAGCTTGAAGTTCGATAGAACATCAGTCTAGGTGACTTGATGAGTTTTCATATTTTACAAGCATAATAGTAAGAAACTCAAGGGTCTTGGACAATTTTTAATTTTGATAAGTTGTGAATGAGTTCAACAAGTTATCCGTTTATCAATGGTAAAATTTAGTTTAGGCTTATCAGTTGTAAAATCAAGTTTATGCTTATCAATTGACAAGAATCAAACTGAGGAGAATGTGGGTGTGCAAAATTGATTTCCTTATTTTTTGTTCCCCTCTGAGGAGTTAAGTAGGAAAATAACTACAAAAAATTAAATTTAACATTGGTGAAATGAATCTAAAAGTTTCTAAAAAATCTGAAGAAATTTGAAATTTTACATCCATTATATAAATTATCAGCAACCCAAACCTATAAAGATGGACACAAAAACTGGCACCAATTAAATGAACAATTCTGAAAGAATTTAATGTGACTAAGGTTGCTTATGAATGTATAAGTTATCTGGGAAGAAGGTTTTAGCATTGTAGTGCAAAGTTAAAATTTTTGAGTCTCATCTACTGGCATCTGAATTAATGAGAGATCTTGCTCATTTCTCAAGGATTTTGATGTGACACATTCAATTGGAATCTTGTTTGAATAATCATTATGATGAACTCATCTAATTAAAGACAAAGTTGCAAGCTTTGGAGGCAAAAAATATAGCACAAAAGGCAATGCCAAGTGAGGAAAGATATATAAATAATTATATTTGTACTATAAGGAGTCTTAAGGTTCAACTTTAAGGAAATAATCGACTTCGTTTCATTTTTCTCACAAAATCTAAAGTAGTAATGTTTCTTAGGATTAGTTTGGGCTAATTTGAACAAATTTCTTGTTCAAGATGAGTAGATCTCTAATGATGATTATATTATGAGTGATGATTGGCCTAACTAAGTAGACTCTTAATAATATATATGCAATAAAAATGAATTTTACTAGTAAAACCTACATTATCAACAAATTTAAAATTATTTATGAATTATGTATGTCTTTTATTTTCTATTCTTGTAATCTTTTCTTTTTTATATTTTCTTAGTAAATATATATGTCATGTAATCTAATTAGCTATAGTAATCTCATGCCTTACTCAACCTATTATTTTATGAGTTCACTTTTTGGATAAGTCCTTTCCTCATATGGATGTCTCACCTTACATTAGTTTTCATCTTTACATGAGAAATCATTTTTTTGACTTGCCACTCATAATAGATTTCCCATTCTCTTTATATATCTTAACATAATTAGCAGTTTCAGTTTTTGGGGATAACTTTCTTGAACGGATTTTTTTCGGACTTGAACAAGAATTCAGTCTTGACTCCGCATCTTGCTTTTTCAACGGAGTCTAAAGTTAATATTTAGATTTAAGTGTGATGGTTGTAGATGAAACCATCAATTTTTTAATAATTTAGTGTAAGAAGTTATAACACTAGAGAGCTAACATTTTAGTTAATTAGCTTATTAGACATTTAAGTAATCGAGAAGCATCTAGTTTTGAGAAATCATTAAATAAATATATATAAATACTTGAAGAAAAAAATTATTTTTTCAAGGAATGATATTGTCATATGTTCATCAACATTTTTTTCTGGTTGAATAAAACTCAAGACTTTCATTAAGTGTTAGGATGACTTATTTGTAAGGTATAAGATGTCTGAGTTTATAAGGGTCTTTAATCAATTAGTTACACATAGTTCTACACCCAGACGTAAAGTATAAACCACCTCATTAGCTTCCTTAATTCAACTAATCTTTTTTTAAAATTGAGTACGCATTTAGGGAAAATAGTTTTCTAATTTTGGCCTTATGTCATCGACATTCCAATCTTCCTGAATCAAAGTGACCAATGTTATGTTAAAAAATTGTGTGCCAATTATGAGAACAAATTTAAGTAGTAGTTACTCAATCATTCTAAGTTATTGTGTTAATACATCTTTTAATGTGAGTTTCTAAGAGCACACACACACATAATATATACACACACACATACATATATATATATATATATATATATATATATATATATATATATATATATATATATATATATATATATATATATATATATATATATATATATATATATATATATATATATATATATATATATATATATATATATATATATTTATTTGTTATATTGTATGAGCATTTAAGTGGACTAATTAATTTCTCATATTCTTAGGGGGTAGTTCATCTAATATAATGGATGCTTCTTTCTAAATATAATAAAGTATTTTGTTTTTATTGAGGTGTGTTTCATGAGTGTAATTTATCATATTGTCCATGTTGAACAATCACAAAATTTTCCAATGAAAAGCAAAAGCAAGAATTAGAAGCTATTTTTTCTCTTTAACTGAAATAAAATCTGTATATTTATAAGGAATTTTTTCTAATAGAGAGTTTCTTATTTCTTTCAACATGAAAAATTCTTTGAATTATTATAATTCACACTACTTTACTTGTATATGTTTGGACTCAATAACTATCAAGTTAGATTATTCTTTTAATACTTAAGCTACTTCCTAAGTTGACTTGAGTTTTTTTTAAGTATTAATTGATCAATTGTCACATTAACAAAATTTAATTTTGTGAACAATGGTACAATAGTAACTTATAACTTACCTTATCTATATCTTTTAGTAATTATTCTTTAATTCATAACTCATTTTGTAGTCCCAAGCACGTTATAGAATCATCATTATTGGTAATTTTCAACTCATTAAGTTATTCATTTTTAAAATTAAAAACAATGAAGTTATGTACATTATTCTTAATTGTAGAATTGCCTTAGATCCATAAGAGAAGATAAATTATAGTTAGTTACCAAACATGAATTGGTTTGAAGGACCCATAAAGTGGATTGTTACATCTAATTCCAATTAGCTTTAACACATATGACCTTTTTTAATGTTATTTATAAAAGTTTCTTTGAAGGTTTAACTTATTCATGTTTGTCTGATATACGATAGTGAGTATGAGATGAATGGCTTAATATTAGAAAAAACTATTATATTAATTTATCAATAGCAAAAAAAAAAATATAATGATAGTAGAGCTAAATAATGTATTTTCGGATAACATTGTATTAAACATGGGATGTGCTTTGTAAATACATTATTTTCAATCCATATGGTAAAGTAATAAATCATGATGAGTATTAATCAATATCAACAAATTATTATTGGAAAGGGATTGAGTAAATTCATTCCTTACATAGTGAATTATGATTGACTTACGATAAAGTTAAAGTTTATGAGAAGGTTGAATTTTGGGATTAAACTTATAGAATTAAATAAATCACTTTGCAATTTTCTTAGCATCTTTACATAAAGTAGGCCATAAATAACCATATAACAATATTGTGTTTGCTATTATTCTCCCTTTATATTGGCTATTATATTCCTTCTAATGATTCACTTTGAGTACACATCAAAGAATAGTCAAAGTAATTATGTTTAATTTTTTTTCATAAATAAATTATAATGTGCTACTTTATCCTTGAATCTCTTAAGGCCTTTTTGAATGAATCAACATTACTATGTTGAAAAATACTGATCAACTCAATGAGGGACATCTTTGACTTGCATCACACTTACTTTTTTAATTCTAAGGCAAGCAACTTCCAAAGAAAGTTAGCAATTAATATTTCAGACTTTGATAGTAAATGAGCATACCAGTTTCATTAATTATTGAGGGATCGACTATAAGTTAAAGAAATCAAACTAATGTAATTTATAATTTAATTTTGTAATATAATTTTTCTTTATTGGTTTAGCATTTTTGTGTTTTCTATGCATTTGATTAATAATAAATTAAGAAATACATAAGTTAGTAAGATGGTTGGCATTAATTCAAAGAATAATCTGAAGGTCAATAAATAATGTTTTAACTAAATATAATAAAATGTGACATGAAAAATAAGTTTTTATAGTTTATTAAGGATAGTTTTTGTTGTCTCTTTAAAATAGTTTGAATGTAAAAACTCCTTAGACTAAAGGTTCCATCTATAAAAGATTTTAAAATAAATATTTTTGAATGATGATTTGTTTATAATTTTAAAAAGTCTTAAGTTAGTAATGAAATTAGTGATTTCTTGCTCTTTAATAAGCATTCTCAAACCAAGAGATATCTTATTATTTTAAATTCAACAAGCCATTTTAAGAGTTATCCTTAGTGATTAAGTTTTGATAACACCATAGTTAGAGGATACCCAATATTGACATGGTTCAAATAAGCTTGAAAATGAGAATGAAGTTATTGGGTAGTGTTAACTAGTGCTCAAGCTAGTCTCTCAATGATTGGTTGTCTCAATTTTGCCTCTCAATGAATTTTACTAATGCAATAGATTGGTTATTTTTTTCATTGATCTTCCAAGGCCAAAATAATGTAAAAACCTCTTTGCTTACTTCAACAAAGAGTACCATATTGTCAACGGGTTGTTAGCATTAGAGAAGTGATCCGAAAGTGACTTTAAATAATTAAAAAAGTAGTTATATTTTTTAGTCTAATTGAAATTTATCCCACAACAAATTTTAAAGTTAAGAAAACACTTGTCATATGTCTCATAGATGAAGTGATTGAAGCAATAATTCACTTAAAAGATCAATATAAGTCCTTACTAGTTCTAGAGAGTCATAGGTCCACTTTTTACAGATGGTTAATATTAACATGGTTCAAAAAAGCTTGAAAATAAAAATGAAGTTGTTATAATGCTGATTAGTGCTTAGGAAAATTTCTCCATAGTTTTTATGCTAATTCTACATCTTTGTGAATTTTTACTGATGTAATAGATTTGTCTTTTTTTTTCATCCTTCTTCTTAAATCAAAATAAAATAATAACTCTATATTTTATGAAGAAAGAGTTTCATTTTTTCATTACATTGCTAGCATCACACAAGAGGCAAGAAGTAATTAAAGGACTACTTTACTTTTTAGTCCTACTAAAGTTCATAATACCACTTCAAATCTTGAAGTTAAGAGAGCAGTTACAATCATGCTTAAAGATGAATCGATTGTGGTGAAAAGCTTACCTAATAAGTCATTATAAGTCTTGAGTAGTTCAAGAGAGTTACATCTATATATATAGGTTTGATCATTTCTAGATTCTTTTTAAAGTATTCATGTGCTAATAATAAGCATAAAAAGTTTGGGGTAAGGTTTTAAAATGATGTTAAATATTAGTGAGTAGAAAAATTTTCTAGGAGATTAAGAATATATTGACTTGACATCTTATTAATAATGAGTATATTATCAATATTGACTTAGGTATTGTAACCCATTTGATTCATAAAGGTTTTTCCCATTATTCACTTTAATATCATCTTAGCATTCTTTAGTTTAAAATTTTAAACTTTATAAAAAAATAAACCATTAGAAATGATTGTACTATTTACTTAGGTGATGAGATGCATTAAGATATGATGATAGCCTAAGAAGTCATTCAAAAAGCTCATAACTTAAAAGAATATAATTTTTTAATTAAACAATTTATTTATACAAGTAAATAATATAATTTTGAATTCATACTAGTGAAGTCATCACACATCTACCATTTTCATTTGACTTTTGTATTTTCATGATATTTGAGATCTAATAGGATAATATACTTATTGTGTGAAGCCATTATTTTTGCATTTAAATGTTGTTTTAGATTAATTATGGACAATGATTGATCTTTTACTTAATTGATTTAGCCAACTTCTCATGTTAAGTCAATCACATAAATTATTAAAATAAAGTTTTCAAATTTTAGCTGCAAACCAATCAAAACATGTTAATATTTAATCTAAGGGCAGTAATGAGCTCTTCCTTGTGTGCTTGATTGAAAGAAGCATTAATATGCAATGTGTAAGTTAAAACATTATCTTAAATATTGGCTACATATGTTTCTTAGATTTAAGTCTAAACTTATTATAAAATAAGAGTATCACTACATATGCTTGAGATTATTAATAAATTTTCTTTAATATTGATTATTCAAAGTCTCATAAAAAATTACACTTAATATGTGAGGTGGAGATAATTGACTTAATGATATTAATGAGAATGTGGACATCAAAAATATCAATACAACTAAACCTAAATCCTCTTCAAGATTAAAACCCTCAGCATAATTTGACCCAATAGTTTGGCATTAGTAATCCCCAAGACAAACCCATGTTGAAGAGTCACTTATAAATCTTTCCTACATTATAGGTTTGACTTTAGCTAGGCCTAAGGTAGACCTTTTTCCTTGCTTAAATTTAATCATTCCCAACTAAATATGAGTGTTGAGTTTAAGAAATTAATATATCTTATTAATTTTATTTTTTATATGATCTACCATGAGATTATGAGAATTTAGTTTACCATCCTAAAATTATTTTGAATGATTTGGCTAATGGTTAAGTCAAAGGCACCCACTTGTCCTTACCCCATTTAAGTATTTAACTAAGTGATTATCCACTTAATCAAATTGGTCAATCATCAAAGATATTCAACCTCCAAATGTTTTGTGTATGATTATGAATCAAATAAATATTAGAATCCTCTAAATGACTAAGAAAGTCAAATTTTGTCCAATATTGTCAACCATTAGCCTTGGTTGAAGTTAAGATATATGGACCTCATACACACAATGATTATACAACTTATACCAATATTCTCCCTATGCCTCCAGTCATGGTTATTTGATTAATAAAATCTTATAAGGTAATCATACACATATTGATTTAGACCATTCTTAATATAGCCACACTTCTATAATTGTACAACTCTTTTTTATGAATATGATTATCTTTTAGATCAAGTTCTATTTGTATTTGACCAATATCACCTTCGATTAAATTCATACCCAACTAAGTCATACTAGTTTTATAAAGTAATTCCATGACTCTATCACAACCTATGATTGAACACTTAAACTTCTAAGTATATACCAATGCTTCATTATCTTCCTTCCTCTTCTGAATGGATACTTTTCATTCAAGACAACCCACACTCTAGATATCTTGCTTACTTTTTTACTTGTCTAGAAATTATCTAATTTTAAGAGTTCATATCCCAATTAAACACTTGAATCATGTATTTAATAGTCGATGGATTAGATTATTTTATCAAATTGTTACATATGTAAGCATGTAAAGTGAAGTCCATACTTTAGGTTAAAATACATCACATAAGAGCATGACTTAACTATACTCTTAATTGATTATTATTATTAAATAGTCCATCTTATAGTAAAAATCATGCAATCTTAATCAAACTTTATATGATCATTCAATGAGTCTAATTAGCCTAAAGCCTACTACTTCTATTAATGATAATAAACGTGATAAGTGATAGGATAAATATAGTTTCATAAATGACTTAGCTTGATAAGTTATTAAGATCATATGAGTTGACCTTAGGATATACTAAACCCTAAACCCATACATAGACTTAGGTGCCATGATTATTTGCAAGGCTTTAGCTGCCTGCCATAAGGATGATGTAGTTAAGTCATTTTGATGCATAAATCCTTGGATGCTTGGGTCAAGGTTGCTTTGAGTGTGATTGAGATTTTAATTTTATTAATGTGTTTATTTTGTGTTGTACTTGACATTTGATTATTTTGGTGTGTTAAATTGAATATATTTGTGTAGGTTCTTAATGTATGCCCATTGCTTTTACTTTCATTTTTATAAGGGTCATGCATCAATATATACAAGCTACCCTTTATTTATGATTTTATATCTCTACTCCATGATGTTATATATTTGTTATAATGCGATAAATAAATTTAGCATTATGATATTTTCTTTACTATATTTATTTTTTTATAATTTATATATAGAAATAAAGTATAAGCAAAGTTCCATGACCCCATTATAATCTAATTTAGTGCCTAGTGATTAGTTATTGCATTTGAACTAGGAGAAAAAACTAAAGTAGTGAAAAACTAAACATATACTTTATTATTTAAATTGTTTAAGCTTATTAGGTAGAACTCAATTACCCTTTTTAACTTTTATTCTATGTATAAGTAGATTGAAAGCTGCATAAACATGTTTCTTATTTTTCATAGCCATCATAACATTGTGATAATTTATCTTTATTTTGTTTGTTTGTTTGTTGTTTTTACTTTTATATTCTAATATGATTGTTTAGGCTATAGATGATTTCAATTTATGATTGAATAAAATATTTTTTAATCAAGTCTAATAAGATGATGAATAACATTATGATTAATTAAGAATATAATTTAAAATTGAAGTTAAGGCTCTCTCTCCATGCAAACATTTTTAATTACTTCTGATCGCTTATATATATATTTATAATATGGAGCTAACCAGCTATCAAATACCTAAATACTAGTGCACATTTATAACAATGACAAGTCAAGCATGCATTATATGTCTTAACTTAAAGACGAACATCCTGCATTACATGTCATTTCCTTTTGGATAGATTTTTTAAGTATGCATGGTTTTAATTATGCTTGAGGAGCCTTAAAATGTTAAGAAGTGGCAACCTTACCAATACAGGATTGTAAGTCAAAAGTTGAGTAGCTCTAGTTGCATATTATTTTCATTCTTCTTGTAAATCATTTTTATACCTATATATGGATTATAAGTCCTACATGTATTCAATTTTTTTTATATAAGCAATCTATCTATGGAATCCTTAGTTTTTTTTCCCTAGTTTGATGTCATAAAGCCAACTCTATAACATGCAATACATAGTTGTTGGAAGAACATCTCATAACTGGATTGTTCTATTAAGATAATAATTATTGAATCATGAGTCCCGTTTATTAAACCTTAAAAAATAAAAAAAAAAAAAAAAAGAGATATATAGAATAAATAAATTATATATATATATATATCACTTATTAAGAGTTTCTCTTAAAGATATCCTTGGGTGTAATTAACTAGAGGAAGCATAATCCATTTTGGTGATCAAGTAAACAACATTATCATTCATTTCTTTTTATTAACTTAATGATATGTCTATAAATAAAGATTTATCATGAGTTCAAATGAAAAATAGAGACCTTAGATTCTATTTTTATCTCATATTATGAAATATTTTATTTAAAATTGTATCATCATGTTAATATATTCTTTCCCACTCTAAAGAATATAATTTGTGAAGAGACTATGACATCAAACAGGTGGGTAGTGGGAGGAGGTGGCATGTGAATTGAGTGTTTTAAAAAATTTTATGTTAAAGCTTAGCCTTTAAATTTTGTAAAAGAGTTAATGAAAAATAATTTAACTTTTAAATGGAGCAAATAATAAACCAACAATAAGGGTAGGGCAATCAAAACACCTCGTTGTTTGCAAAGAGCTTGTGTTCGGCTCGTTAAGTAGCTCATATTCAAATCATTCGTAAGCAACCAAATCAAACACGAACAAAATTTTTAAGCTCAATTTATAAATGAGCCGAACATAGACAATACTTTGTTCGATTATGTTCAGCTCGATTTAGCTCAAAATAAATAAATAATTATAATTAATTATATAATTTTTATATAAAATATAATTTCTATCATTAAATATTTTTAAAATTTATATTTGCTTAAATAATTAAGTTAATAAAATTTTAAATCAAATAAGTTAAGATATATTATAATGAATTATAAGTGATTCTTTGATTATGATAATATCACATCCATCAGATTTTTGATTTATGGCTAAGATTTAACCTTCTAAACCCTACTCATATATAATCCTTTCCTCGCATGAGCCCTAACACACCATCATAGTTACTCGATCGATTTGGCTTTAATTTCCCTAATCCTGTTAGTCCATCACTTTCTAGTTTCTACTCTTCTCACTTCTGGGCACTGGCATTCTAGGACTTAGAGTTGTGTGTTTTGTGAGTTGCAACACTACTATCTATAGAAATCTATGAACCTCCAACCATGATTTCTAGTTTTTTATGGTTTGGTATCGACCATTATTTTCTTCTTTTTATCAGACTTCCACTTAGGACTCGGTCGAATTTGCATGTAACATCATTCTCTTCACTCTTCTCCCACATAATCTATATGTTTTTGTTTAATGTGTAGCTTTTCTTTTTGATCTGTGAAGTAATTAATATGTGGTGAATCTGGTGATTACTTTAGTTTCCTGATAAAAGTAGAAATGCTCTTAAAGCTTCTAGGGTTTGTGGCTTTGGTGTTTGATTTGTAGTTGGGAGTGTGCATCCAGATGTGGAATTATTTATTGTGTCTAGGCTTTTTGAAATCTCTGTTTAATTATTTTATGTAACTGATTTAAGGTTCTAAATCTTCAAGGAAGCTTTTTAAAATTTCATTACTTCTACGACTTGTGGGTTTTGCTGTTTGATTTGTAGAATTAAAATGTGAGAAATATAGCCTGATGCCTTCATTATATATTGCTATCTTAGGGTATTGAATGCTTGATGTACTTATTCCTTGGAGGCTTCTCTTAAGTCTTAAGCTCTATTTTATGTAAATGCTTGTGAATCTCCATAAAGTTTTTTTAAATTTCTTTATTTCTAGAGCTTGTGGATTTTGGTGTTTAATATGTAGATGAAGATGTAAAAAAATAGCTTAATGTCTTTGGTATCTACCAACATCTTATGCTGTCGAGATACTCGATGCTTTATTTTTTGTAGGCTTTTTGGAATTGTTGTGAAAGCAAGCTCTAATTTAGGGTTAGGGTAACATACAGTGATGTAAATTCTTAATTTATGTTCAATTTTGTTTTTTTATTCAGTAACATGATGATTGATGACCTTGCATTATCTAACTATGTTATGATGGTATCATGGTGACTTGGTGAATGTGTTAGATGACAAATCTATTATGGAATGCTTGCTGGTTAATTTAAAGAAGGTAGTATGGCTTGTTAATTGTTTAGAGGGTCTTTTTGTGTAGTTTCATCATCACATGCCATTTCAATTTTCTATTTAGTGCTTAGTTTGATAGTTCTTGAAGGAAATAAAATTTGAGATTGAGTTTTACTTAGCTTTTTATCATGAAACATCAAACATCCAATGCACTAATGATATCGTGGAATCTTGTGTTGAACACCTCTTGTAGTATTATTTTATCATAAATGGCATAAATGACTTATTTATGCATTTCATCTATAGAAAATGTAATATTTATGGACTGCTGAAAGTACTTTTTAGTTAGTTTTAATTCATTTATCTATCCTTTTATTTAGTTGAAAGTAGTAATGATATAGCTATAGAAGTTGAAGTAGTAATGAATATCCAAATATTTCTATAAAACCAATTGGATTAGAGACATAGTTAGTTTTGAGTACAATCATAGAACTCCACAAAAGAAGGGTAGGAAGAGAACATCTACAATTTGGGAATATTTCATTGAAACTACATCAATATTCAAAGGAGTTTCTATACCTTCTTTACAATGTATTTGCTATCGTACAAAATTTTATTAATCTAAAATAGACACTACTTCATAGCTATTGAGGCATGCCAAAGAATGTGATAAAATTAAAACAAGGAATAAACAAGTTAATGATTTCCCTAATAAAAAACTTAAATTATTAAATTTCATGCCTTTTGATGCCAATATAAAAATTTAGATTCCTATATTTTATGACCTAAAAAATTATGATTAGCTTCAAATCAGAGAAGTTATTGCAAAAATGATTATTATGCATGAGTACCCATTTGTGATTGCTGAACATATGTGGTTTAACATTTTGTTGAAGGTCTTGAATCCAAATTATGAGAGGGTCTCTAGAAACACCATAAAGAATGACTGCATGAAAGTTTATGAAAATGAGAAAGATAAGTTGATAATATCTTAAAGGCATAAATAGAGTCTCACTAACTTTTGATTGTTGGACTTTCAATCAAACAATTGGATATATGTACTTAACAATTCATTACATTGATGAATTATAAAAGTTGCATAAGCGAATCATTAGTTTTAATGAGCTTGAGCCACCACATACATGTACTTTTTTTGTGATGCTATATGTGATTGTTTATTGGATTGGAATCTTCATAATAAAGTGTCTACTATCACATTGGACAATGCTAGCAATAATGACGTTGCTGCTAATGCTCTTAAAGTTTATTTTCAGTCTAGAGGCAAGATTCATTTTTGGGGCATTTTTCATGCTAGATGTTGTGCTCACATCTTGAATATCATGGTTCAAGATGGATTGAACGAGGTTTAGGATATAATTCATAAAATCAAGGAGTTGGTATAATATCTAAAAAAGTCTCCAGTAAGGTTACATAAATTTGTAGAAGTGCCAAAGTAATTAGGAATTTATGCTTTAAAAGGTCTATCTATTGATGTTTCGACAAGTTAGAACTCCACTTACTTAATGCTTGAATCTTCATTTCTTTGTCATAATATTTTTATGAATTATACTGCTCGAGATAGCAATTATAGGTGGTTTCCTCAAGACTTTGAATGGCTTAAGTATGAGCAAATAAGACACTTTCTTGCTATTTTACATAATGTTACTAATGTGATTTTTGGTTCTTCTTATCCCACCATAAATATTTTTTTCCAATTGTCATGCATGTTAAGAAGTTGCTACTGGAGAAATGTAACTTATATGATGCATACATAAAGCAAATGACAGTTGTTAGGAAAACCAAATTTGATAAGTACTGGGGTTTTGACCTCACTTTTGTAGTGAGTTCTTAATCTCCCCATCTTAGATTTAGGAGTCTTCTAGATACTAAGACATCCTTAGTCATAAGACACTTCTAACACTTAGGTGAACTCTTAACCTAAGCCTAGAAACTTAGAAGGATTAATCATAAGATTAGGCTTTGCATGAGATCCACTTATCCTATAGCCTAAACTCAATCTACATTCACCTTCTTAAGTCAAAACCAAATCTCAAATTCAATTCAAATACTAAATCCAAATCCAAATCCAAGTCAAATGATTGAAACTCATGATCAAATCCAAATTCAAAATCAACCTAAGCCCTATGATTTTATCTTATGGACTTAGCAATGACCAAATTCAAACAAATCCAAGCTCAATTAATTCTCTCAAATATCGATTCAACCCTTCAATGAATCCATTGAACTTACAATCAAGCTTAATTCCAAATCCAATTTGCAAAAAAAAAAAAAAAAAAAACCTATAATCATACCAAATCCTCTCTAAGCCATGTGATCAACCTTCATGAGCTTAGCCAAAATCCATTCAAACCACTTCAAACTTAAGTGATTTTCTCATGAATCAATCATATCTTCAATCTTCTTTTATATATAAATCAAATCCACATTCAAATGATCAAAACAAAATCAAATGAAATCAAATCAAATCAAATTAAGATCCTTCCTAAGCCATATGAATCAATCTTCATGAGCTTAGCCAAATTCACCTTCAAATCACTTCAAAATTAATTAATTTTTTAATGAATCAATCTCAATCATATTCACAAATATAAATGAAATATGTATTTAAATCATCAAAACTAAATCTAACTAAATCAAAATTCAAACCTAAGCCACATGACCAAACTCCATGGACTTAAGCCAAATTCCTTCATTCCAAAACTCAAACTCAATTGATTTTCTCATAAATCAATCATACCTTTAATCATATTCACACATATAAATGAAATTTATAATTATCAAGCAAAATCAAAATCTACCCAAGTCAAGCCCAACCTAGCCCTTTTGACTTAAAATTTTTAAATGAATCAAAACTCATTTGAACCCAAACTGATTGTAGTTGAATTATATCAATCCTAAGCTCACATATAAACTCAACTAAATGAAACTCACCCAAAATCAAGCCACTAAACCTAATTGGTTCACTTGACCCAAAGTGACCAATTTGACCTATTTGATCCAAAATCCAATTCAATCCAAATTAAAGTGAATTAAGCCAATCCAAACTTCATAACATGATTGTTGATTATCCTAGGTTGATCAATTATCATAAATTGGGTCAAACCAAGTCAACCTAGCCCTTTGACCAAGTCAACCTTCTTAACCCATAAGAACTTAAACTAGCCAAATTGCAACCTAAGCCAAATTAATTGAAACCAATGACCCATACCCATCCAAAACCAACATTTGAACATGACTTGACCTTCAATTGAGCCAAGCCTAACCCAATTGGCCATCTTGACCCAAGTTGACCCAAATTGACCTACATGGCTAAAATGGATCAAATCAAAATCTAAATCAGATTGATTGCAACCAATAGTTCAAGTTCATTCAAAATTGACTATTAAACTTGACCAAAGCCTCAATTGAGCTCAATTGACCCACTAGACCTAAATGACATATTTAACCCAACTTGACCTAAAGGATCAAACCAACTTAAAACCAAATCAAATATAAATTAAACTAAACCAAAGGCTACAACATATTCCAAATGATCAACCAAACCCAAACCAAGCATGACCCAAGCAAATTTGGTCAATTAGGTCAAATTGGTCAACTTGACCCATTTGACCCAAATGAACCTAAATGAGCCAAAACTAAATCTAAACTAAGTTGAACTAAAACAATGGAACCAATACATCCCAAATGATCATATGAACTTGGTGTAAATCAATGGCACCATTACATCCCAAGTTGAACCTAAATGAGCCAAAACTAAATCTAAACCAAGTTGAACTAAAACAATGACCCTTGGTTTAACCCAATTTGACCAATTGGTCAACCTAACCCGATTCGACCCAATTTGACCCAAGTCAAATTGAGCCAAATTGAACCAAATGAACTCCAAATGACATGAAATTCTACCCAACCCACTTTTGAATCATTCCAAATCTTTCCAAATCAAATCCACTGCCAAATGACCAAGATACCCTTGGGCTAAGGATATCACATGAGGAAAATCAACCATGTAAGTGGTCATATCCATTCCTTGACCACTTAGCACTCTCCCATTGGTCCACCTAAGCTCCTAGGACACTGCCCAACCCAAAGGTGGTTGAGTTGACCATGACCCATGGGGAGGTGAAATCATCTCACCTCCCCCATTGGAGAACTTGAAACACCAATGACACCCACTACCCTCCTTGGCAGCCACCTCCACACTTTCACCCAACCAAACTGAGCCAACTCATCCACTCAAGGACACCCATGACCCTCTGAGGTGGCGGATAATCAAGAAGAGGGGGTATACACCCCCTCATTTCCATCAAACACACATGAATTCATTCCTCGAGATAGAGAACCCTAAGACGAGCTGCCAAGAGCTTCTTAGAGAGTTTCCAAGCCTTCCCAAGCTCCCACTCTTAGTTTTCTTCAAGATGAAATAAGGCATCACCTCATTTGATCCCATTTACTCTAAATTTCACCAAAGTGCAATTAACTTTGCACACACCATCCTTGGAGCTAGTCAAGTAAGAATGAATCACCTCTTGAGCCCTCTGACCATCGGACTATCAATTTCGATCAATGTCGACCACCAACGCTTCAAGTATTGGCCTTCCGAGCAAAGCACCTTAAATTGGAGCTTGTGCTAATTAGTAGAGCATCGTCTCCACTAGACGGCTTCCTTAATCGAGATTTCCACCGGTCTTGAGCTCCGGTGATGTATGCCATTGAAACCAACCTCCATATGAAAATTGGTTGGAGCTTTTTGAAGAAAACTTTCATCTCACGTGATCTTTGCCATTGGATCCCTTCGATCCTTCACGCGAAGGTGTGGGATCCGTTTGGAGTCGATTCAATCTTGGATCATGTGTGTAATGGCGAACGGACTCCGTTCCCCCTCTCTCGCGTGATGATAGTTCACGCACCATCCGTTCCGTGTGATCAGAATGGGCAATCGTGATTAGATTTGATAGATCGATCCAATTTAATCATTTAGTATTGCGAGATTAATCATAGCCATTCGATCAGATGACACATAAGAAAATGCATTTGTTGTCGCCACATAAGTGTTAACTAGGATTATGTTTAAGTAACCAATCCCATGGTGCCATGTAAAAAGCACGTCAAGTCAGCGCTCCATGTGGTGTTAAAGAAATTAAGGGTTAATTAGGCCTAATTAATGTGTTTTAATGGTTGAAACTTATAAAAATCATAACAAATTGTATAAAAATTAGAAAAAATACAAATAAACACTAATTTTAAAGGTATTTCAGAGAGGAATTTATTAAAAATATCCATAATTAATTTTTAACAATAATTAGAGCTTAATTAGGGTTTAATTAGAAATTTAATTAGCTTAATTACTCCTTAATTAGTTAATTATTTAACCATAAACTTTTTGAGATTATTTAAGGTGATGACCTCTATCTCCCCTAATTTTCTTGAGATTTATTGGTTAATTAATTAGGAAAATGAGTTAATTAAGCCCTAATTAGTTTCTTAATTTAATTAAGAGTTAATTAATGACATGGATAGTGACTAATTAATTAATTGGGCTATTAATCATTGTCTAACAGTGAGGGGACTTATAGAATAGGATTGAGACCCCTTTCCTAATCTCTTTCCCTAAGTTCATCCCATTTCTTTATAAAAATAATCAATTAAAGATTAATTAGCTAATTAATTACTTGATTGTTTAATTAAAATCTAAAAATGTATCTAATCCTAATTAACAGTGGTAGATCTTTAGGTGTTCAATAACCTAAAGATATTTAAGGAAATTATGGCTAGCCTACATGTGTAGGAAAATCATAAAAGTACTTAATCAAATTCCTTAAGCTAATTAATTATTAATTATGAGTCAATTGCATTAGGCTCTTTCATTTCTTAGGATCATTGAAAATTTATTTTCTATGCATATCATGTTGGCTCATAATTATTTAGTTAATTACTTTAAGGTAACATATAAAAGGGTTAAATAATAGATTTAATGCATATTACAACTTAATTAACCCATAAAATCAACTTAATTACATATCATTAAACAAAATAAATTAACAAACATGGGAATGGGTTAGGATCAACAAACCTTTCCTCACATCCTCAAATCAAATCAAAATATGAAATTAAAAGTGGCATTAAAGAAACTTTGGTTTATTTTAAAGTATTTTATTTGACATGATTGTCCTTAGGAATTAATTTGATTGAATGAAATCATGTGTTTATGTTCCTTTATTCCTTTCCAATCATGTTAAATGTTGTATGTCATTTGAAATCATACATTCATCTTTTCAAAGTTAATTAAATCAAATGTTTTTTTAGTAAGCTTGCATGTGTTGGATTAATTTATAATATGTATGGCTATTATCACTAATGAATTCAAATTATTATTTTCAAAGTCCACGAATCAATTACATTGATTAAATTGATAGTAGTTATGGATATATATAGGTTTGCATGCGCTTATAGCTTAGATATGTGAAGTGAAGCTTTCTTTTTCTTAATTCATATATGGTTGTACATGTGTTTGAATTTAATAAGTATATAATCCAGACATCCCTGGAATATGAGGCTCCCAAGGAGTTCATTTGATTACCTCACTTCCCTTGTTAACAGTGACATGTACTGATTTGATTTCATTTACATGTGTTTTCACATTAGAATTTGGATAGAACTTTAATCTATATGCATAAATGTTTCAATTAAATAAAAATACAATCTTTGTATGGTTTTCCTTTATTTATTTATGTATACATCCATATGTATTTGAGAAAAGCAAGTGTTTTATATGGACATCCCAGGAATACAAGAATTTAGCTAGCCCCAAGGAGATCATTTGATTACGTCACTTCCTTGGTTAATAATGGTATGTACTAGCTTATGTCTCTTATACATGTGTTTGTGTATTTAATTATAGAATTAGAACCCCTTTTCTTTTTTCAACAATACATGCATCAATAATTGACTAAGTGATTGAATCAATTTTCCATATAGTTTGGAGCTTCCTTTCTTAGGTTATGTACATAAATCTACATATGTTTGAATGCAAATGGGTATATAGTTTAGACATCCCAGGAATACGAGGCTTTAATTAGCCCCAAGGAGGTCATTTGATTACCTCACTTCCCTGATTAACAATGACACGTACCTATTTATATTCATCGCTATATATTTTTGTATAAAAATTTAGATAGAGCATTAAATTAATATGATTAAATAATTAAATCAAATAAAAAAAATATAAAGTTCAAATACATATTTAGATTCATCATTTAAGTGTGCTAAAACTATGTTGAATGCATAGATACACTTAGGATTAAAATTATATGCATGTTACCTGTGATGGAAATGAATAATTGATATGTGTCATGTGTTAGTAATTTAATTGGATTATTCTTAAGAAGCCTTTCATATTAAATAAGGTTATTTAAAGTGAACCTAAACTTAGGATTAATTCAAAATGTGTAATAGGCCATTCACTAAAGAGAACTAAATCAAACTAATGTACTTTAGAAAGTGGCTTAAGGCAGGGATGAAAGAGGCCAATCCTCTTTCTTCTCTTTATAACACTTAGATGCTAACTGTAATCATATGAAATAAAAGAAGACACAAATTAAAAATTCTCAAATCACTAAACAACTTAAAGTGAAATTCTCTTTTCATATTAAATTGAATCCTTTCTAAACTTAGAAAAATCATAACTCTAATACCTTATAAGATATACCACACCAAGACTTAACACAGACATTATAATTAAGTCACCACTTCTAGCTCTATGTTATGACAGTGTATGATATTATGTATATTTTTTGTGATGTATTATTTTAGACTGGATGATAGGGTGTATGCTTTGTAGACTAGATGTTAGGATGATATTAACATAATCATATTTTCTGCAGGGGATTATGCTTAAGGGGTGCTTAAAATAAATATGAATGCTTTCTTCGTAGGTTGCTTAAACCCCTAAGCATAATCGAAGTTAGGACAGGTGGGCTTGGATATCCATGTGTAGGGTGCTAAGTCCAAATTATAAATATAATTGCTTGGGAATGTATGTATGGTTAGCTAACCTCTATTTTGCAGGTGTAATTAAATTTATATTTTATACTTTTAATGTAATTTTGCATTAGGAATTAGAATTAGTTTTATGGGAGTTTAGGATGAGCATTGGCTATAAGGCTTTGTCTTAGGGTGCCATGTGATGCCTTGAAACCTACCAAATAAAAGAAGAAAGGTGGAAAGAAATCAAGACATGAGGAATGAAGAAAGAAGACCCCCCATAGCATTTATAAATTATAATTATTCTTTCATATTCCAAGTTATATAAGGGTAGAGCTCGACTACCCATCTTTTCATTTTCAAGTTGTACGGTGGAACCCAACCATACAGATCTCTTATTCTTTTACACTATTTTATAAAATGTTTGGTGATTTGTTTATATTGTGTATTAGAAATTGCATCTCTTTCATAGTTTCTTAAATGATTGATGCTTTAATGTGTGGCATGGATGCGATTAGGCTCTTAGAAAAAAATTAATTTTTCTACCCAAATTAATCACTCATAATTAAAATTTTCTACAGCTCATAACCTCACCATAAATCTTAGGATGTAAATCAAGATAATTAAAAAATCTAGTAAATCCTTAGTTGAATGATGTCTATTTCACATCATGCATGCATATTGCTTTAGCTCTTGAAAATATGGGATTTCTATTCTTGCACGATAAGAGAATGCTTGACCTGTGAGGGCATAGGAAAACACCCCTTTCTCAATGATTTAGCCAACAACTCTATTTCATCATACATGTAGGCAACAAAATTCTAATGCTATTGTCCAAATGCAGTGTCAAAAATCAAATAAAATTTAAAAAGATTTTGCATTAGATTAAGTCATTACTTATACCACTCATGCTCTAATCTCCTATGGAGTGAGTTTAAGGACTTTAGCCTCTTTTCTAAATAAATAACATCCCAACTATCTTTCAATTTCATATGACTATAGTACATGGATTTAAATCGTAAGAGGAGTTAGTTGGCAGCCATTAGGAAGTTATAAGCCCAACAGTCGATTGGTTTATCCTCTCTTTTGTAGGTAAGCCTTATGCCCACTTTCGCTTAGATTTAGGTCATGTTCTAACTTATGTTTGAACTCCTTAAATTTAGGATCCGAGGTTGCTATTTTCTTTGGGCTACAAGCATAAATTCTCATCTCTTAGACATTCCCACAATCATATGTTGGTAGATTATAAGCCCTAGCAATATAATAAAATTCAACTCAAATAAATAAATCTCTTCACTTTCAAATATATAAGGCCCAATTATAGAATAGATTGGAAAGGTTATTATGCTTCCTTGTATCATGAGCATTTCTACTTATTCCCTTTGGATCCCAAAAATAAGTATTCTCCTTGAACATTCCCAATTGATTTTTCAAACACAACCAATCCTTTGATAGTCTAACCTTAAAATCTTTAGAGATGATAATTGTCTACTTTAATCAAGAGTATTCTTAAAAAATTTTATTTCTTAAGATATAACTAACTATGGAGGCTTGCCTACACAGGGAACTTTAGAACTTGGTTTAATATAAACCCTGCTTTATTCATCTATGTAAGCAGAGGAAAACTCTTTAGTATATTTGAGGACCCATCTTGCCTTAAGAGTCCTTATTAGGTGATTAGGTCCATTAAAAAGTGATGATTTTTATCTTTCAAGATAGTGCATCATTTCTTAATATCATACCCCGATCACTTCAATAAGTAGCCCCTACGATCTACGTGGTGTCCCCATACGTCCAAAAATAAACACCATATGGGGTTAATGAAATTTACTTATGTCTATTGCACCTGTGCTAGATCCTCGATTAAAGATGAAGTTTATCAATTTCACTTTTCCTAAAATATACTCTTCTGCTTCTGCATGATGCTTATGCACTTATTTTTTCTTACTTTTTGTTCTTCTAGACCTGGTTTGCTGTCTAAATTGGTTCTGCTGCTTCTGCACTTATTTTTACTATATTGTTGCAATAGTCCATAGATCATCACTTGTATTTCTATTCAACAGATTAAAAAGTTATAGATATTGCACTTGGTGTTATGCTAAATATTGTGAATTGATGGGCTATGATGGTAATAATATTTTTTCAAAAGAGATGCAACTTAGCTTTATTATTTGACTACTTATATAATGGATAATACACATGGTTTAACTTCATGATTAAGAGCTTTTCTTGCTTTTTTGTTCTTCTGGTTGACTGTCTAATTTAGTTCTGCTTACATTTTACTTATGCACTTATTTTTTTCTTACTTTTTATTCTTCTAGTTTGCTATCTAATTCGATTATTCTACATTGCACTTATTTTTTCTATATTATTGCAATAGTCCATAGATCATCACTTGCATTTCAATTCAACAGTTTAAAAAGTTATAGATATTGCACTTAGTGTTATGCTAAATATTATGAATTGATGCTATGATGGTAATAAAATTTTTTTACAAGACATGCAACTTAGCTTTATTATTTGGCTACTTATATAACAGATAATACACTTGGTTTAACATTGTGATTAAGAGCTTTTCTTGCTTTTTTGTTCTTCTAGTGGGCTATCTAATTCTATTCTGCATGCTGCTTCTGCACTTGTTTTTCTTGCTTTATATTCTTCTGGTTGGATTTCTATTTTGGTTCAGTGGCTTCTACCTGCTGCTTCTGTGGCTCTGCTTTCTGCACTTGTCTATTTTGGCTAGTCTTTATTGCTTGTTATTTTTTAAATTTTCTATCTATTCATTTGAAATCTAGCAAAATCTATTGTTATTTTATTTTACTGATTTTATGTTTTTAAGTATTTAATATAAGCAACTAATAAGCTATGAAGGCATCAATGATTGTTTGATTTAATCTACTAAGCCCATTGCTTATTTTTCTTAAACATTTTTTTTGTCATGTTTACTAATATATGATGTAGGATGAAGTGCAATTATGTATTCGAGATTGAAGGCAAAAAGCCTAATTCGAAGCTTGATGTATATGAGATGTTCATTTTTAATTATGTAAATGTATAAAATGTAATATAATTGTTAATTAGTTTATAAATTATATCTTGTAATATTTGTAGAAGCATAAAAGTATAAATATTTGTAAATTATTGTATTTAATATTTGATTTTTTGTTATTGTTTAAATGTGTAAAATATTCAAAATTCAAAATTTATTATTTTATTTTTAATTATGTAAAAATTATCATTTGATTGATCAAATTGATTAAAGTATTAAAAAATTGAATTAAATTTATTACTATTATCAATTGCAATTGTACTAGTTTAGAAAATGTGATTATGAAATACAACTTTTACTCATCAATTTTTTTTAAATATTTAATTTAAAATTATTAAAAATATATCATTTTAAAATATATAAATGAGCTATTTCGAGCCGAACACAAGTTAATACAAATGAGTGAACACGAACAGAGCTTCAGCTCGCTCAAGCTTGGCTTGTTTACACCCCTAAATAAGAGAAAAAAAATAAAGAGAAAATATAAATAAAAAAAAAGATAAAAGGCATAAAATTTTTATATGATTTGGCTACACCCAAAATTTGGCTCACATCCGCACCTAATAACCTATGTTAAGAATTCACTAAATTAATAATATTACAAAAAAGCCTTTTAAATTCTCCTACACTTGAAAGTACAAGTCCAAATCACGTACTCTCCTAAATCAAGCATGTACAACAAAAAACAAAGCATGTACTCTCCTACACAGACAAGTACAATCACAACAACTTCAAAGTACAAAAAAAGAAAAATACAATAAAGAAAAGCACATAATAATTGATGCAAAAGCACTTGAAAAATATAATAAATAAAATCACATAATAATTGATGCAAAATCACAATAAAGAAAATCACAACAACTTCAAATTTTAAAATAAGTTTGCATTTAAAATTTGAAATGATATGAATTTAAAATAACTTGATGCAAAAGCACTCGAACAAATTCAATTTTTAAAAATCACTTACACAAAAATGAAACTCAAAAGCCTTGTATATGAAACACTTAATCAAATCAATTTAAAAACCTTTAAGATGTAGCCTTGGAAATTGAAAACATAATAATTGTGAAATATGATTAAAATTTGAAAACTGCTTAGAGAAATAAAAAATCAAATCAAATCAAAGTAAAGATTAGAAAAATTTAACACACATTACTTTACATTGAAATAATCTTACTTGAGTCTCTTGAAAGTATGAAGATGCATAAACAAAACTTTAATTAGTCTCTCTTAAAGCTAGAAGTTTGCTTGAAAAATAAAAAGTGTCCCATTGAGAATGTTTGAAGATGAAAACAAGTGAGAAGAGATCATGAACACTTGAATCAATGAAAATTCATAAAGTTTTCTTGCATGATGGGGCTCAGCCAACAACAGTTTGAAGGAGAGTTGCAAGCTCCGAAACAAACTTATTAAATAAAAATATATAAGGTGGTCGCTCAAGCAAGAGAAGAATAAATGGAAAAAAATTAGAGAAAATGACTATGCCAAGGATTTAATTTTAAAATTCAAAGGGCCATTAATTAAATTTTAATTAAATCAATTCAAACACAAAAAAGCCTATCCAAGCACTTACAGGGAAGAGGATTAAATGCACTTAGCTTAATTAAATAAATCTTAATTAATTAAGGAGTCAACTAAAGAAGAATTTTGATTTAATTTGAAATAAATATAAGTTGAAAATACAAGTATATGTTGGTAAGGTCAGATGCCTCTTCTAACATATGGGACCTCTACACCATCTCTTAGTAGGGTTAGCTCCTGCTAATCCTAGACCCCATAGATCTTAACATTATTCTAAGCTCAAATTACATTTTTAAATTCAAAAATGAATATTAAGCCCTAAAAAAAAATTTCAAAAAAAATACAAATAGTGCACAACAGTTATATTTTACAAATACACGATCTTAGCATTAGTTACTTGCTAAGCCCACCTGTCTTATAGACTATGCTAAGAGACTTTTCAACAACTACAAGCAAACAATAATTTTATAATTTTTATTTATGATAGCAGCCCACTTAACATAGCCCCTTATAGAAGATAATGTTAGTTCTAGAAATAACATCCTATCATCCAGACTATTAGCAATCAATCCTAGCCATCTAGTGTAAAATAGTACACCACAAAATAATAAAAACAATTCTTATCACATAAGCACAAAAAATCACAGAACATCCTAACCTAAGTCTAGGATCCATGACCTATAATTCTTGTGTCTAAAGAAAAAGATTTGTGTGGCAAGACATTACTAGGCTTTATGATTTCAATTCAAATTATTTAATGATATTTATCATCAGTTTAAGTATATTTTATGATGTGAAAATTAAATTAAGTTTTCAAGAATGAAGGATACAATAGGTGCCATGTTAAATGGAGTCTATTTCATTCAACATCCTGAGTCATAATAGGATGATATCTTTATTTTAAGGTAAAGATTCATCCTAAAAATATAATTAAATCCTAAGTATTTTGGTTGAATTTGAATTTAAAGGATTTTGAATTTGTTCATTTTATTTCATTTTTTTATTTCTTTATTAGTAATATTATGATTTTTGTTTGAATTAATTGATTTTAATTATTATTATGATTCAATTTAGTTTTTTCTTTAAGTTAATCAATTTATCATTATGATTTTAGCTTCTTTTAATTTCATTGATTATGATATAAATATTTATCATTTATTCTTTTATTTTGATTTATTTTACATATTTACTTAGTTGATTATGATGACTTATATATTTATTTACTAAATCAATTTTTTATCTTATATTCATGTTTATTCAATAGCTTTACTATATTTGATTCAGCGTAAAATTTTATGTATAAGATGCATATGATTTATTCATTAATTTTAAGCATTGGTATGTTCTATCAATTCAAGTTAAGTTAATTTCATTTTCATTTTCATTAATATGAAACTTTATAGTTAATTTCATTTATTCATTTTCATTAATGTTTATTAACTTAAGTAAAGTTATGTTCAATTTATGATGTTTAAGATTATTCAATTTATTACATTCCAATTTTATAAGTCATTTACATTAATGATTCTTTCATTACGGAATGGTTTCAAATTATTGTGTTTAATGATTCCAAATTGCATATTATGAAAGGATTCGATTTATCTTAATTACTTTAAAATAAAAGGAATGATCTTTATGTCTTTTGAAAAGAACATTTATCATAATGTAGATTTATTTTATGACTTAAGTAATTAAAAGAAATGTTATTTCTTTGTTTATTAAATGTGCTTTATGTTACTTTATCATTTTAAAATTTTAATTCATTCTAGCTTATGATTTTAATTATACTTAACATTTTTTTATGTTCACATTTCATTTTCTTATGTTTACACACTTATCCTTTTATATTCAGATTTATACCATTTATGTGAATGGTCATTAATGTATTTATGTATTGACACCTTATATATATTTCAGAGATCAATGATCTTTTCTATTTCCGTTTGTAAAATGAAACTATCATGATTTAAATAATTATTATAATTAAATATGATTTAAATTTCATATTTCCTTTTATTATGATATTTAAGTTAGAGTTATTTGAGTTCTATCGGTTTCAGTTGACTTAGATATTTTATTTAAGTGTTCTAATATTAATTATAATGTTTTAAATTTGTACTATGAATTTTTTCATTTATGTAAATTTTCTGCTTTAATATTTCCCTTAAATTGACCTAGATAATTGAAAATTCAAATACTATGAAACCAGAGGTCAAATGGAATTGAAATTTTTATGGCAAGTGGGGTTCCTTGCCTATTTTATTTTCCTAAAGTTTCACTTTGATCAGATTTGTAAGTAAGGTGTAATTAAGGTTTTATTTATTTCATTAAAACTAAATTAGGCTTAATTTAATGAAAATTCTTTAGAGGTTTTATTTTTCGTTGAAACCCCTCTAGAATATGAATCCAAAGAGGGTTTATTAATAATTTTTGAGGTTCTAGTTGATTTCTTATATTTAATTTAAGTTTAGGTTGATTAATTGAATTAATCAATTCAATTAATGGCCTAATTAAGCCATTTTGTGATTTATTATGTTTTGATGAGTTTTAATGGTTTATTTATGATCATTAAGGTATATCATGATGTTTTGAATTGGTTTGATTAATTTCCCTCTTTTATTTAATTTATTATTAATTTATTTAAGGAAAATTATGGATTAGGGTTTAAATTTTCTAATATTAAGATTCAATACTCAATAAATTATGAAAAATTTATATAATCTGTGTCTTAACATTAATTTTAATCCCCAAAGTTTTATTTGAATTAGATCATTGGTTTGAGAGTAGTTAAATTTTGAAAATTTTTATTCAAACCCTAATTAAGGCCAATATAACCAAAATAATTTGAGATTTTAATATTAATGGATTCATATCATCATGATGAATGCATAGAGCCCAAGTTTATAATTTTTAGATTTAAATTTAAATTTTTTTATTTTTTTAAAGTTTTATGTATTTTCTTTAATTTTTTATTAAAGAAAACGTGATTTTCTCATTTTTGTGTGTTAGATCCACATGGATCCGATGTGGCAACACTTTCCATGTGATGCCTCATCATTGTGCCACATCGGATCCACGTGAATCCACAAATAAAAGGTGGCATACATGGTTTAATTACAGACCATCCAATCGATGATAGGATGGTCGTGATCCAACCTCGGTTCCCCTTATCAGATTTAATCAAAGTTCCAACTAGATCTTGAACGTCTGTTCATTTTAAAAGAAATGAATGGCAGAGATTATGTCTCTTATGCTGATGATGGAAGCCGAGAGCTGTCTATCATTTTCAATTGATTTTTGGCCATTCGAATGTTGAAATCGTATGATTTCAAATGCAAATCCATTAGTGAATGAAAATGAGGAGATCTAAAAAGTTTGATTTCACTTAAGATCAAATTCTCTTTGAAAAACACCAAAGCTAAAAGCTTAAAGGAGGTCGTTAATGGCATACCTTGGTCCTGACAATCTCTGGTAGTGGGGTTGACTCCAATAACTGTGGAACATTATGGGAAGCTTGTGTTCTAAAGGAATTGGATTTCCTCCCTCTAGATTGCTCCCTAGTCTAACCTCAATTTGAATTTTTTTGGCATTGGATGTTCTTCGACCTCCCGGTGGTAAGTGAAGTGGGGGAAGATGGGTTTCAACTTTGTGTGAGGTCAAGAAGGTGATGGAAAGGTCTATTGCACTTGGAAAATGCTCAAAGTGTGAATTTCCTTAAGGCTGTAAGCTTTTAGTCTTTTTTTCTTCTTCTAATGGTTGGTTGAGATGATTGCGATCCTTGGGAGTTAGTTGCCATGTTTCTCAGGAATCTCACACTTATCTAGGATGAAGTGGTGGTGAGGGAATTGGATTATGCAAAAGGAATTTGGTTTTTCATTCCTTTGACTTGACATGACATCCCTTGCTTTGGATTTATGTGAAGGATTCTTAAGTGATTTAATTTGGGATGGGAACCATCATTAATTTAGTCTAGGAATATTTTAATAACATCCTAACTGGATTAGCTAGAGATGGGATTGAAATCTTTTTGAATTAATTCAATTAACCAAATTTTTCATTAGTTTGATTTAGGTCACCCCACTTGATGGAATAGGGTTGGCTTAATTAAAAAGGTTTCAAAGATTTTAAGATTTATGGAGTATTTAATTTAGGTTTAGACCATTTAATGTAATTGAATTTAGGTTACTTTAATTTACTCAAAAAAATTATTTAGCTTAATAATAATGTGTTTAATTTTCCATTGGGTTAATCCAAGTAATTTGAAAGGCATTGGATCAAACAATTCCAATTTTATTTCATTTTGAACCCACTTGACCTAAGTTGGGCTTAAGGGGTTAAGTTTGGGTTCATTTGGGTCAAATGACCAAATTGGTCAATGTAGACTCAATGATTGGTTGGTTTATGTTCAACAATTATTTTGAAATGAGTTTGAATAATTGATTTAAGTTCATTTAAGATTGATTTATCTTTGAACTTAATAAGGCCAAATTCGACACATTTATGTTAAACGCCTAATTAGCTTGATTAAGGCCATATTGGACTCATATTCTTTCAAATTCATGTTTAAGTATGCTCATATTATTATTCCAACAATTTGGAATGATTTTATTTGGTCAAATTTTGGTGGGTTAACCTTTGACTTGGTGGGACCCACTTAAGTCAAACTCATGTAAATGGGTTGATCAACCTTTGACCTTTGGATTGGATTTGGAATTATTTAATTTTATGTCATATGTTTTTGATTTCATTTGATTTGGATTTATCTTGGGCTTAATTTCTTTAGTTTATATGATAATAAGCTTAATTAAAGTAATTAGGTTTAGTTCTCTAATTAAACCCTAACCTAGGATTAATTAATTTTAAATTTTGAGTGGTGTATGTTTTGGTTGAAGATTTGGATTGAATCTAACTAAACCCATTAAGTTAGATTAATCCAAGGTTAGTGCACTAGATCATTAAGTGTGATGACCTAGTGTTTAGTTAGAAGGCTTCTAATTTAGGATTAGGAGTCTTAATGAATGGCTTTATCAGAAATGTTAACCTCATCCAAAAATGAGGTAAAAAAATGGACCCCTAATATGTGTAGTGGACTATTCAAAATACACTACACTTATTAGTGTTGACCGAACTAGTCAACACTACAAGCATAAGCTTGTAGAGGTTTTATCTATGATTATTAGTTTAAGTCTATATTTGGGTTTATTGTGAAAGATAGGCATATAAATGTTTATAGTTTGATTCACTCTTAGGAACTTAAGTTCACTAAGTTCTAAGATGAATAGGGATTTCATTAGGAATAGACTCAAAGAATAGCTTAGTCCTAATGCATTAACTATACTCAAAGAAGATGCTTTTAAGGGACTTACTCTTGTCTGAGAATAGTAGTTGAAGAGGATGTTAATATGGACACTTATTCCTGATCCATACTACTCTATGTTTTAACTAGGGAAAGATACCATTAGGGGATTTATTCTTGTCTGATTAGCTATTAGGGTCTTTGGAGACTTGATTCTAACTATATAGCTAGGGTAGGGAGAAGGGGGTTGAAAAGCTTAATCCTAAACCATAACATTTTGACTACTAAACAAGGGTCATATAGACTTAATTCCTAGTATGAGTAGTTTATAAGGAATGGAGCCCTCAATGGCTTATTTCCTTTTCTTATTTTCATTTGTTTTTCATTAGAAAAAAATCACAAAACTTGGATCCTATGAAGTTTAGCTAACAGGAAGGGGCCTTCAATGGCTTAATTCCAACCTTGGTAACATGAAATGGAAATGAGTCATAATGACTTAATCCTATTCCTTTGCTTTTGGACAAAAAGAGTAGGGGTCTTAATGACTTTTGTCCTAATCTAAATAGTCTATATGATAAAGAAAGGGGTCTTATTGACTTTATCCTAACTTTATCATTTAATAGGATGCTTGTTATGGGACTTATACTTATGTAAATAACTATTAAAATTGGGCCTGTAGTGGCTTAATCCAACTTAGCTAGCTAAGGAAGAGGAAAGGGGCCTTAATGACTTAATCCACTACTCAAATTTTGACTAATAGGAAAGGCCTTCATGACTTATTCCCTAACCTAAACAGTATAGATAACAAGAAAGGGGTCTTTGATAACCTTACCCTTATCTTTCTATATGAAAGGATGCCATCTATGGGACTTACACCTATGTGATTAGCTATTAAGATGGGGCATTCAATGGCTTAATCCAACTTACATAGCTAAAGAAGAGGAATGGGGTTTTTATAACTTAATTCAATCCTCAATAGTTTGACTAGTAGACAAAGGGGTGTCCATGACTTATTCCTAGTCTAAATGGCCAATTTAATAGGAAAGGGCTCTTTAATAACTTTATCTTAACTTATAAATAATAGGAATGGTGCCATAAAAGGCTTACTCAAAACATATGTAAGATATATGAGAAAGGTGTTGTGAAAAGTGTTATTCTAGTTTAAAGTAACTATAGAAAGGTGACTTACAAAGGCTTATTCCTATCCTAAAGAGATTTG
Organism: Cymbidium sinense; assembly: GCA_021442155.1. Lineage (NCBI taxonomy): Eukaryota > Viridiplantae > Streptophyta > Magnoliopsida > Asparagales > Orchidaceae > Cymbidium > Cymbidium sinense. Next base: position 63,176,018 of record CM038231.1, read on the forward strand.
CATTTTATATTTTCATATGAGGTAAATATGATTTCAAGTCATTGCATAGAATTTAAGAAAGATAACCATCAAATTTGAATAGAGTTACAAAAGAAATAAAGAGAAATAAAAGTTTTATTTTATTAATCATCATTCTTTTAAAATAGATTACAAGTTACACATAGTATTTCTTTAGGTAACGTCCATTGTTTGGTGGCATTGGACATTTACCATTACAAGGAATAAGTTGTTAAGAACTTCCTTCATAGACTTTTTCCACTATGAATGGTCCTTCGTAGGTTGGCTAGAACTTATTACCGATCTTATGATGAGCTAAAATTGGTCATTTAAGAAACAAAACCAAGTCTCCTACTTGGAAATTTCCAAGATAGACCAATTTATAATGTAGTTGAACCATACATGACTGGTATAATTCAAGTTCTTGTTGAGATTTTAAGCATCTTCCTCAAAGGTTTTCAAGTTATTCCAAATAAATTTTATGACTTTGATATGTTGTAATGTTGTTGTTTACTGCTATTCTCAGTGAAGGAAACTACACTTCTAATGGAAGAATTACTTTAGTTCCATAAACCAAAGCATAAGGCATAGACTGAGTTGTTGTCTTGTATGTGGTCCGATAGGTCCCATAAGGCTTCAACCAACTTTTAATGCCATTGGTGTTTATTTTCATCAAATACTTTTTTTATAATTCTTACTAATATTTTGTTGAATGCATTGGCCAATCCATTTCCCCAAGGTAATAGATGGTCAAATATCTCCAATCAATCTTGTGTTTAGCCACAAATGATGGACCATTGTCAGATATGATTCGGTGATGAACACCAAACTGGTATACAATATTTTCCTGAAAGAATTTTAATACATGATATGCCTTTGCTTCTTTCAGTTGTACTACTTCAGCACATTTAGAGAAGTAATCTATTGTAGCTAAAGTAAAATGATGCCCTTTTGACAAAGGAGAGTTAATAGGCCATATGATTTTCAGTACCCCAACTCTCAAAGTAACAAGAGGCCATCATTGGGTGTAGTACATTAAGGGCTGATGTAAGACTACACCATGTATTTGGCATTGATGGCAATGATGTGTAATTTCCATGCAGTCATTTAGCATTAATGGCCAGTAATATCTGAGTCTTTTAATTTTTAATTTTAACTTGGGCCTGTATTGATGAGCCCCACACAATCTAGAGTGTACTTCATTCATAATCTTATGGCCTTTCTGCTTATATGAACAACAGAGCCACATTTGATTGAATGACCTATAATATAATATATCACTAATCAATGCATACAATAAGGCACCCTTCTTTATTTAGTTTTCCAGTGACTTGTCTTTAGGAAGGTCCCCCCCCCACCATGCCGCTTACACAGGTAGTCAATAAATGGCTACCTCCAATCATATTCTACTCGACCTTCCACAAAAGTGGCTATCCTTTGCATTTATTCTTGCCTATTCATGTAATCTAAATCTATACGAGATAAAACTTGTTGATTTTAAACTTCCATAGGAATAGATTTTTTTATGGACATATAATTTCTTTGACAAGTTTAGCCAAAGCATCTACTATAGAATTATCATTACAAAATATTCTATACAGAGTCACATATAGAATTTTCTCAAGTAATTCCATCGTTTACTGATCATAACAAAAGATATTTTGATGCAAAATCTTATAGACTCCACTCACTTGGTTTATAACTAGTTGAGAGTCTCCAAAAATTTTTATGTTTTTAATATCCATATGGATTGCTAGCTCTAATATAGAGATAAGAGCCTCATATTCAACTTCATTAGTTATACAATGCTCAGTTAGATGATAGGAATATCTCATCATTCCTTTCTCTAGGGTTATAAAAATTAACCCAATTTTTGCCTTCCCTAGGATAGATGAATTTAATTCTTTATCTTTTTTTTTTGATGATGATGCACCATCAAAATATAATTCCCAAGTAGCATTAGGTTCACCTTATAATGTCATGATCGCTCATCTAGAAGATCATCATTTAATGGAGACCTCACGGTATGGGATGTGCTGCCAAGAAATCAGCTACTACTTGCCCTTTTATAGCATGAAGAGGGATGTAAGTGATCTCAAATTGCAGTAGAATCATTGACTAACATGCTAGATGTCTAGACAACATTGGGTGGGTTATAAGGTATTGCAATGGATTCACTCTTGAGATTAAATTAACTTTATGAGAAAGCACATAATGTCTTAGTTTCTGAGCGGCTGAAGACTAAGGCTAATCAATGTTTCTCAATAGGCAAAAAATTCTTTTCTCTTGCGAGAAGTTTACAACTTAGATAGTAAAGGGAGTTTTCTTTCCCTTCTTCATTTACTTGGGCAAATAAAACTCCAAGTGAATCATCCAAAGCCACGAAGTATAAAATCAGTGCTTTTCCCAAAATTAGAGGATCTAAAATAGAAGAATTCATTAAGTATTATTTCCATCTTTCAAACATATTTTGGAATTTTTTTAATCCCAAATAAATTTGGAATATTTCTTTAATAATGTTGCAAATGGTTGGCATCTTCTTGATAAGTTTGATATAAACCTCCTTAAATATGCAAGCCTTCTCTGGAATGATCTTAACTATGTAAGACTTCTAGGTGGTGGCATTTCTAAAATGGCTTTTATTTTCTCTAGATCAATATATATCCCTTGGTGGCACACTACAAATCCTAAGAATTTTCCTGAAGTTACTCCAAAAGTACATTTCAATAGGTTCATTTTTTTAGATTATAACGGTGCAACCATTCAAAAATGATCTATAAATCATATAAGCGATCTTCTTTTATTTTACTTTTGATGACTAGATCATCGATATAGCACTTGACTTGATTATGAATCAAGTCAATGAATATTCTAGTTACAGCTCTCAGATATGTAGCTCCAACATTTTCGAGACCAAATGACATGACCGTTATGGTGTTTTAATTTAAAGGGTCACTAGGTGGACACCACATAGATCTTAGGAAAAACTTATTAAAGTGATTGGATATGACATTTAGGTATGATGTACCATCTCAAAAGACAAAAATGTTACCCTACAATGGACCTAATCACCTAATAAGGACTCATAAGGCATATGGGTCTTCATATATATATATAAAGAGATCTTTCACCTACTTTACATGGTAAACTGAAGCAGGGTTTCTTTTATGCTGGGTTCTTTAGTTCCCTATGAAGGCAAGCCTCCATAGTTAATTACATCCTCAGAAATGGGAATTTCTTAAGAATACTCTCAATTAAAGCAATCAATCAATTATCTCAAAAGATTTCAAAGTTAAACTATCAAAGATTGAGTATTTTTGGAAGATCAAATGGGAATGTTCAATTTGGAGAGACTTATTTTTGGATTCCAAGGGAAGATAAGTAAGAAGCACTCATGATACTAGGAGCCTAGTGAGCAGTATAATATATCTTATGATGAGGCTTTATAAGTTTGAAAGAGAAGATTTATTTCATTTGAATTGAATTTTTATTAGAATGCTAGGGCTTACAATCCCTCAACATAAGATTATGAAAATGCCTAGGAGGTGAGGATTTATACTCATGGCCTGAAAGAAATGTTCAACCTCAGATCCTAAATCTATGATGCTTTAATATAAGCTAAAAGCATGACCTAAATCTAAATGGAAATGGGATATTATGGTTTACCTCCACAAGAGAGGATAAACTCGTCTGACTATTCTAGACTTACAACCACCTGGAGTTGCCTAAAGCTAACACCTCTTATGTTTTAAATCCATGTAGGCTGGTCTTATGTTAGTGCATGAAAGTTTTGTTATTTAATTTGAAAGAGACTAGAGTCCTAAACTCACTCCCTAAGAGATTAGATCATGACTGGCTTGAGTATATAACTTAGTCTAAAAATGCAAAATCTTACAAATTTTATATCATTTTTGACAAACTCATTTAGGATGAAGGCTTTGAATATTTTATGCCTAAATACATGCTAAAATTGAATTATTGGCTAAATCGAAGAGAGGAGGTGTTCTCCACCATGAGGGGGGTGCTCTCATAGGTCAAATGTTCCCTACAGTGTAAGAATGGAGACTTCCCTATTCAAGAGTGAAATAAGATGATATACATGATGTTGGACATTCAACATTCATCTAAAGGGTTTCTAAATTTTTTAATTGGCTTGATTATATCCTAAGCTTAAAAATGATGTTGTGAGTTGTTTTAAATTTTTAGTTATGAGTTGTTAATTGGGGTAAAAAATTAATTTTATTTTAGGACCCTATCACATCCAAGCCACACATTCAAACATCAAGTTTTAGAAACTATGAAGAAGATATAATTTCTATTACATAATCTAATCATAACATTCAAATAACTAGATTATCGTAAATGAATAAGAGGTTGGTGCAGCCGGGTACCACCGTACACCCTAAAAAGAGAATAATTGGGTAGCCGAGCTTTACCCTTATACAACCTAGATTATAAAAGAATATTGCAATTGAAATTGAATAAATTCTATCAGGGTCTTCATTCTTCTTCTTCTTCTTCTCTTCATTCCTCTTTCTTTCCTCTTGATTTGATTATTCTCTAAGGCTTCATAGGGCTTCCCAGGACTATGCCTTCTAGCCGCTAATCATCCTAAACCCCATAACACTAATCCTAATTTTATTATAAAATTATAATTTAATAGAAAAGTAAAATCTAACTACACCTGCTAAATAGATGTTAACTAAACATATATACATTCCCAAGTAGTTATATTTTATAATTTGGAATTATCACCCTGCACATGGGTAACCAAGCCAACCTATCTTAATCATGGATTATGCTTAGGGGAATAGGCAACCTGTAGATAGAAGCATTTATATTTATTTTAGCAGCCCCTTTAGCATAATCTCTTATAGGAAATAATATTAGGCTAACAACGGCTTAACATCCAGTCTACATACCACAATCCTAACATCTAGTATAAAACATTACATCATATAATAAAACACTACATTATTACATACACTGTCCTAACTTAAAGCTATAAGTGGTGAATTAGCATTATAATGTTTATGTTTAGGCATAGTGTGGTATGTCTTACCTTGGCTTTTGAATTGTGATTATCTAAAATTTGGAATTATTTAAGTTAAACATTTAGGGTGGTTCCATTTCAAGTTATTTAGAGAATTGGTGGATTTGAAATTGTATTTCTTTTATTTTATTTGATGTTTACTTAGCATCTAAACATTATAAAGAGAAGAAAGATGCTTAACCTCTTTCATCCTTACCTTAAGTTATTTTCTAAAGGCATATTGTTATGACTTGATTTCTTTTAGTAAATGATTTATTAAATGTTTTATTAATCCTAAGTTTGGGTTAATCATTAAGGATGCTATCCAACATGAAAGGCATCTTAAGATTAATGAAGTTGAATTGCCATCATATAGATAATGTTGTACCATTCCTTTTCATCATCAATAATCATGCATATGATTTAGGACTTAACATACTTATACATGCAATATATTTTTGGCATGCTTGAATGATTATGAATGCATATATTTTTGATAGAAAAGGGAATCTTCATTATTTAGCTAAATACACATATACATGTATTAAATATATTACGTGCTATTATTTAAACCAGGGAAGTGAGATAATCTAAAACCTCCTTGGGGTCACATAAAGCCTCGTAGGATGTCCAGACTATATACTTGCTATCTTAAATACATATGAATGAAGACAATAATGGGAACAAAATCATGAAAAAAAGGTTGTATTTTGGTTTAATTATTTACACATGTAAAGTAAAGTTCTATCCAAATTCTAGTACAAGTACATATAGGAATGAAATTAAATAAGTAGGTTCCTTTAGTAACCAGGGAAGTGAGGTAATGTAAGACCTCCTTGGGGTTACTTAAAGCATCATATTCTCAGGATGTCCAAACTATATACTTATTAATATTTAAATATATGTAAACACAAACATGAATCAGAAAGCTAAAGCAATACTTTGATATGTTTTGATTATAAGCTCGTGCAAATGATATATAGTATTCATAGCGAACATCAATCTAAATTTTCATTATCAATTTGTAACATTGAAAATAATTTTGCAATTTATTAGTGACAATAGCCACACATATAATAAGATTAATTCAGCACATGCAACTTTTATATAATTAAATTTAATTTATTATTTTTATTTGAAAGAATGAATGTATGATATCAAATGACATACAACATTTATGATGATTGAAAAGAAATAATTGAACACTTCCAAATAATTCATTCAACCACATTAATTCATAAGGACAATCACATTAAATAAAATCATTTAAAATTAACCTTAGCTTCTTATGGAATTTGATTTTGGATTAAAGTTATTAAACTTAAAGAGAAGAAACATTTAATATTTTTGTCCCATCCCATGTGAGTGATTCAATGTATTTAAGGAAAACATAATTAATTTATTTTTATAGATTAATCAAGTTTGAATCATTAAGAAAATGATTTATTTTTCCTATCATATGCTTCTTTAATTTGATTAATCATTTAACCATAGGCCTCCAACAATATGCAAATGTGAAATTAAAATTTCAATGCACTTAGGGACCTAATGGAATGAGGCTTATAATTAAATTTTAATTAAATTAAAGAATCTAATTAAGTACTCATATAATTTTCCCACACTAATGGGTTAACCACATTTTCTTTAAGGGTCTTTATGTTATTAAATACATAAAGTAGAACCCACAAATTTAAATTATATTATCTAATCTAATTACCATTTTAATTTGATTTAATTTCATCATTAATTACTTAATCATATCTTAATTAAATCATAATTTAATTAACCTTCACACATGAAATGAATTTAGGGAAATAATTAGGAAAGAGGTTCTAATCATTCTCCTTCATCATTTTACTATCAACTAGTGATTAATGATCATTAATTACTTAATTTTTACTACTTGGATTTTTAATAAGTATTAAATTACTTAATGAGGGTAATTAAGGTTTGAGTTTCAATTTTTTTAATTATCTTGCCAATAAATCCCAAGAAAATAATGGGTGGCAGAGGACATCCCAAGAAATCAACACACTTAATTTGGGACTCATTAACCAAGTTATTATGGCTTAATTAAGCTAATTAGAAAAACTTTCAAACCTAATTAAGCACTATTAATTATTCAAAACATAGGGAATTTATTTTTTAATAAATTCTCCTCTACTTACCCTTTCCAAAATTAGTTTACTCATATTTTTAGAATTTTTCTCTAATTAGTTATAAATTTTTGAAGTTCAGGATGATTAAAACACATTTTAAGCCTTAATTAATCTCTAATCCCGTTGGCACCATGCAGAAGATGACATGGTAACTCTTTCCATGTGGCACAGTGTGATTGGCCACTTAAACCATCTAACATGATGTGCTGAGTTAGCGATGGCAGATGCACTTTCATCCACTATCCGATTCAAATAAGATGGTGAGGATTAATCCCATGATTTTTAAAGAATTAAGTTAAATAAATCTTCTAGATCAAATCACGGCCGTCCGTTCTAATCACATGGAACAGATGGTGGGTGATCCTTTATCCCGAGCATAGGAAGACGGACACCGTCCACCCTCGCTCGATCTGAGCTAATCAGAGCTTGTGAGGAATCATGATTGACTCTAAAAGATTCAAGGAAGAGAACTAATGAGATTCTATAATGAAAATCACACAAAAATGCAAAACACTTCATAAAAGACCAACTCCTTAGGACTTTTCTATAGTTTGCCCAAAAAATAACTCACTGGAGCTCAAGACTGGTAGTCTAACAATTGAGGTAGCTTCATCTTGAAGAGACAAAGCTGTGTTGAGGAGCTCATGAGTTGCCTCCCCGCCAGTGGCTTTGTCGATCAAACACCACCACTATGCTCATCAGAGTTGGTCTAAGAGTGGTCTTCGATGCTCGAATCAAACTGGAATTGATTTGTTTCAGCTTGCCAGAGCTTGGGGAAGGTGTGGAAGAAGTTAATTTGAGTTTTTTGGAGTTTATGAGAGGTTAGATGGAGAGGGATCATTGTTTCACTCGGGTTTGGTGTTGTCAGTGATGGGAAGCTTAAGGGAGGTTAGTAAGGCTCTAGAGATGCTTGTATCGACTCATTGAAGCTCTGTGTCTCATTTGAATTTGATGGGGGAGGAGTATACCCTCCTCCTCAATTGATCCAATGGATAGGATCAATCAACTTTTGGCAGGTGTCCGACCGATGCAGGCGGTCAAGGATGTAAGGAATTAGCTGAGGTGGTTGGCCTTGAGTGGCTAGAGGAAGGGAATGGGCTGACCATCTATGTACCCTCCCCTCCATGTGTTCCAATGGGAAGGCTTGGGTTAGCTCACCACCAATTGAGCCATGGATAACCCAACTAGCTTTAAGTCAGGTTAGCCAGTGGTACTAGTGTCCAAATGGAGCTGGTTGGTTGCCGAGGGTAGAAGAGTGGGTTTAACCATCTAAATGGTGATTTTATCCCATTTGGAGAGGTTAACTAAAAGGGCTATGGGCTAATTCAGGTTCAATGTGGGCTGGGTTTGATTTGGCCTGACCTAAAGATGTGTCATGCCAAGTTTGGTTGAGTTTGGGCTTGGTTTGAATGGGTTTGGCTCAATTTGACCCATGTAGGCCAAATTGGGTCAAATTGATTTAGGTTGACCAATTGGTCAAATTGAGTCAAACCAAGGGTTTGGTCAAGTTCAAATGATAATTTAGGATGCATTGGTGCCAATGATTTTGTTTGATTTGAAGTTGAATTTGACTCATATGGGTTCATATGGGTCAAATGGGCTAAGTTGATCAATTTGGTCAAATTTACCAAATTGGCTTGGGTTAGAGTTGGTTTAGATTCAATTGATGATTTGTAGATGATTGTAAGTGTTGGTTTGTGTTAATTTAGATTTGAGAGTGATTTGGTTCAATTGTATCCTTAAGGTCAATTTGGCTAACTAGGTCAATTGGGTTGGTTTGGTCAAATTTGGTTCAATTGAAGGTTGGATCATGTTAAACAATCAATTTGTGATGGGATTGAGTCATTGGTTTCAATCAATTTGATTTGGCCCAATTTGGCCCTTTATGTCAAAATGGGTCAACTTGGGTTGAAAGGACCAAATTATCTTGGTTAAGTTCAGCTGATGGTCAAATCATATTCAATACTCAATTCATGATTAATTGGAGGTATTGGTTTCAATTAATTGAGTTTAGAATGAAGTTTGGTTCAATTTGGTTTATATGGGGTAATTTGGTCAACTTTGATCAAGTGATCAAATTAGCTTGGTTTGACCAAATTGATTATAATTGGATAATCAAGGATGACCAACAATCATTGTAGGATGTATTTAATGGGTTGGTTCAATTTAATTTGGGTTGGATTGGAGTCTAGTTTCAATTAATTAAGTTTAGGTTTGATCAATGGTGGAATTGATTTTGGTTAAGGTTAAATTAGTTTGGCTTGGAGCTTGGATATAAAATAAGATTCAATTGGGTTTGATTGTATTAATTTGAGGTTTGGTTTTGTATGATTTGATAGGCATAGGTTTGGTTTAGGCCATAGGATATGTTGGACCTATTTACCCTAGGGTATGACCTAGGCTCGGGGTATGCCTTCTTAAGTCTCTAGGCTTAGGTTTAGTGTTCACCTAATCACTAGAAGTGTCCTATGACTAGAAAAGTTCTAGTGTCTAAAAGATTACTAAGTCTAGGATAAGGAGGAAGAGTCCTCTCTCCAAAAGGGAGGTCAATAAAAGGACCCCTAATAGGTATGGTGTAATTGACAAGGCATCCAAGATCATTGCAAGCACTAAGGATGTCTGTCCATAACCAAATGTAGAGATAGATGGAATTAAGTATCCTAACATGATGCAATCCACTATTATGCCAATGGCATGAGAGAGATAGATAGATTTTTTTGGTTTAGTAGGTTTAGAATTAATTTCATGTCAATGAAACAAAAGAAGATCCCCTCGGGATTCACACATGAGTTTGATTGATAAAGATTGGTTTATGCCAATGGCATAAAGGGGGATCCACTGGGGGATTGAGGTTAGATTGAATTTGTTTGATTTATAGGTTGATTTATGCTAAGGACATAGAAGGGAATCCACTGGGGATACATATTTAAATTTGTTTGATTTAATTTTATTTGATTTGTTGTTGATTGATTTTAAGATTAATTGATTTGAGTTTATTGGTTGGTTGATTAATTCAGAGGAGGGACTGGGGATATAGGTTTGAATTTATTAGATTTAATTTAGTTTATTAATTTAATTTGATTTGGATTGATTTATTTTGATTTGGTTTGAATTTGGGTTTCAGTTTGATTTAGATTTGACTCCATTGGGGATATAAGTTTGAATTTATTTGATTTAGTTTGATTGATTTAATTTGGACCCTATCGATTAACGATGGACTGCACTTAGGAGGGGTTGTGTAAGCCTGGACCTACCTTAGATTTACTAGTTCAAAGGGGTAGTCTACCTACCGAAGAATATAGAGTATCCAACCTAGGGGTTACCCATCAGTTTACAATGGCTATACTAAAAAGAAAGCTTGGGGACTGATATCTTCCAATATAGAATCAACCATTGGGGTGACTTGCTAATAGCACAACAAGTCAAACTCGACCTAGGGTGACTATCAAGTGAGTGCCTCTGGGGGTCTTATCTCAGCTTAGAGTAGTCAAGGCTATTCCTATAGAAGTTTTGCTTATACAACCCAACAGATAGGATGCCTACTTGGGAAGATGTGTCTCTATCATCCTAATCCACAAGAGATTCTATTTTATTTATTTTGTTTATTTATTTAGCCTTTATTTAGCATGGACCTTGTTGGTTTGTGAAGAGACACACTAAGAAGGAGCCACACGGGCTTTGGCTATCTCAGATTTACTAGCCTAAGGGATAGTCCATACATCTGCAGTACAAAATTACCAACCCAGGGGTATTATTAGAAAAAACGCCCAATCGGTAACAGTCAAGTCTAGATGGGGTCGTGAAGATGCAATCTAAATAGAGTGTCGACAGGGATACTGCCTCTAGGGGTCTTACCCTAATCCCTAAAAGTAAAGTTTATAGGTATACAGTGGCTGATTCAGAAAGAAAGTGTAAGGACTCACATCCACCTAAGTGGTGTTATCCACCGGGTGGGTTACCGTCAGCAAGGAAAACATCTGCCAACCTAAGGTGCCAATCAGTTTGTGATGATCAATCTAGGAAGAAAGCATTAGATAATCACATCTTCCTAAGCAGAACTGATCATTAGGATAGTCTATCGTTGGTAAGATAACTACTATTTGACCTAGGGTGACTACCAGGTGGGGAGTAATAAAGAAGGACTGTACACAAGGTTGAAGTAGTTAGGAGGAAAGGGGTTACTAGGGGTCTTACCCTAATCCTCAAATATGAATCAGACCCAATAAGTGCATGGTAGATAGTTCAAGAAGAAAGTTCGGAGACTCACATCTTCTTAAATGAAGCCACCATCAAGGTAGCTTATTGATCATGCAATAAGGCATACCATACTAACAAGGCACTCATCAGTTTGTAGTGGTGATGATAGGAAGAGAGTACGGGGACTCACATCCTCTTAAATAGAAAGACCACTAGGGAGAAATTTATTGATGAAAATTATTTTGATCATTGTTTATAGATAGTATTTTTTAAGGTAAAGCCTATTGATTGGAAGCATTGGGCGTTCTCCTTTGTGATTGATAAGTTGGTAGGATCCACCTCGGTAGGACTTTTTTATGGCAATAGGATCTTCCCAAGTGGGTTCAAACTTGCCTTCCATCTTGCGACGGGCAATAATCAGTCTCTTTAGAACTAAAATAAACTCTCCTACTTAAAAAGATTTAGGATGGACCAACTTGTTATGAGCTTGAACCATATTTTTCTTATATAACTCAAGGTTCTAACATGCTCGTAAGTGTCTCTCCTCTAAACCTTTGAGTTCTTCTAGTCATAACTTGGCATTCTGTTTGGTTGAAATCTTGCTACCCATAGCTATCCTTAGTGATGGGAGTTGGACTTCTAATGGTGGAACAGCTTTAAACCCATACACTAAGGAGAATGGGGTAGATTGTATTGGAGTTCTTTAAGTAGTACGGTAATCCCACAAAGCTTCAACTAATTGCTTATGCCATTGTCACTTATTATCGTGAGCATCTTCTTGAGTATTTGGATGAGAATTTTGTTGAAGGCTTCTACTAAATCATTCACCCGTGGGTAGTAGATGGTAGAGTATCTTTAATCTATATTGTGTCCCCAAGCAAAGTTACTAATTTTGGTGCTCTTGAAGGTAGTGCCATTATTGGATATGAGTCGATGAAGTACCCCAAATCATTATACAATATGGTTTCTAAAGAACTAGAGCACATGCTAAGCTTTGACCTCCTAGAGTGAAATTGCCTCTGCCCACTTGGAAAAGTAATCTGTAGTAGCAAGGATGAACCTGTGACCCTTGGCTAAAGGAGGATTGATCGGACCCACTAAGTTGGTGCCCCAACATTCAAATGGCCATGTGGCTAATTTTGGATGTAGAATATTGGGTGGTTGATGTAGGAACACTCCATATACTTGGCACTGGTGATAATTCTTTGCTACGTCCATGCAATATGTGATCATCACTGGCTAATAATATCCAAGTCTTTAATTTTGGCTTTCATCTTGAGACCGGATTGATGAGCTTTGCATAATCCTGAATGGACTTTAGTCATGATGTTATGGGCTCATGCTTGTATAAATAACACAACCACATATGATCAAAGGATAGCTGGTATATGACACCATCCATGATGTAGGAGAGTGCTCTTTGCTTCACTTGTTATGCTTGAAACTTCTCTTGAAGTTTTTGCCTTTGTTTAGGTAATCAATGAAGGGTTTCCTCCAATTTAGTTCTTCATCATTTTTGGCAACAACAACCTCCCCTTCAAGAGAGTATTTGTCGATGTGTTCAACATCAATAGGAGGCAGGGCTTGCCTATTGTGGACTTCTATTGATATGGACTCATCTTTCGAACACACCAATTCCTTAGCAACCTTGGCTAAAGCATCGACTATGGAATTTTCTCTTCTAAGGATCTTGTATATTATGACCTCTAGAATTTGTGCTAACAACTCCATGGTGTAGTTATGGTATTGATGGAGTTTTGGCTTCAATACCATATAAGACCCAACGATCTGATTGACAACTAGCTATGAATCTTGAAAGATATTGATGTTATGGATGCCTAACGAGATGCCTAACTCCGGAAATTAGAGCCTTATATTTGGCATCATTGTTGGTGAAAGGATTCGATAGATGGTATTAAAATTTAATCATATCATGGTCTAGCGTTAAGAGAACTATTCCTACCCTTACCTTTCCTGAGAGAATATATTGTGGTTTTTCTCCCCTTTGAGAGGAAGCTGCACCATCAAAATACATCTTCCAGTGGTAAATGTTTGAATCCCCTAAGTTCATGATTTGTTCATCGGGGAGGTCATCACTAAGTGGAGGATCTTAAAAGTGGATGTGATGCTAAGAAATTTGCAAGCGCTTGTCCTTTCACCGCATAGAGGGGTATGAATGTGATATCAAACAGTGATAAAATCTTAGACCATCGTGCCATCCGTTCAGATAGCGTCGGCCGTGTCAAGAGATATTGCATTGGATTGCTTCTAAAAATTTAGTTTACTTTATGAGAAAGCATATAATGTTGTATCTTTTGAGATGCAAAGATTAAAGCTAAGCAAGGCTTCTTAATGGGTGGATAATTTGCTTTAGTAGGTATTAGGTGACAGCTAAGGTAGTAGAGTATGTTCTGTTTCTCTTTGACATTGGCTTGGGCCAATAAAGCGCCAAGGGAGTTATCTAATGTAGCAGTGTAGAGGATCAGAGGTTCTCTCAGGATAGGGGCAGCTAGAATTAACGCATGATGTACTATTTGATGCCCTCAAAGGCATGCTAGAACTTATCATCCAACTTTAACTTGGAAACCTTCTTGACTAGTGCTGAAAATGGTTGGCATATGCCTAGTACGTTGGATATAAAGAGGCTTAGATACACCAACCTCCTGTGGAATGATCTGAGTTGAGTTAGACTTTTAAGGGGTGAAATTTCTAAAATTGCCTTAATCTTCTCAGGGTCAATTTTGATTATGATGTGTCGGACAATAAACCTAAGAAACTTCCCTATAGCTACTCCAAATGCACACTTCAGAGGGTTCATTTTGAGGTTGTATTGCTTTAACTGCTCAAAAACTACTCTCAAGCCAAAGAGATGGTCTTCCTTTTCTTTGCTTTTGACCATGACATCATCGACGTAGCATTCAACTTGATGATGAATGAGTTCGTCAAATATTCGAGTCATGGCCCACTAGAATGTAGTGCCAGCAATTTTAAGGCTGAAAGGCATGACCTTTGTGGTGTTTATTTTTTTGTTTGTGTGTGTGTTGTGTGTGTGTATTGGGGGGGGGACACCATGCAAATCTGAGGGTGAACTTATTAAGGTGATCTGGTACAACATCAAGAAATAGTGTACTATCTTGAAAGATAAAAATCACTACCTACAATGGACCTAATCACCCAATAATAACTCTTAAGGCGTGATGGGTCTCCGAATGTACTGGAGCTTTTTCTCTACTTTACATAGATAAATAAAGTAAGGTTTATTTAAACCAGGTTCTAAAGTTCCCTTTGGGGGCAAGTCCCCATAGTTAATTATATCATAGGGAAGGTGAGTTCCTTAGGAATACTCTCAATTAAAGTAAGAAATTATTATCTCCAAAGAATTTAAAGATAGGACTATCAATAAATTGGCTATATTTGGAAGATCAAATGGGATAGATCAAAAGGAGAGATTTATTATTGAAGCCAAATGGAGATAAGTAGGGGATGCTCATGATACTAAGATGCCTAGTGAGCATCTCAAATTATCCTATGGTTGGGCGTTATATGTTTGAAACTGAGGAAAATTATATATTTGAGTTGAAATCTTATTAGAAATCTAGAACTTATAATTCCACAATACAAGATTATGGAAATTCCTACTTATGCTTATAGCTCCAAAGGGAAACAACAACCTCAGATCCTAAATCTAGGGAGCTTTGATGAGGGCCAAAGAATGATCGAGAGAGTAAACCACCTGACTGCTAGACTTATAATCATTTGGAGAGGTAGTTAGCTAACTCCTCCTATGTTTTAAAACCATGTGATTAAGTTATATGTTTTGCAGGATAGTTAGGCTATTATAATTTAGAAAGAAACTAAAGTCCTTAAACCCACTCCTTAAGAGACTAGAGTATGAGTGGTATAAATAATGACTTAGTATAATGCAAATCTTATTAAATTTTATTTGATTTTGGACTCTTTATTTTGACACAAGCTATAGGATTTTCTATGCCTAAATGCATGGTGAAGTTTATTATGGGCAAAATCAAAAGAGAAAGAGGTGTTTTCCATCATATGCTCACAAAGGTTAAGCCTTGTTTCTATTTGTTAAAGATGGAAACCCTCTCTTAACAAGAGTGAAACAAAATGAAATGGATGATATTAAGCATACAGTATCCAGCTAAGGGGTTGCTAAATATTTTTTATCTTGATTTAATGCCTAAGCTTTATGTGAGGTTATGAGTTATTTTAAAAGTTTAATTATGAGTTGTAATTGGGATAGAAAAATTATTTTTCTCTAAGAGCCTAAACGGATCTAGGACACACATTAAATCATCGTACATGAAAAAACTAGGAAAATACATGCCATTTCTATTGCACAATGTAAACAAATCACCAAACAATTTATAAACTCAATGTGAAAGAATAACATGCCAGTGCAGTCGGGTACCGCCGTATAACTCGAAAAAGAAAGGGGTAGGCTCTACCATTATACAACCTAGTAATGTGTAAGAATAATTACAAATTATAAAATGATAAGTGTTATGGGGGATCTTCAAGTCTTCATGCACCCTCCATTCCTTCATTTGATTTGCTCCATTTGATTTGGTAGGCTTCTAGGCATCACATGGCAC
The DNA here is from genome assembly GCA_021442155.1 of Cymbidium sinense. Lineage (NCBI taxonomy): Eukaryota > Viridiplantae > Streptophyta > Magnoliopsida > Asparagales > Orchidaceae > Cymbidium > Cymbidium sinense. Next base: position 63,192,016 of record CM038231.1, read on the forward strand.
CTCAGGATCAAACCTTCGGCCAATGTTCATCTTTAACCCCAATAATACTTATCCAAATTCCTAATGTACAATTATATTAAAAGAATGGAAAAGTAAATCTAACTACACCTGCAAAATAAGTGTTAGCTAAACACACAATACAACCCAAGCAGTTATATGAATAATTTAGACTTAGCACTCTGCACATGGGTAACCAAGTCCACCTGTCCTATTATAGATTATGCTTAGGGGTTAAGTAACCTACAAAAGAGAGCATTTATATTTATTTTAAGCACCCTTAAGCATAATCTCCTATAAAAAACATGATTAGGCTAATAACAGTCTAACATCCAGTCTACGAAACATACACCCTAACATCCAGTCTATAATATTACATCACAAAATAAGCATACACCAAACCATACATCGCCCTAACATAAAGCTAAAAGTGGTGACTTAATCTAATGTGTGTGTTAAGGATTGTGTGGTATGTCTTAACTAGGCTTTAGGGTTGATATTTTCTAAGTGTGAAGGATATTTAATTATAAAGTGTGGTTTCACTTTAAATGGTTTAATTAATTTAAAAATTTTACTTAATGTTTTATTTTATTTCACTTAACCTACACTCAACAACTAAGTGTTATAAAGAGAAGAAAAGAGAGGATCATTCTCTTTTATCCCTATCTTAAGTCACATCTAAAGTAAATTAATTAATCAATTCCCTTTAGTGAATGACTTATTATATTTTTTTAATTATTCCTAAGTTTAAGTTCACTTTAAATAAACTCATTCAATAAGAAAGGCATCCTAAGATTACTTGGAAATAATTACTATTGCATAACACATGTTTATTCATTTCTTTCCAACATGTAAATCATGCATATGATTAAACACTAAGCATAGCTATACATGCAATATGAATTAGCACACTTATATGAAGAATGCAAACAAATGCATTTGGAATTAATATTTCAGTTGGTTGAATAATTTTGTTATATTAATTTAAAGCTCTATCTAAATTATTATAAAAAAAGCATAAGGAAAGAGCCTTAAATCACATGATTAATCAACTCACCCAATTAAATAAAGCATGAATGCATGTCTTTTTAATAGAAAAAAGAGGGTTTTCATTCATTATCTAAGTACACATTCACATGTATAAAAGTTTTAAGCAAGTCCATCACCATTGTTCTACACTAAGGGAATGAGGTAGGAACCTCCTTAGGTCTACTTAAAGTTGTGTGTCCCTGAGATGTCCAGACTAATATACCTACTATCCTTAAATACATATGAATGTATAAACAACTATAAGAATAGAAAGCCATGCAAAAATTGTAATTTTGGTTTGATTGATTTATTTTGTGTAAATGAATTAAAGCTCTATCTAGATTCTGATGTCCAAATGCATAAGAATAAAATCAAGCAGGTACATCACCATTATTTCGCACCAAAAGAACGAAGTAGGAACCTCCTTAGGGTTATTTAAAGTCGTGCATCCCTAGGATGTCCAAATTAATATACCCGCTAACATTCTTACTTATACAAATCAACAGATGAATGTAAGGAAGAGAATTTATTTCATACAATAAATTTATATTCACTTGCATTTCCTATGTATATATAACTAAAGTTACAATACATATGTATATTCATTCATTAGTAAACTTTTGGAAATATATTTGAGATTTAATAGTGATACTAGCCACACATATTTTTAATTAAGCCAACACATGCAAATTAACATAAAGGAAATCATTTTTATTTGATTAATTTGAAAGACATGAATGCATGAATACAAGTGGCATACAATATTTTAGCATGATTAGAAAGAAATAAAGAAACACAAGCATGTGATTTCATTCAATTCCAACTAAGCCTTAAGGGCAATCATATTAAACAAATTCATTTAAGATAAACCAAAGTTTCTTAAAGCCATTTTTGATTTTTATGTTTTATTTGAGTTAAGGAATGTGAAAGAGGTTTACTAATCCTAATGCCATCCCCATGTGTGAGTTAATTGGGTTTAATGAAGAATAATTGAGTTGATTTTATGTCTTAATTAGGTTAGGGTATGAATTAGGTATGAATTAAGTCAATTAATTAACCCTTACCTATGCCACCTTAAGTTAATTAACTAATTAATAATGAGCCAATATGATATGAAACCACATGAAAAGTAAATTGGCAATGCTCCTAAGAAATGAAAGGGGCCTAATGTAATTGGCTCATGATTAATAGTTAATTAAGCTTAAGGGTTTTCTTACACATGTAAGTTAGCCATAATTTCATTAGATTCCCTTAGACTATTAAACATCTAAAGGGCTACCCAAAATTGATTAAATAAAATTAAGTGTTAATTGGATTTTAGATTGAATTAATCAAGCTCATTAATCTATTTGGTTAAGCACTAAGCTAGTTTAATTAATGAAATGAAATTAACTTAAGGAAAGAGATCAATAAATAGGCCTTAATCTCAATCCCTAAGTCCTATATTTGATTACTTAAGCTCTAATTTTTATCTTGAAGACTAATTAATTAATTAAGCACTTAATTACCTCATTAATCATTCATTAATTTGATTCCAAAAAGTAAAGAAAACTTAGGAAATGAATTAGGAAAAATATATCAATCATATTCCCTAAGCTCCCTTACTATTCAACAGAAGTAATTAGGCTTTAATATTTAATTAAGTCATTGTTCATTCACTAATTATCACTAATTATATTAAGAGAGTGATCAAAGCTTAATCAATTAATTTCTCTAATTAAGCAACCAATAAAATCCCAAAAAAATAGGGGAGATAGAGGTCATCCCCTTTAACATCCATAAAAAATTTGAGATTAATTGAGTGATTAATTAAGGAATAATTAAGCTAATTAAATTTTTAATTAAACCTTAGTTAAGAAAAGCTTAAAAATTTAATAATAATAATTATTCTACTCTAAAATATCTTTAAAATGAATCCTCATTTGTATTTTTTGGATTTTTCAATAATTAGTTATGATTTTTAGAAATTTTAGGCTTAAAAATATATTAATTAACCCTAATTAAAGACCTAATCTCGTTGGGCGACATGGCAGTTGTCACGGTGCGCTTTCCACGTGGCGTGATGGGATTGGCTATTTAAGTTGTCACATTACCATGCTAACTCAGATGGTGGCGACGCGCTTTCTCGTGGACCGTCTGATCTAAGATCGAATGACCATAATCAGATCCTGCGGTAAAGGGGAGAAAAGAGAGGATCAGATGTGTGATCTAATCAAAGTCATTTATTCCAATCATGTTTAATGGATGGCTCATGATCTATCTCCTACGAGTGATGGATGACAGAGCTCGTCTACCATGGATCGCTCGATCCGAGCTCACCTGAGCTTGGATCCACTCCAAAATCAACCCAGACCTTCGTGCAAAGGATCCGCTCGGATCTAACAGCTAAGATGCATTCAAATGCAAATTCTCTTTAAAAAGGACCAACCAATTTACATACAAGGCTCAGTTCTATGAAATTACCTTACCAGAGACTATGACTAGCGGTTCCAATGATTGAAGAAGCTTCATTTGGTGGAAATGAAGCCCTGTTGAGTCACACGAGCTTTGATTTGAGGTAGATTTCTCCCAAGGCTAGACTCCTATTTGGTGATCTATCTGGGTCATACTTTTATCTCCTATGGCTTGGAAGCTTGGGAAATTATTTGTTCAGCTTCGACAAGGTGCGGTGATGGTGTGGGTAAAAGGAATTAAGGTTTGATTGAGTGGAGAGGGAGTATTGATTGAAGGAAGGTTGCCCTATTTTCAATTTCACACATAGAGAGGGAGGCTTTGGGAAGGCTTGGAATGACTCTAAGGAGTTTCAAAATCTCTTTTCAAACTCACACAATGCCGAATGTCCCAATTCCCACTCGAATTGGGAGTATACTCCCAAATCATGCATGAAGGACAGACAAGATAGGTTGGGTTATTTCGGTTGGTAGGCCACCATCAGGGCATCAGAGAGATCATGTCCAACTTCACATGGCTCGACTTGAGTGGAGGGATCTGTGGGAAAAGTCTCCAAGAGTTGTGTGCAAAGATCTCATTTGCTTTATCCATGGGGTGCTCGGTTTGGCTTGAGTGATGAGGAGTTGAACTCCCATTGGTCGTTGCCCAACCTAAGGGGGTTGGGTGAGTTAGCTAGGTCAGGCTAAGCCTCACTTGAGTGCTTAGAGGCTCCTATGGTGATGGGGAAGTAAATTTTTCTTATTGGTGTTAAGATCTAATGGAAAAAGGGTTTGTTCAATGGCTCATTGCTTGGGTGGGGCCCACTATGGATTTGGGCTAGTTTGGGAATGAGTTAGGACTAGTTTAGGTTTGGTTAGACCAGGTCCTAGGGTCCCATAGGTTGGTTTTGGGTGATTTCACTTCATATGGTCAAAATAGGCTCATTTGGGTTAGGTTGGGTTGGGTTGATCAATTAGTCAAATTGGGTCAAACCAAGACTTGGGTTAGGTTCAAATGGCTTTTTGAAGAGTTTTGGCTCAAGTGGTTTTGATTAATCTAGCTTAGATTTGATTTTGGCTCATTTGGATTCAAATAGGTTAAATGGGCTAGGTTGACCAATTTGACTAATTTGACCAAATTTGGTTGGGTTAAGTGTTGGTTCATGTTCAATTAGTTAATTAAAAATGATTGTAGGCTTTGATTTGGTTTAATTTTGAATTAATTTAGATTTTTGTGAATTTGACCCTTTAGGTCAATTTGTGTTAGGTTGGGTCAAGCTGACCAATTGGTCAAATTGGGCTCAATCATGGCTTTGGTCAAGTTCAATAAGTGATTTGGAATGAACTTGAGCCATTGGTTGCAATAAATTTGGATCAAATCATGATTTGACCCATTTTGGCTTTTAGGCCAATTTGAGTCAACTTAAGTCAAATGGCCAATTGGACTTGGTTTGGCTCAATTGAGGGCTTGATCATCTTTAATCATTGATTATGAATTAATTTCAATCAATGGTTTTAATCAATTTGGTATATGGTGGATTTTGGCTAGTTTGGATTTCATTTGGGCTAAAAGTTAACTTGGTCAAAGGATGAAGTTGACTTGGTTTAACCAATTCAAGGTAGTTAATCACCTTAGGATGATTATTGATCATGCTATGGGGTTTGGATGGGCTTGGTTCAATCCAATTTGGTGGAATAGAACCGCTCAAAAAGCTCTTTTAACACGCTTTGGGTCAAGTGGACTTAAATGGATTAATTGATTTGGTTTTGGCTTGATTCAAGTTTAATTGAACTGACATATTAGCCTAGCATGAAAATATAAATCCAATTGCAATTGGTTTGGAGTCAAATGGATTTTGGTTCATATGATAATTTCAAGTCAGAAGAGGTCAACATAGGCTTAACTTTGGTTGACTTGGATTTGGATTGATAATTATATTTTGCATTTATATTTGGAACAATGATTGAAAAAAATGATTGAATCATGAAAAATCTATGTGTTTTTAATTGATTTGGGTATCATTTAGCCAAGATCAAGAATTTGGCTAAAAGGCTAAAATTGCAAATTTTATTTGATTTGGCCACTTGGATTTATATTTATAAATATAAATGAAGATATAAATGATTAATGAGAAAATCACTTCAGTTTGGAGTGTCTTGGAAGCAAATTTGACCAACTTGAGGGATGTAGGTCAAAAGGGCTTAAGTAGAGAATTGATTTGGTTTGATTTAGTTTGATTTGATTTGAATAGTTTGAATTTAGATTTCATTTATATTTATGAATATAAATGGAGGAATGATTGATTTATAAATAAATCAACCAAATTTGATTTTGTTTGAAGGAGGTTTTGGCTAAGCATATGAAGATGATTCATATGGCTTAAGTAGGGATTTTGGAGTTTCAATGTAATCATGGGTTTCAATCATTTGATTTGGATTTTATTTGGAATTTTGGTTGGGATCTGATTTGAGATTTAATTTAATATTTGAGAAAATCAATTGAGTTGGGGTTGATTTGAATTTAGTTAATGCTAAGTCCATAAGATAAAATCAAAGGGCTTAGGAAGGGATTTGGAATTTTAATTTAATCATGGGTTTCAATTGTTTGATTTGGGAGTGGATTTGAATTTGAGGTTAGGTTTGGAAGAAGGAAGCAAGGATTAATTTTTAGGCTATAGGGTAGGCAAGTCTTCTTAAATCCCTAAGGCATAACCTCTTCCTATGGCTAATTCTTCTATGTCTCTAGGGTTAGGTTAAGTGTTCACCTAATCATTAGAAGTGTCTTAAGACTAATGAGCTCTTAATATCTACAAGAGTCCCAGATCTATGATGAGGAAGTTGAGAGCTCACTCCCAAAAGTGAGGCCAACAACCTTACAGTATATTCTAATCAGCGTTATGAAATAATGTCCCTTTCATCTTAACATGCCATCTTTATTTGGTTATATCTAGATGAACCTTCCATGAAATAGAAGACTGCATGAGATGAGGTAATGTACACCATCAGATTTGGTATCAGTAGTGGAAATTCATCTTTTGGACATGCCTTATTAAGATCCCTAAAATCAACGCATATGGGAATTTGACCATTCTTTTTCTTAGCTGGGATAACACTAGCCAACCAACCGGGGTATTTTTCCTCCTGGATGAAACCAACATTGATCAGTTTCTTGACTTCAGAAGTAAGCTGTTGTTCACTGACTAATCACATGCATCTAGGAGCTTGCTTGATGGGGCTAGCCCTAGGCTATATAGCAAGCTTATGAACTACTACGTCAGGAGCTAATCCGACATTTCTTCATAACTATATGCAAAGCAGTCCTTAAACTCAGTGAGTAGCCTAACTTAGTCATTGGTTTTAAGTTCATTCAATAAAGAACTAATGTACATCAGGTGTGGATTGTCTTAAGTTCCCAAGTTGATCTCCTTGAGTTCATCGATGGTTGATTTGATTTCTTTTCGAATTCTAGAGGTGCATCTTTGACTTGAAAATTATCTAGATCATCTGAAGTTTCTAAGAACATTTTATCATATCAGTTAATGTGATTTAAAAAGAACCTATCAAATTCCAAATGATTGGTGATGACTAAGCAACAATCATCATTGTCCACCAGACCTACTGTGCTAAAGCTTAGCCTGATCTTGATTGAGAGTTCTTGCATTTATTGTCCCATAGCCTTTCAAAGTATTCTTACCTATGCTTAGACCATGTATGTGGAATTAAAACTTTCTTTGTTAAATTTTGAACAAAAGGTGAGTACCAATCAACAAAAAATTCTATTAATTCTTTATATGAATCATCTTTAAGTTCTACATTAACTCCTTAACTTGAGGATGCTGCTCTTGGATAGAACCTTTGAATTTTTGTTCTTGTACATGCTTTGGGGCTTCCTTAACTACCAAACCCCTATGTTTTTCTGAGGAAAGTGGGCTTAGAGCTAAGGTTCCCATCTGATGCCTGATAGTTTTATATAAGGAAGACTTAGATACACTCATACTTTGATTGGGGACCTAATCTTCATCGCTGTCTAGCTTGAGTGTCACCTCCAACAAGATCTGCTATCAAGAAGAGCTGGCTAGTATGCTAACTACATAAGACTCATCCTCTATACATAAGACTCATCCGCTATGGATCTATCTCAGGAAAGTAATGGCTGTCTGGTGGGCTTCCACCCTCCCCGAGTTGTCCCTCAAAATTGGAAAACCTTCTTAATCTTGGAGTCTGAGTTGAGTCAAACACCTATAGAGAACTTTCTAAAAGTTTATGATAAAGGGATATCCCAAGCTTCTTTTATCTTAGGAGTATCGGATGTATCTCTAAAGATTACTTTGATGGAACAAAAAAGTTTTTCTGCTAAGTATTCTTTAGGGATAACAATGGCTCAAGACTTGCAACTATGCTCAAGCCAATCCTTGAATATGAAATAATACTCTAAGACATGGCCAAGCATGTAGTGGTAGGGGCAGCAAAACATCATCACTCCTGCCCACTTCCTCCAACTTTTTAGGCTCATGTAGTTAAAAGTCAAGCTTCTTAAGAAGGTTCTTAAAGATCTTCCTGACTACCTCCCTCTTGAATGAGTATTATTTATTGAGTTTGTCTACAAGAGTAGGTGGAAAGTAATCAACTAGTAGTGGATAGTGATACCGCTACTATCTAGGCTACTATGGTGGCGGTCGAGGTAGCCGAAGAGGAGGCGGAAGTGGAGGCTACTGGACTTGAGGCCTCTCAAACTGTGCTCTCACTAGCTGCTTTCCCTTATCAACTACCACTACAATCCCTGACTTCTTCTTAAAAAATCCTCTTTGGCTTGGGCCTAGATGACTAGTCTAAGAAGGGTAACTATTTGGCTTCCTCTTGTAAGTTAGACGCCTTGCTAGATAAATTTCTCAAATATTTTAATTGTAAAAATTTTGAGCATGTAGGAAATCGGGCCATGGACATTCTTAAGTAAAATCTCAATGGCATGCTACTCTTATGGCTGTGGTTCGCATTTCATGTTTAGGTTGCACCATCTAAGAATATAATTAATAAGGGACTCATTTTGTTTTTGTTTCTCTATAATGAGGTTCCTTATAGTTACCCTTTGTCAAGCTCCTATAAATCTCTTAATGAAGAGATGCTCTAACTCTGCAAAAGACTTCATTGAACTATTGGGAAATTCAGCATACCAAACAAATGCTACCCCTAAAAGGCTCCTGACAAACTATCGAAAGAGTAATAAATCACTGCCACCGCCGTTACAACAACTAGCTCAGAAATATGCTATGTGCTACCTTGGGTTCCCATTGCCATCAAAAATTTTGAAGGATGGTGAAAAATACCCTTGGGGTATTGAACTACATCAAATTCCTTTGGGTGGGGTCTACACTTTGGAACATATGAGTTCCTTTGGGCTTGTGCCAATGCTTCTTTCACTTGCTGCTCAACCATCTGCATTATATTCTTTTCATGCATGAAGGTACTATCAGTGACCTTCCTATGAAAACTATCAGCATCCTCATCCATAAGAGTGCACCTGGGATGATTTAGGGTATGTACTAGCTCAAGTTGATCCGCCTCCATAGTGGAAGGTTGTGAAACTGGGTTTGATTTTGCAAGGCTAGGATCACACCATCAACTCCTCCACTCTTCTCTCCATCTGATCAATTTAATCATCCTTTTGCTTGATTTGTTGGAGAAGGCATTGAGTTGAGTATGATGTCTCACCTTCCTTAAGTACAATGCCTTCCTGGCTAGGTTGTTCCTTATGCAAGGATCCTCGGGTATCTACTATGTGGACTTCTGCTATGTCATCCAACATGTCATCCTCATTGGCATTGAAATCAATCATACCCTCTTCTTGGTCAGACTGATCATCCCCAACTATATGCCTCAATGCAGCACGGTAGTCCTCTAAAATATCATCCAAGATTGATAATCCACCTGATCTGGTGCTACTGATCATCTCGACATCCCCTCCTTCCTTCTCCTCTAGCTACGGTGGTGGAGCGACCATGACACTCTTGGGCTACCACTCTTTCTTCAACACTGTTCGAGTGAGGGAGCTCAGCCTCATCTCAACAAGTGGAGTAGATGAAGTGGGGTCCTTGGGACGTAGTCATATTACCAAGGGAGAAGCTCACTCTTTAGATGTGGGCTTATGGAACTTGGAGGGACTTTGGGATGAAATGATGAAAATGAAGGTTAAGCAGTGTAATGGGGTGACACCGACCTCTTTGGTGGAGATCTCCTCCCATGGCTTGAATTAATGAGAACAATCCTATCTGAATGATCAACTCTATTAGCATGTTGATAAGAATGATTAATGAAAGTAGAGGCCGTCAACTGCCATCAACTCCTCCACTCTCTCCATTTGATCAATTTGATCATCCTTTTGCTTGATTTGTTGGAGAAGGCATTGAGTTGAGTATGATGTCTCACCTTCCTTAAGTACAATGCCTTCCTGGCTGGGTTATTCCTTATGCAAGGATCCTCGGGTATCTACTATGTGGACTTCTATGTCATCCAACATGTCATCCTCATTGGCATTGAAATCAATCATACCCTCTTCTTGGTTCATCCCCAACTATATGCCTCAATGCAAAGACGTAGTCCTCTAAAATATCATCCAAGATTGATAATCCACCGATCAGTGCTCGATCATCTCACATCCCCTCCTTCCTTCTCTCTTCTGGTGGTGGAGCCACGACACTCTTGGGCTACCACTCTTTCTTTATCACTGTTCGAGTGAGGGAGCTCAACCTCATCTCAACAAGTGGAGTAGATGAAGTGGGGTCCTTGGGACGTAGTCATATTACCAAGGGAGAAGCTCACTCTTTAGATGTGGGCTTATGGAACTTGGAGGGGACTTTAGATTATGCGAGATGAATTAGTGAAGGTGGTTAGCGAGTGGAGCAATGTAATGGGGGTGACACCGACTGCCTCTTTGGTGGAGATCTCCTCCCATGGCTTGAATTGATGAGAACAATCCTATCTAAATGATCAACTCTATTAGCATGTCGATAAGAATGATTAATGAAAGTAGAGGCCATCAACTGCCTGATAAATCTCCTTTTGTACCTCTTGCCTGCTTGGGTAGTAACTTTGGCCTCAGTGACTCTTTCTCTATGAATATGATCCCTAACACTCCTAAGGATCAACCTCCTCTGGTCATGTAAGGTGATGGTCTCCAAGCATCTATGGGCTCTCCCGACTCTCATAAGAATAGACCGTAGACCAGCATAGGGTCTCCTCCTCTCCCTAGCCGGTGTCTTATACTTTATAGATTATGGGGGTAATGCAGCCATCTTTTTGTAGTACTCCTCTTCCTCTGAAGCTCAGAGGGGCAAAATCTATTATAGCGATTTTAATTTTTATTATGGCATTGGGTTTTAGTCAAAAGGGTCAATTGAGAACTAGAACCAACCTCAACAGGGGGATAAACTATCTCAAAAGCTAAGACATTCTTCACCTTCAGGGACTAGACAACTACAAAGGCAGTACTAGCCCAGGCTGAGATTGAGGCAAGCACAACAAGCAGAATTGGCACTACTAGCAGAGGAACCTCTATAGCTTTTTTCTTCAAAGAGGGGAACTCAATTGAGTGCAAGTCAAACTATAGGAGTGCTTTATTGTTAGCTACCTCCACTCTACTGACTGTGGTGAGGGCATGTCCTTCACCTGTGACTTTGAATGCTCAAAGTTGAGGCCAAACTTGATGACGGGGCTGGTGGTGAGTATGGCCTGATCTAGGGTCAAATCCACATTAGAATAAAACGAGAATATCAACTTGCCGGAAGACATGGTGGAAGACTAACTGAAAGAAGAAAAAAAGAAGAGACTGGTTGGGATCACTGCATCATTATTGGAAAGAGAACATGATTAGACTTTGCTTTGCTCTCATTTGACTTTGATTTTTTTTGTTGATTTTGAATTGGAACCCCCATTTAATAAATTTGATTATGCTAAATGGGGTTCATTTATTTGTTGGAGAAGTTAAGAATTAGACTTTTGCACTTGATTGTTATTATTTGATTTTTTTATTGTGAATTGGAACACTCATTTAGCAAATTTGATTATGTTAAATGGGTTTTGTTTGTTTGTTGGAGAGATTTTGCAAACTTTAGAGAAAAGACTTTTACTTTTGCTGTGGAACTTCATTGAAATTTAGGAGAATTTTGGATGAACCTTGCTCAACCAAGCAAGTGGTAAGAAGTTCTTGATTTTGTTTGATTTATTTTGTTGGGTAATTTTCTTTGATTGATTTTCTTTGATTGATTTTATTTTTATCTATTGGAGGAACAATAAGGGTTTTAAGACCTATTTGGAGTAAGGTCCTAAAACCAAAGGATGTTGGCCACCCTTCCTTAGAGATGAAATGAGCAAGGTGTCCAAAAAAAGAAAGATAGTCTCAGGCTTATATAAAATATAAGTCCACTATCGATGCTTGGAGATAATGATTGACTACTAAAGATGGAGAGAGGAACTATCCCCAGTGGAGTCTCTAGAAATATCTATGGTGTTTTAATTTGGAGTGTCATTGGGTGGACACCACGTAGATCTTATGGGGGTGCTTATTGCACTGGTCAGGTACGATATTAAGGTATGATGTATCAACTTGAAAGATGGAAATGTCACCCTATAATGGATTTAATCACCTAATAAGGACTCCTAAGGCATATGGGTCTTCGTATATATACTAGAGATCTTTCCCCTACTTTACATGGAAAAGAAAAGCAGGGTTTATTTTATGTTAGGTTCTTTAGTTCCCTATGGAGGCAAGCCTCCATAGTTAATTACATCATAGAAAATAGGAATTTTTTAAGAATACTCTTGATTAAAGAAGTTAATTAATTATCTCTAAAGATTTCAAGGTTAGATTGTCAAAGAATTGGGTAATTTTGGAAGATCAAATAGGAATGTTCAATTTTGAGAGACTTATTTTGGGATTCCAAAGGAAGATAAGTATGAAGCACTCATGATACTAGGAAGCCTAGTAAGCACTCCAATCTATACTATGGTGAGGCTTTACAAGTTTGAAAGAGAAAGATTTATTTTCATTCGAATTGAATTTTTATTAGAATGTTTGGGCTTACAATCCATCAACACAAGATTGTAGAAAAGCCTAAGAGGCAAGGATTTATACTTGTGTCAAAAAGGAAATGAGAAACCTCAGATCTTAAATCTAGGATGCTTTAGCATAAGCTAAAATCACAATCTAAATCTAAATGGAAAGGGGATATTATGGTTTACCTCCATAAGAGAGGATATACTTGTCCAACTCTTCTAGACTTACAACCACTTGGGGTGGCCACTAGCTAACACCTCCTACACTTTAAATTCATGTAGGTCGATCTTATGTTAGTGCATGATAGCTGAGCTATTATTTAGTTTGAAAGAGACTAGAGTCCTAAACTCACTCCCTGAGAGACTAGATCGTGACTGCCATGAGTATATGACTCAATCTAAAAATGAAAAATCTTATAAATTTTAAATCATTTTTGACACATTCATTTAGGTTGAAGGATTGGGATATTTTATGCCTAAATAAATGATAAAATTAGATTATTGGCTAAATTAGAGAGAGGAGGTGTTTTCCACCATGAGGGGGTGCTCTCATTATTCAAGCATTCCATATAATGCATGAATGGAGACCCTCCATATTAAAGAGTAAAATAAGATGATATGCATGATGTTAGACACTCAATATTCAGTATAGGGGTTGCTAAATCTTTTAATTGTCTTGATTATATCCCAGGCTTTAGAATAAAGTTGTGAGTTATTTTAATTTTTTAGTTATGAGTTGTTAATTAGGGTAGAAAAATTAATTTTATCTAAGTAGCCTACTACATCCAGGACACACATTCAAATATCAAGTTTAAGAAACTATGAAGAAGATGTAATTTCTATCACATAATCTAAACATACCATTCAAACCTCTCAATTATCATAAAAGAAAAGAGGTTAGTACAGCCGGGTACCACCATACACCCTGGAAAAGAGAAGAATTGGGTAGCCAAGCTCTACCCTTATATAACCCAAATTATAAAAAAATATTATAATTAAAATTGAATAGATGTTATGGGGTTCTTCATTCTTATTCTTCTCCTCATTCCTGTTTCTTTCTCTTCATTTGATTATGCTCCAAGGATTGACAGGGCCTCCCAGGATTATGCCTTCTAGCCACTTCTCATCCTAAACTCATATCACTAATCCTAATTCCCATTATAAAATTACATTTTTATGAAAAAGTAAAATCTATCTATATATGCAAAATAGATGTTAGCTAAACATACATACATTCCCAAGCAGTTATATTTTATAATTTAGACTTAGCACCCCGCACATGGGTAACCAAGCCCACTTATCTTAATCATGGATTATGCTTAAGGGAATAGACAACCTATAGATAGAAGTATTTATATTTATTTTAGCAGCCCCTTTAGCATAAACCTCTACAAAAACAACTTTAGGCTAATGGCTAGCATCTAGTCTACGTACCATAATCATAACATCTAGTATAAAACATTACATTATAAAATAAAACACCACATCATTACATACATTGTCCTAACTTAAATCTAGAAGTGGTGACTTAGCATTCTAATGTGTGTGTTTAGGCTTAGTGTGGTATGTCTTAGCTAGGCTTTTGAATTGTGATTATCTAAAATTTGGAATTGTTTAAGTTAAACATGTAGGGTGGTTTCATTTAAAATTATTTAGATGATTGGTGGATTTTAATTTTTATTTCCTTTTATTTCAATTGATGTTTACTTAGCATCTAAACATTGTACAGAGAAGAAAGTGGTTAACCTCTTTCATCCCAACCTTAAGTTGTTTTCTAATGGCATATAATTATGACTTGATTTCTTTTAGTAAATGATTTATTAAATGTTTTATTAATCCTAAGTTTGGGTTAATCTTAAGAGATGCTATCCAACATGAAAGGCATCTTAAGATTAATGAATTTAAATTTTCATCATGTAGATAATGTTGCACCATTCCTTTTTATCATCAATAATCATGCATATGATTTAGGACTTAACATACTTATACATGCAATATATTTTTGACATACTTGAATGATTATGAATGCATATATTTTTGATAAAAAAGGGGATATTCATTCTTTAGTTAAATACACATACACATGTATTAAAGATGTAATTAAGTATGTGCTATTATTTAAGCGAAGGAAGTGAGATAATCTAAGACCTCCTTGGCACAACTAAAGCATCATATTCTCGGGATATCCAGACTATATACTTGCTATCTTAAATACATATAAGTGTACAGACAAGTATGAGAATGAAAATCATGAAAAAAAAGATTGTATTTTGCTTGAATTATTTACACATGTAAAGTAAAGTTCTTCCAAATTATCGTATAAGTACACATAAGAATGAAATTAAATAAGTACGTGCCTTTATTAACCAGGGAAGTAAGGTAATATAAGACCTCCTTGGGCCTATTTAAACCCTCGTATTCCGAGATGTTTAGATTATATACTTATTAATATTCAAACATATGTAAACACGTACATGAATCATAAAGATAAAGTAATGTGTTGACATGTTTAGATTATAAACACATGCAAATCATATGTAGTATTCATAGCTAACATCAATCCAATTTTTCATTATCAATTTGTAACTTCGAAAATAATTTTGAAGTTTATTAGTGATAATATCCACACATTTAATAAGATTAATTCAACACATGCAACTTTCACATAATTAAATTCAATTGATTTTTTTATTTGAAAGCATGAATGTATGATATCAAATGACATACAACATTTATGATGATTGAAAAGGAATATTTGAGCACTTCCATATAATTCATTCAACCACATTAATTCCTAAGGACAATCACATTAAATAAAATCATTTAAGATTAACCTTAGTTTCTTATGGAATTTGATTTTGGATTAAAGTTATTAAACTTAAAGAGGAGAAATAATTACTAGTTTTGTCCCATCCCATATGAGTGATTCAATGTGTTTAAGGAAAACATAATTAAGTGATTTTTATGGATTAATCAAGTTTGAATCATTAAGCAAATGATTTATTTTCTCTTTCCTATGCTTCTATAATTTGATTAATCATTTAACCATAAGCCTCCAATGATATGAAAATAAGAAATTAAAATTGCAATGCACTTAGGGACCTAATGGAATGAGGCTTATAATTAAATATTAATTAAATTAAAGAATCTAATTAAGTACTATATGATTTTCCCACACCTATGGGTTAATCGTAATTTCCTTAAGAGTCTTTATGTTATTAAAAACATAAAGATGAACCAAAAAATTTAAATTATATTATTAGATCTAATTATCATTTTATTTTGATTTAATCTCATCATTAATTGCTTAATCATATCTTAATTAAATCATAATTTCTCACACATGAAATGAATTTAGAAAATTAATTAGGAAAGTGGTCTTAATCATTCCCCTTCATCATTTCATTGTTAACCAATGATTAATGATCATTAATTACTTAATTTTTATTATTCTGTATTTTTAATAATTATTAAATTACTTAATGAGGATAATTAAGATTTGAGTTTCAAATTCTCCTAATTACATAGTTAATAAATCCCAATAAAATTATGGGAGGTAGAGAACATCCCAAGAAATCAACACACTTAATTTGGGACTCATTAACCAAGTAATTAAGGCTTAATTGAGCTAATTAGAAAAATTTCAAACTCTAACTAAGCACTATTCATTATTCAAAACAAAGAGAATTTATTTTTATTAAATTTTCCTCTGTTTACCCTTTCCAAAATGAGTTTATTCATATTTTTAGAATTTTTTTATAATTAGTTTTGAAATTTTGAAGTTTTAGTGATTAAAATACATTTTAAGTCTTAATTAATCCTTAATCCCATCTAAACCCTGGGAGCTAACATGGCATTACTTTCAACATGGCAGTACTTAAATAATCTGATGCGATGTGTTGAGTCAGCGGCGGTGGATGCGCTTTCATCCCCACAGTCCAATCTCGGATAAGATGGTGGGGATTAATCCTATAATTCTTGAAGGATTAAATATATAATTCTAGTGGATCAAATCATAGTTGTCTATTCTAATCACACATAATGGAAGGAGGTTGATACTTCGCCCCCTGAGTGTTAAAAGATGGGCATCATCTACCCTCCTCTGCTCAATCTGAGCTCACTAGAGCTCGTGAGGCATCAAGATCAATGCCAAAAGATTCAGGGAAGAGATCTGAGGACATCCTATAGTGTAAATCACACAAAAATGCAAAACACTTCACAAAAGACCAACTCCTAAGGACTTTTCTATAGTTTTCCAAAAATACTCGCCAGAGCTCAAGTCCGCTGGTCCAACGATTGAGCTAGCTTTGTCTTGAAGAGATAAAGCCTTATTAAGAAGCTCATAGGTTGCCTCCCCGTTGATGGCTCTGTGGACCAAACACCACTGCTAAGCTCACCGAATTTGGTCTATGAGGGTCCTTCGGTGCTCAAATTCATCAAGAATTAATTTATTTTACCTCGTCAGAGCTTGGGAAGGTGTGGGTTAATTTGAGTTTGGTGGAGTTTAGGTGAGGTTAGACGAAGAGGGAGCTCTATTTAGCTCTTATTTGGTATCATTGGTGATGAGAAGCTCAAGGGAGGTCGGAAAGGCTCTTGGGATGCTCTCCTTGACTCACTGATGCTTTATGTCTTGTTTGAATTTGATGGGGAGGAGTAAACCCTCCTCTCCAATTAATCTAATTACTAGGATCAATCATCTTTTGACAAGCATTCGACCGGAGCAGGCGATCTGGGATGTCAGGAATCAGTTGAGGTGGATGGCCTTGAGTGGTGGAGGAAGGGAGTGGGTTGGCCATGCATGTACCCTCCCCTCCATGTGTTCTAATGGAAAGGCTGGGTTAGCTCACCTCCACTAGAGCCATGCCTAACCCAACTAGCTTTGGGTCAGGTTAGCTAATGGTCCTAGGGTCCAAATGGAGCTTAGGGTGGCTGCTAATGGTAGGAGAGTGAGTTTAGCCATCCAAATGGGGGTTTTATCCCATATGGAGAGGTTAACCCAATGGGTTTTTGGCTAAATCAGGTTCAAGGTGGGTTGGGTTTGATTTGGGCTGATCCATGGTGACCCAATGATGGTTCATGCCAAGTTTGGTGGGCTTTGGGTGGTTTGAATGGGTTTAGCTCAATTTGACCCATGTAGGTCAAATTAGATCAAATTGGGTTAGGTTAACCAATTGGTTAAATTAAGTCAAACCAAGGGTTTGATCAATGTTCAAATTATGATTTGAGATGAGTTGGTTCCATTGATTTTGTTTTCTCTAAAGTGGATTTGAATTTGGCTCATATGGGTTCATATGGGTCAAATGGGCTAAGTTGACCAATTTGATCAAATTGACCAAATTGGCTTGGGTTAGTGGTTGGTTTAGATTCAATTGATGATTTGAAGATGATTGTAGGTGTTGATTTAAGTTAATTTGGATTTGGGAGTGATTTGGTTTAATTGAACCCTTTAGGTCAATTTGGGCTAAGTGGGTCAATTGGATTGGTTTGGTCAAACTGAGTTCAATTGAAGGTTGAATTATGTTGAACAAATAATTTCTCATGGTATTGAGTCATCGGTTTCAATCAATTTGATTTAGGATTTGATTTGGCCCAATTTGGCCATTTAGGTCAAATTGGGTCAACTTGGGTCCAAGGGGCCAAATTGACTTGGTTAGCTCAATTAATGGTCAAATCCTATTCAATACTTAATTCATGATTGATTGGAGATATTGGTTTCAATAAATTGATTTTAGAATGAAGTTTGGTTCAATTTGGTTCATATGGGCTAATTGGGCCAACATGGGTCAAGTGATCAAATTAGCTTGGTTTGACCCAATTGATTATAATTGGACAATCAAGGATGATCAACAATCATTGTAGGAGGTATTGAATGGGTTGGTTCAATTTAATTTGGGTTGGATTGAAGTCTAGATCAAATGAGTCCTTTAGGTCAATTTGGGTCAAGTGAACCAAATGAGTCAATTGAGTTGAAATAGGTTGAATTGAGTTGGGTTGAGTTTGATGATTGATTTAGGATTGATTGATGGCTCTTATTACAATTGATTTGATTTAATTTGATTTTGACTCATTTGGACCCTTTGGGTCAAGTGGGCCAAGTTGGGTTGATTGAATTGATTTTGTTTGTTTGATTGGATTGTAGGCTTTAAAAGGGTTTGAAATAAATATTTGGATAGTTGGAATGCTTTTGTTAAAATAAATTGAATTGGTTTTAATTGAATAAGTTTAGGTTTGATCCATGATGAAATTGATTTTGGTTAAGGGTTAAGTTAGTTTGGCTTGGAGCTTGGATTTGAAATAGGATTCAATTGGATATGATTATATTGATTTGGGGTTTGGTTTTGTATGATTGGATAGACATAGGTTTAGTTTAGGCCATATGATAACCTAGGCTCGGGGTATGCCTTCTTAATTCTATAGGCTTAGGTTTAGTGTTCACCTAATCACTAGAAGTATCCTATGACTAGGGAAGTTCTAGTGTCTAGAAGATTCCTAAGTCTAGGATAGGGAGGAAGAGTCCTCACTCCAAAAGTGAGGTCAACAATCACGTAAAAGAAAATACCAATAGAAGTTTTGAATGTTGTATGCTTTTCATCCTCTAGACTTGATTATGAATTTATTCATTAAATATTCTAGTCATAGCTCTCTAATATGTAGCCCTAGATTTTTGAGACCAAATGGCATGTCCGTGTAAATAAAAATATGTATAAGAGTTTTGAATGTTGTATGCCTTTCTTCCTTTGGAGACATCTTAATCTGATTACATCTAGATGATCCATCCATGAATGAAAAGATCTCATGCGAAGAGATTATGTCAACTATAAATTTTGGTATTGGCAATGGGAACTCATCTTTTGGAGAAGCTTTATTTAAGTCTCTAAAGTCAACGTAAATGCGTATTTAACCATTATTTTTCTTCACAGGGACTACGCTAGCTAACCAATTAGAATATTGTTATTCTTGCACAAAGCCAGCTTCAATTAATTTCTTTACTTTAGTAAATACTTTTTGTTCAATTTCTAAGTGCATTTGCTTAGGAGCTTGGTTTATTGGAATGACATCAGATTTAATCTTTAGTTTGTGTACATAAACAATTGGAGATAAACCTAGCATTTCATCATAACTCTAAGGAAAGCAGTCTTTATATTCAAGGAGTAATATGATTAACTAAGTAAAGTACTAAAAAAAGTTAACTTTGGATCTTCGGTAATTCTTATGTTAACCTTGTTTAACTCAACAATAGTAGATTTTATTTCTTCCTCATACTCAGAAGGAGCATTCTAAAGCAAACAATCATTAATTCATTTGTTGTTCCTATGGATAATTCCTCCAAAGAGTTAGGAGGAATTTCAAATAGTTGATATGAGTTCAAGTGATAGCTTATCATTAAGCAATGTTCTATATCATCTAGTGGTTCAATGACACCAAACCCATTGCCAACTTTGGAATGTAAATTTTTATGTTTTGTATTCCATAAGCTTTCCATGCATTGGGTTGTATCTTTAGGCCAAGCATTTATAATAAAACCACATTTGATAGAGTTTTATACAATTAGAATATCAATCACAAGGGAGTTCTATTATTTCATTTAAAAGTGGGTCTTCAAGCTTTACATCGACTTCTGAGCTTGAAGGTCTGGGTATAGGATAGAATTTTGATAACTTCCCTAGTTCTCCTAACAAGTTAGTGGTCACTTTGACTTCTAATTGAGATATTTTATTTTGAATAAGAGGTTTCAAAGTCAAAGTGTCCACAAATTTCTTCAACATTTTAAATGTGGAAAGCTCAAGTTCATCCTTTAATGCCCTGATTTGTTCTTCATTACAATCTAATTCTAAAGTAATCTCAAACCTTATTGAGTCATCTGTCTAGTTGGAATCTTCATCAGAACTAGATTCCAAGTCACTATGAATCATTGGAGACTCTTTTTCTTTTTCTTTTTTTTTCTTTTTCTTTTTTCTCCTTTTATTTTATTTTCTATTTCTTATTTATTGCATTATTTTATGATTCAATAATGCTAGATTCTATATAATCATATTTTGTCTTCTTAGGCATGTAGTAAGCAGAATCTTCATAAAGTTTAATTTTATGAATAGAGAATGGTTGTATGTCACCTTTTAAAATGTATTCCACTCCATCCCTAGTGTATTTAATACATTTGTGGAGTGAAAATGGAACCATTTTGTACTCATGAATACACGGTCTGCCTAAGAGAGCATTATAGGATGTCTCTGAGTGCATGATATGGAACTTAGCTTTAGTTTTCAATCCTTCTATTTCTAATAATAGTGTGATTGAACCTAAAGCCTTTCACTAGTTTTAATATAAGTCCCTCAACAACATTTTATCTAAAATGAGCCTTCTGGTATCGATCTTCAGGAATGACAATGTTTTGAAGTTCATAATGTTGACAGATGCACCAGGGTATACCACAACTCTTGACAACCTGATAGTTTCTAATCAGAGATGTAAAGGGGACGGTTATGATCAGTGGTCCCCAAAAGTAGATTCTCATTAGAGAAAGTAACTTTTGGGATCTTCCTAAACTAGCAAGTCTCATCTAAGGATGTTGCTGCTAGTTGGGTTAGGCATATTTCAGGATCAAGTAATGTTTGTACTAATGACTTTCTCATTTCTTTTGAAAGAACAAGTGCGTCATAAATACTTAACATAGTAGAAAGTTTCTTGAGATGGGCTAAAATGTTGTAGTCAACCTTAGGAACATTTGGCTCAACTATTGTTTCTTTAGGTAAAGTTTTTGGATTTAAATGTTGATCCACAATTTGCTTTCCTTTATCCTTAGGAGGAGAAGGTAGACTACAAGGTAAAACTCTTCCACTATGGAGATTTACTTCACTGATATCTCTAAGGGTTATGTCAACCTCATCCTCATCTTTAACATCCTTCTCTAGGGATTGATCAGAATCCGATACCTCTATGTCTATGCTAAGAGGATCGCCTTGTAAGTATTCCATATGGATATCAATATCTAATCCTGATTCACAAAACACGTCATGAGAATCTTCTTTTTTATTACTTTCTTTTTATCATTTTTTAGAATATGCTTATCAAAAATAGCAAGAATATATGAAACACCTTTGGAGGCAGACTTTTTATTTATCTTTTCAAAATGAGTACAAAAGATAATGACATATAAGGTTTTGCTTTTCCAACATTATCATACAAGATTCTATCATTTACAAAAAAAGTCTCTCCCTCACCACACTTTCTAGTCTTCTGTGTAGCTGAAGATGCTGAATCAGGAAGAGGTGGAACTTACACTTCAAACTCTGGTGAATCAATCTGGA
Source organism: Cymbidium sinense (assembly GCA_021442155.1). NCBI lineage: Eukaryota > Viridiplantae > Streptophyta > Magnoliopsida > Asparagales > Orchidaceae > Cymbidium > Cymbidium sinense. Next base: position 63,213,824 of record CM038231.1, read on the forward strand.
TGATCTTCCTCTAGGTATTCATTTGATCCATAACATTTTTAAATTTTTCATCATATGCTTTTTTTTAAGAACACGATAAAGCTACATCCCATTCATCTGTATAAGGTGTACTAGAAGAAGAGGTACCTATAACAACCTTAATGGACCCTTGTCTAGGGTCCACAAGGTATTCCTTTAGAATAATCACCAACCTTTTCTTGTTATTTCTTTCAAATCAATCTTTAAATGCAAAATAGTCTTTAATGGTATGCCCTAACATCTAATGATATGAATAGTAGTTAGGGTCATTTACCTTTTCCAACTTTCTCAGGACTTTTCAGTTGGGAAGTTTGAAATCTCACTTATTTTTTTAATTTTTGAAAATTTTCCTCACCGCCTCTTTTTTGAAAGAATAAGTTTAGTTTATTTTTTCAAAAAAGGGATAGTTGGAACTTTCTTAGGAGATCATGACATTTGTTGCTATGGTGGCCTAGAAGATAAAGGCCACTTTGATTGTATTTGCATAGGAGCTTTTCCTCTGTCCACCATAGAGATATTGTATGCTTTCTTTTCTAGAAGCTTCCTAAGTTTAGATTGGTCTACAAAAGAATGATCCTTTAGGAAGGTCATCCAAGGGGCTTCAAGAGAATTTTTATTTAGAAGTTTTTCAAAAGTCTTAATTATAAAGCCTTCTAATAAAAAAGAAATGGAACTATGGATATTCCTAAGGAGAATCTCAACAGCGTGCTGCTCCTACAATTGAGGCTCAGGCTTGAGACTGTGAATTCTCCATCTCAAGATATAGTCCACTAGCGATTCATTGGGCTTTTATTTTTCCACCACCAGATCACCTACAGTGATGTGGTGCTAAGTGCTTGTGAATCTCTATACAAACATGCTCCCATTTTGGTGAAAGCGCGCACTGAACCATAGGGTAAATTAGCATACCAGTCAAAACTAACTCTGCTCAAGCTCCTAACAAATTGTCTAAATAATAAAGCATCGCTCCCTCCGGTATTGCGATAGCTTGTACAGAACTAAGCCAAATGTTGTTTCGAGTTCCCAGTCCCAGCAAATACTTTAAAGGAAGGAGGTACAAATCCTTTGGAGTAAGAAACAAAATTATATTCCTCAGGGTGGGGTCTACCCTTTGGAACCAAGGTTGTGCCTCATGACTATGTGAGGGCTTCTTTTACTTGCTATTCTACTAATGATTTTAGTTCAGTTCTATAGGGTATGTCATCGACAGGCTTCAAATCCTTATGGTACTCCTCTAACCAAACATCAAATCATCAGTGGGACATGGTAGGTCGGATTACTCGATTTAGTGAGGCCATGAAGAAGAGGGGATCATTCTTTAAAGTGATTGCATAGGGGCAATCATCTCCTTTATTCTCTTTTCCATTGATGCAATTTGATCATCCTTCTTCTGAATTTGAAGGATGAGTTGCTGAGTAGAATCTAAAGTAGAATTTTTTGGTGATTCATCCTGGTTTCTCTTTGATGATCTAGTGTCTACCATGTAGATATGAGCTACAGGTAGTCCTGAATCCTCATCTAGTAGATCATCTTGCTCTAAATCAAAATGCTCATTCATTCTTTTTCTTTTTTTCATTTTCTTCATCTTATTTGACAATAGTTTTCATTTCTTCTTTGGACATATGAAATGGAGCACCACTGCTATCAAGAATGATGTTAGACTCATCAACCATATTCATGGGTGTCATTTTAGGTATTTCACCATTTATACCCTCTCGGGAAGCAGGAACTTTGTCAAGGGTGGCTCCTAATCCAAGGTGACACTCATCAGTAGTCTCCCTAACATAAGGAGACAGATGAGAAGACTCCATTTCCATATTGGAAACATAAAATGATGTGGGCACTTCAGCTTGAGGCCCAGGAGAGGGATGATAGAGGCCTATGTGGAGTAGGCCTAGAGATAGGTCTCTCCAGAGGTGAAGATGCAAAGGTGGTGAAGGACCTTAGGCTCAGGAGCTAGCAAGAACCTTCCTGACATAAACTCTCTTATTTTAGTTTTCTAGGAAGAACATTATCTCTCCCTAGAGTAACAGGCTAATTTATGTGCAATGTCAATAATTGTCCAAGGTGATGGTAACACTTTAGTGCTATAGGCACAGGATAAAAGGACTTCATTCAATCTGGAATGACCACCTTCCCCTTACCTTTGTAATGGGAAGTGATAGGTCTACCTAAGAGTTCTTTTCCTAGGCTTCTTGATGCATGATCCTTCATGGCCCTTAATAACACATCCTTAGTGTATGAGGAGATTCAAGGGATCTTATGAAGAATATGATGCAACCTACCATGAGATTCTTTATTTAACAACTTGAAACTTTTCTTTTCTTTATACAGAAAGAGGTGAGGTGGAGAACTCACAATCTTGGACACATCCTCCTCCCCTTGGGCAACAGACAAAGATGATATGTGCTTCCACCTAAGAGAGGGGAACTATTTGGGAGGGTATAACCATCCCTCACCCTAGCTAATTCCATATCTAGAATTTTTTTTATTTTTTTGTTTCAGAGGAATTCCCTTCTAAGCCTTCTACCCCTATTTTTCGTTTGGCTCTTTGTTATCTTGGGGGGCTCAGAGGTGGAACCTATCTCAAAAGTGCTAGATGGGAAAGGTGCAGACAAATATCTCTGAAGTGGGCAACCTCACTTTCTTCTGAGCAGGATCCTATTGGATCCTCTCAATAACCTGATTAGTAAACTTCCTACTTTTAACAGAAGTAGGAGGAGGTGTGCTAGAAAATTCCATGGTTTTCTTGACTTTAAGTGCTGCCTCAACACGAGCAAGAGTCACTCCATTTATTATGATATTCAAATTTTCAAAACTAGCTCCAAACTTAATGATGGAGCCATCAGCCAGTCGGATACTATCCGCAGAGAAGTTTATCTTGGATGTAGTAGCAAAGATTAGTTGTCCAACCATTTATGCTTTAAAAATAATTTTAAATGAGAATTACTGAATAGTAACTTTAAAAAACAAAAATGTAGTCAAAAGAAAGAGTTTTGACCTATTAGGGAATTTTGGCCAATTTTAAGGCTAAGGATTTTTAATTTTATCTTAAAAGATATTTTTCTTTAAAAATATTGGAATTATAAAACTATCCCACTCGATTTACATAAATGGGATAGTTCTATATTCTCTCTTTTATTATGTTAAATTTTCTCTACCAGGGTGAAATGGAGAGATATTTAATAGGAAGAAAAGCAATCTTTACCCATGTAAACACAAGTACATTTCTGACCATAGAAATAATAACTTTTTTTTGAAGATGGAGAGAGGAACCATTCCCCAATGGAGTCGCTAGAATTATCTCTTTGGATAAAATTTGTGACACCACATAGAGTTTTAAGAATTTCTTATTTTAATGATCAAATGCATCATTAAAGAATAAATATATTATCTTGAAAGATAGACATATTTTATATAATGGATTCAATCATTTAATAAAAGACTCTTAAGCCTAATGAGTCTCTCATGTACCAGAGATTTTTTCCCCTAAATTATCTGAAAAGTAGAACATGGTTTATTTTAAACTAGGTTCATAGTTTCTTATAGAGACAAGCCCCTATAGTTAATTACATCTTAAGAAGGCTCCTTTCTTAGAATACTCTCGATTAAAGAAATAAGTTATTATTTCTAAGAATTTCTAAGGTGGTTTTCAAAGGATTTATATTTGGATTTTTGAATCAAGAATGGTACAAAGGGAAAGAGTTATTTTTGGAATCTAAATGGGATGAAATAGGAAATGCCCATTATTACTAGGATGCCGAGTAGTTATTTTAACTATCCTATAATTGGGCTTTAAATTTTATAATTTAGTTTAAACTTTGAGTTGATATTTTCTTAGAAATCTAAGATTTAGATTCTAGTAGCACAGGACTGTATAAATGCCTAGAGTTGAAGACTTACTCTGAGGGGGGATGCTTCAGAACCTAGTCTACAAGTGCTTCTGACACATGTCAAATGCTCGACCTAGTTTTATTTTGGGAATTATCAATCATTCCTCACATTTAAGGGAACTAACCCATCCTAACTCTTCTAGACTTACAACAAGTCTGGAGAGACTACCAGCTAACACCACCTAAGCGCATTTTAAATTCATGATGCCAAGACTTATGAATGCAAGATGGCTGAGTTGTTGTATTTTTAAGAAAAGAATCTATGAACCTAGACTCACTCCCTAATCCCTAGAATAATGTAGGGTATGAAATACATTTAACTAATGCACATTTTTCAAATTTTTATAAATTTTAACTCGATAATCCTTTTAGGCCATGGGTATGCAATTTATACTTACATGGTATGCCATTAGAATAAAATCATGGGTCAAATCAATAATAGAAGGCAAGCTTCCCCAAAAAGGTGATCATCCTAACATGTTAGATGCTTCTTATGTTCAATGGGAGAAGTTGCTCAATTCAAGGATTGAAGCAATATGATTGCATGATTTTCAAGAGCTAATTATTTTTTAGTTGATTTTAAGTTATTCTCTAGGGCTATATTTATATTAGGTTTTGAATTGTTTTATTTTATGTTTGAATTGATTAAATTTAATTGGGAAGAAGATTTAGTTTTCTTATGAGCTTACGTCCAAGCATTCATCACCAAAAAGCATAGCAGAAAGATCTAAACAATTTGATCTCACTTAAGATCAAATTCTCTTTGAAAAACACCAAAGTAGAAAGCTCAAAGGAGGTCGTTAATGGCATACTTTGCTCCCAATGATCTCAAGTTCTGGGGGTGACTCCAATAGCTGTGAGTATGGGAAGCACATATGCCAAAGGAATTGGATTGCCTCCCTCTAGATTGTTGCCTAAACTAACCTCAATTTGAATTTCAGCATTGGACATTCTCTAGCCTCTCAGTGATGAGTGAAGTGTGGGAAGGTGGGTTTCAACTTTGTGTGAGCTCAAGAAGGTGATGGAAAGATCTATTGCACTTGAGAAATGCTCATAGTGTGAATTTCCTTAAGGCCATGAGCTTTTAGCCTTTTTCTTCTTTCCTTGGTCGATTGAGATGATTGAAACCCTTGGTAGTTAGTTGTCATGCTTCTCAGCCATTTCACACATGTCTAGGATGAAGAGGTGGAGAGGGAACTAGATTATGCAAATGGAATTTGGCTTTTAATTTTTTTGACATCTCATGGAATCCCCTTGCTTTGAATTTATGTGAAGGATGCTTAAGTGATTTAATTTGGACTGGGAACCATCATTAGTTAAGTCAAGGAATATTTTAATAACATCTTAAGTGGATTAGGTGGAGAAGGGATTAAAATCTTTTTGAAATAATTCAGTTAACCATTTCTTTCATTAGTTTGATTTAGGCCACCCCACTTGATGGATTAGCCAAGGTTTAATGCTTAGTATATGTCCATTCAATCATTAATGAACCTTTTGATAAAAAGGTTTCGAACATTTTAATATTTATGGAGCATTTGATTTAGGTTTAGTCCATTTAATGTAATTGAATTTAGGTTACTTTTAATTAAGTCAAATAATTAATTTGGATTAACTATAATGGGATTAATTTTCCTTCGGGTTAATCCAAGCAATTTGAAAGTCATTGGATCAAGCAATTCCAATTTTATTTTATTTTGAACCCACTTGACCCAAGTTGGGATTAATGGGTTAAGTTAGAGTTCATTTGGGTGAAATGACCAAATCAATATAGACACAATGATGGGTTGGTTTGTGTTCAACAATCATTTTAAAATGAATTTGAATAATTGACTTATGTTGATTTAAGCTTGATTTGGGTTTGAACCCAATAAAGCCCATTTAGGCACATTTAAGTCAAATGACCTAATTATCTTGATTAAGGTCATATTGGACTCATATTCTTTGAAATTCATGTTTAAGTATGCTCATATTATCATTCTAGCCATTTGGAATGATTTTATTTAGACAAATTCTAGTGGGTTGATCTTTGACTTGGTGGGACACACATAAGTCAAACCTATGTAAAAGGTTGACCAACCTTTGACCTTTGGATTAGATTTGGATTAATTTAATTTTATGTCATGATTTTATATTTCTGATTTCATTTGATTTTGATTCATCTTGGGTTTAATTTCCTTAGGTTTATATGGTAACAAGCTTAATTAAGGTAATTAGGTTTAGTTCCCTAATTTAACTCTAGCCTAAGCTTAATTAATTTTTAATTTAGAGTGGTGTATGTTTAGGTTGAAGATTTGGACTGAATCTAACTAAATCCATTATGTTAGGTTAATCCAAAGAAAGTGCACTAGATCACTAAGTGTGATGACTTAGGTGTTTAGTTCGAAGGCTTTTAATTTAAGATTAGGAGTTTTAATGAATGCCTTTCGAAGAAATGTTAACCTCATCAAAAAATGAGATTAACAGTGACTTTTATGCTCTTATCTCATATTCAAAATAGCTTAAATTTATTTAATGATGTTTTCATGTTAGCAAATTGACTAATGAATTGCTGCCTAAGTTATCTAAGTAGATAATATGGCATGATAACCACATCAAAGGTGTCTCATTAAAATTTTTAAAGAGGAGTTGGCACTTCTTTGTATTATTATCTATAATAAAAAAGTTATATGACTAAGCACAATTATCATGTTGATTTGCATAATCTTATAAAAAAATTAATATGCTCTTTAAAGATCTTTTAGATGGCTATGCTTCAATAATATTGACCAAGAAGGAATTACCAAGTTAAGTAAGAAAACAATCAAGGACATAAAGGAAGAGTAATTTTTCTATTCTTAGTATATGTGGCTAGTTATGTGGGTGAGCAAATGCCTTAACTTGATGAAAAGCTTATCAATATATAAGAGAGACAATTAAGCCACACTTTTGAGGGGAATGTAAAATCGTGATTACTTTATGGAATAACTAAGAAAATTGTTAGACCATTGAGTTTAATAAAGCTCCCTTTTGAAGCTTCCTAAAAATCATATAATTATTATTATTGGTGTCCTATTCGGAATGACTTGCTCTTTGGATTAACGATGTTTATCATACCTTTGCGGATATTGGAACCCTACTTAGTGAGTGAATACTTTGAACTTGGAATCTTAGAAAAATGGTTATGCGGGTTTAAGATGGCATGATAAAAATAATATATATTTTAAAGCATTGAAATTCAATATCTTCATTTAACAAATAGCGATCTAAATAAAAATATTTAAATAGTGTGAAATATAATTAAATATCTAAATGTATAACATTTTGTGAGGTAACTTTTATTATTATGAGTTTGTTTATATATTTAAAAAGTATTTTTCAGTTTTGTTGTTTGTTCAGTCTATGCATTTATAATATAAGAAATGTAATAGTTTAAAGAATATGCATAATTCACAAATAAACATTTCATAAATATCTCATGATGTGAAAGAAGATAAAGTCAAAACTTTAAGATTACACATCCTTGGATCTAGCAGGATGAAGCTTCATTGGTCTTAATTATGAGAAATACTTAATGAGAGATTTATACAACTTATGTCCACATAAAGAAATGTCCAAGGAAGAATTCAAGTTAACTTTAATAATCTATGAAATCAGCTCACCAACATTCTCTCTAGAATAGTACACTAACCATCCATCAACATTCTTGAAATAAGAACCCATTATCCTTGAAAGAATTTAAATTTAATATAAGAAATCCCATTAAAAATTTTTATAATGAAAATTTATTGAAGATTTAAAATAAATGCAAGTTTTTCCACACTTCCAACCTCCTTATCTTATTGGCAGAGAGTTTCCCTTAAGTGAGGTTTTAATTTTTTATGATTTTTTCCAAGTTTTAGATGGAATGCTTGATAGTGAATACACTACTTTTCTCTTACCATGGAAAATAATCTAGTCATCTACTTTGAAAAAACTTATTAAATCTCATGAAATACTTAATTGACCAACTCTAGTTTAAGCAAGACTTAGTCTAGGATTTCCCCCTCACAAGAACTATAGAAATAATTGAAAAAATTTCTTCCACATATGATTTTTTCAATAATATTTCTTAGAAAAATTTTAAATAAATAGTGTACTATGTTAGTTGTCCAAATTAAAGTGTTTATGAATTAGTTTTTTATTTTAATTTGAAATCATCATTTTAAATCCCTTGGAAAATATTTAAAACTCTAAATTACATTTAAGAAATTACCAATCCATCTTCATGTGGTAAATGTCAGAGGAACCTTTATTTTAAACTCAACTAACTTGATCTTAAGTTCATAGAGTGTCACATACTTGGCTAACCTTAATCTCATCACCGCCTAATGCTAAGCCTCACCAATTTAAATCTTAATGTTCCTAATACATAAATGTATCTTTCTACAATGGAACACTTAAAGGCTATGTGAAAGTAGTATCAAAGCCAAAACATGGATATTAAGGATTCAGAGAGCACGTCAATGTTGCAACATTGGCATGATAAGTTATCCAAACACTTTTTGAAAAGTATACTTGTACCTTGAAAATATTTAAAGATTGCTAAAAAAATCAAAATGTATATGAATGAATGTTGACAATTATGTTAGATATAAATAAATATTAGGATAGCACAAATAACCACTTTATAGGCAAAAATATCCACTTGAAAACCTCATTCTCTAATGCCATGTGTAGCAAAAGAATGCAAATAATTTGCATACTTTTAAATATACATGAGATATATGGGCACTTACATAATTATTATCAACAACAATGATCGTAATTATGTAGAGCAAAGTTCTTTAATTTGGAAAAAATTATTGCAACACTAAAGTGGTTTCATAAAGTTAGTCTAAAAGAACTTTATATTTCATTAGCATTATTGGATGAATGGATGCCTTAATATGAAAATATTAATGGGCTTTCAAATATTACTTTATATTTATTTATGTCATTTTGATAGTGGCTGTCAGATAATTTCATGATAATAACTTTAATTATTGGTCAAGAGAATCATTGTTGTATTATCTTACATATTCTTGGGATTTGATGGGGGTACATAAATAATAATAATTATAATATATTTAAGAGTAAACATACAAGATCTTAAGATTTGGAATGTTACTAAGGAAGCAAATATTATGTGGGAAAATGTAACAAGTGAGATTAAATGAGTTATAAAAAAAATATGTTTGGAGAATAAAAAGGAAATGCTCTTTCAATAAAATAGTTAATGGTGGAGTCCAAATGTGTTAGAAAAGATCAAAAGTGAGAAGCTTTATTATAAAAAATAGTTTAGATGTAAAAGCTCATAGAATTTGGAAAGATATAAAGTTGTCTATAAATATTCTAAGAAAGTAATATGTGATGTAAAGAATTTAGCTTTTAGTAATTTATATAATACTATAGATGCTAAAGAAGGTGAAAATTGTATGTATAAGTTAGCAAAATAAATAGATAAAAGAAGTACATGTAGTCCATGTAAAGTGCATTAATGATGAAATTCATAAAATAATTTTCTTAAAAGAGGATATTAAACATAAGTGGATGAAATATTTTGATAAACTTTTCAATGAAGGTCATGAGAGTATGATTAACTTTTGCAATCTTAACATCCTAAATTAAAAATAGAGAAATTTATTTTTATCATCGTATAAGTAAAATTGAAGTTGAGAAGCAATAAGAAAAATGAAGTGTGGAAAAGTAATATGATATGATGATATCTCATTACATGTGTGAAAATGCTTATGAGATTAAAGAATTTCTTTGCTTACTAATCTTTTTAATATTTTTTAAAATGATGCATGATGAGTGGAGAAAGTGTTTATTGATTCTTATTTTTAAGAATAAAGGTGATGCACAAGAGTATGCAAATTATTGATGAATTAAATTAATGTGTCATACATTAAAATTTAGAGAGAGAGAGAGAGAGAGAGAGAGAGAGATTGAACATAGGTTATGGTGTAATACAAAAGTTTCTCAAAATCAATTTGCTTTTTAATAGCTCAAAAATAACACCTTGAGGAAGCGCTCTACCATCTTTGGATGAGATAGGTAGGAGTATATTTTTTGTGAAGTAGATTGACATATATTTAACTCGATTTTCCCTAACATCACATTAGAGTTTATTTAGATCTGGGTTCTACTTCTTATTGATGCAAACCACCTTAGTAATTACCCCTCTTAGCATAGCAAGAGAGCACTCTCAATTAAGGTTACAAATAAACATATCTATCTGATATATATTTCATGTCTTAGAGGTATAGTGTGGTTTAAATGATTGTCTAAAAGAAAATGGAAGTGTAATCCCAATCAAGATCCCATAGTTCTGTCATCTTGGGACTATGTTATTCCAGACTACTAACATTAGAGGGGCATAATCGTAATGTCTAGAGGATCTGATTAGCAGCCAAGGTTACCTCATTTCAAGTATCTCGAATTGACTTAGAATTTTAGTGTAAGAGTGTTCACGTGATGAATAGATTATAGGGTGTTCATATGGTGAACGACCAAATGTTCACATGGTGAACGAATATAAAGCTGGGATTACATATTTTTTGAATGGAAAAAATTAAGGTTGTCCACATGGTGGAAAGATATAAATTTGTTCACATGGAAAAAAAATTATGCAGCATTTGTGTAGCAAACAAACAGATGTTCACATAGTGAAAAAATAAGTGATTGGGCTTATATACCTTAAGAATGCTAAAAATTAGAGTTGTCCACATGGTGGATGGATATAAATTTGTTCACAAGTCAAACAAATTATGCAGTGTTCATGCAACAAACGACATATGTTCATATAGTGAACGAATAAAAGGTTGGGCTTATTTCCTTTTGGATTGCCAAAAATTAGGGTTGTCCACATGGTGGATGGATATAAATTTGTTCCCATTGGGAACTATTTATATTGTGTTCACATAGTGAATAGACAGAAGTTCACATGATCAACGAATAAGAAGCTGGGCTTATATCCTTTGGAATGCCAAAAATTAGTGTTATCCATGCGGTGGATGAATATAAATTTGCGCATAGTGAATGAATTATGTGTTCTCATAGTGAATAGACAAAAGTTCACATGGTGAACAAATAAGGTGTTGGGTTTATATTACTTTAGAATTCCAAAATTAAGGGTTAAAGTCTCTTTTTTTATTATATTTTATTTAAGAGACCAGTGCGTCGGTGCTGAAAATATGGCACCTAGGTACCACTACTTAGGTGGCAGTCTAGGTGTACAAGTGAGCTGTGAGGTCTAACTCCTCGACACTATATGGGTAGTGCCATGTCACTATCATTATTGGTCTATTTGACATTTGAACAATGCCATAGCATTGCCTTGTAGCATCACAGCGCTAGTCAAGATTCTTGAGAGTTGTATAATGATTAAAAGGGAAATGACAACCTCATTTTAATGGGCACCGCAGCACTAGGTCAGAGCATCATGGCACTACAATGCTTTTTGTACAGGTTAGATACAAAATTTATTATACTTAAATTTATCTTTTTGGCTACACAACAATTGACTGGATAGGCAGACCAGTGCCTCGGTGCTATATGTGGGCACCGTGATGCTGGGTCTGATTTATAAATAGGACCCAAGGATATTAAGGATTTTCATTCAGCGGTCTCTCTCTTTATAAATTTTCTTTGTCTTTCTCGTCTCTATTCTGCTCTCAAATTAATATATTTATCATGCCTCTCAAAAGGGTGGTGAGCAGGAAGATGGCATCCTGCGATGCTGACTAATTTGTTAGCACTGATGCCGATGAACGGTATCAACATACTCTTATCCAAAACATTTGATCTCGAGGAGGAGCTTCTAAGATCACGTGAGGTAATGTCAAAGGGGTGATCATCAAGGGCTAAACTGGCCTATGAAAATTGCTCGTGCATTGTTCTGGTGGTTCATGAGTTCTTCATGAATGCACTAGAAAGCCAGGACAATAAAGTGTATGTACGAGGGAAAGTAGTAAGTTTTAATAGTAGTGCTATTAATGTATATTGTAATCTCCAAGGTATTGATTGCAATCAATATCTTACTTATTATGATGATCATCCCAATTTTGACAAGACTCTCCATCATTTTTCTGGCGAAAATGTAAATATACAATGAAAATAATGAGTGGGAAGAATTATCAACTTTGTTTCCACTGGCCTTACTGTTGAATCTAAGGCTTTGCACTTAGTCAAAGCATCATGTCGCTGTAATGCTAAGTTAGTTTTGATCTATCTCTGATTTATTGGACCAGGAGAATCTGTACATCTGCAATATAGATTTTCTAACCACACGGGTGGTTGCTAGGAAAGGGTAACTGTTTAATCTGGTAGTAACCCGTAGCATCTAAATGGGATCGCAAGGACATCACCCAAATAGAGTGCCCACAGAGGAGGTGATGCTAGGACATTATCCTAATCTCTGAAAAGAAATCCTATTGGTGTGTGGTGGCCAACTCAAGGAGAAAGTGTAATAGACTTACATCTTCCATGAGTCATGTATCCATTGGGTGGGTCACCATCAACATAGCAAATACCAACCAACCTAAGGTGCCCAGTAGTGTGTGATGATCAATCTAAGAAGAAGGCATAGTAGACTTATAGCTTCACAGATGAAACTAATCATCGGGATTGCCTATCATCGGCGAGACATATGTCATTTGACCTAGGGTGACTACTAAGCGGGGAGTCTCGAGGAAGGACTGGATCCAAACTTGAAGTAGTCAGGAGAAAAGGAACTAGTAGGGGACTTACCCTAAACCTCAAATGTACTTGACCCAATTGGTGCATGAAGGCTAGTCCAAAAGGAAAGTGTAACATACTTTCATCTTTTTAAATAACGCCATCATGAGGTAGCTTATTGGCTGCGTAGTAAGGCCTACCATGCTAACAGGGAGCTCGTCAGTGTGCAACGGTCAAGCCAGGAAGAAAGCATAACAGACTTACATCCTCAAAAGTAGAAGACCACTAGGTGACGCACTAGCCAAGAATCGACCACCTAGAAACATCGAAAGTGATGGGGTGTTATCTTAACTCAAAGTTGCCCGAGATAAAAGATATGTGTTTGCGTGTAGTGTATATTTGTGTTATGTTGATGAAGTATAGGATGTCGCTCAGGTTTCTTACACCTACCCTAAACACATAGTGGTGGATTCGTTAGACATAAATGCTTCCAATTTGAAGAGATTGAATTTGAAATAAAATTTTCATTGATAATTATTTTCAAACATAATTTTATGAATAATATTTCTTTAGGTAGTGATCATTAATTTGAAGCATCAGGTGCTCCCTTTATGATTTATAAGTTGATATGATCCTCCTAGTAGGCTTTCTCTATGGCAAAGGAGCCTTCCCAAGTGGGTTTAAACTTGCCTCCCATCTTACGACAGGAAATAATTGGTCTCCTTAGAACTAAAATAAGGTATCCTACTTGAAAAGCTCTAGGATGGACCATCTTGTTGTGAGCTTGAATCATTTTGGCTTTATACAACTTGAGATTTTGGCATGCATAGGTGTATCTCCTCCAAACCATCGAGCTCTTATAACCATAACTTAGCATGACTGGTCTATCATGATCTTGCTACCCACAGCTATCCTTAGTGATGGGAGTTGGACTTCTAATGGTAGGATGACTTCAGACTCATACACTAAGGAGAAAGGGGTAGACTGAGTCAGAGTTCTCTAGGTTGTGCAGTAAGCCCACAAAGCTTCAACTAATTGCTCATGCCACTGTCATTTATTATTGCCAAGTGTCTTCTTTAGTATTTGAATGAGAGTTTTGTTGGATTCTTTTGATAAGCCATTTGCTCTGGATAGTAGATGGTAGCCTATCTCCAATCTATATTGTGTCTCCAGGAAAAGCTATTTATTTTGGTGCTCTTGAATGTAGTACCATTATCATATATAATTCGATGAGGCACCCTGAATCTATATATGATATGGTTCTTGAAGAATAGAGAATATGCTGAGTTGTGACCTCTCTGAGCAGAATCATCTCTGTCCATTTGGAAAAGTAGTCGGTAGCTAGGATGAACTGATGACCCTTAGAAGAAAGAGGATCGATTGGACCCACTATGTCAATACCCCAACACTTGAATGGCCATGAGGCCAATGTTGGGTGGTTGATGCAGGACCACTCCATGTACTTGACATTGATGGCATCACCTAGCCACATCCATGCAATTTATGATCATCGATGGCCAGTAGTATCCAAGTCTCTTAATCTTGGCTTTCATCTTCAAACTTGATTGGTGAGCTCTATATAACCCTGAGTGCACCTCCATCATGATCTTATAGGATTCGTGTTTGTTTAAACAAAGTAACCATATATGATCAAAGGATTTCCAGTATAAGACATCATCCATGAGGGCGTAGAAAAGTGCCCTTTGATTAATCTGATGAACTTGTGACTTATCTTGAGGTAGTTTTCCTTTATTTAAGTAATCTATGAATGGTTACCTCCAATCTAGCTCCTTATCCTTTTTGGCAATGGAAACCTCCCCTTTAAGAGAGTACTTTCGATGAGTTTAATATCAATTAGAGGTAGGACTTGCCTATTTTGGACCTCTGTTGATATGGACTCATCTTCTAGACATGTCAACTCCTTGGCATGTTTGGCTAAAGCATCTATTATGGTGTTTTCTCCTCGAGGGATCTTATAGTTGGTAACCTATGGGATTTGGACCAACAACTCCATTGTATACTTATGGTAGTGATGGAGCCTAAGCTTTAGAACTTTGTAAGACCCAACAATTTGGTTGACCACTAATTTGGAATCACCAAAGATGTAGATGTTCTATATGCTTACTGAGATGGCTAACTCCAGACTGGCAATCAGAGCCTCATATTTGGCTTATTTATTGGTACAAAGATTGGATAGATGATATGAGAATCTCATCATATCACGATCTAGAGTTAGGAGAACTATTCCCACCCTAACTTTCCTGGAAGAGTAGATTGTGGTTCTTCTCCTCATTGAGAGAAAGCCACACCATTAAAGTACATCTCCCAGTGATGAATACTAGTATCTCCTAAGTTCATGATTTGTTCATTGGGGAGGTCATCACTAAGTAAAAAATCAACAGGAAGTGGGTGTGTTGCTAAGAAATCAATAAGTGCTTATCCTTTCATTGCATGGAGGGGTACAAAAGTGATATCAAACTGTGATAGAATCATGGACTAACGTGCCAACCATCTGGATAGTGTCGATTGTATCATATGATACTATAGTGGATTGATCTTAGAGATCAAGTTCACTTTATGAGAAAGCATGTAATTCCATAGATTTTGGGATGAAAATATTAAAGCTAGGCAATGCTTGTCAATGGGTGGATAATTTGCCTCAGCATCGATTAGGTGATGGCTGATGAAATAGAGCACATTTTCCTTCCCTTCATCATTTGTTTGGGCCAACAAAGTTCCAAGGGTGTCATCTAATGCAGCAGTGTAGAGTATCAAAGGCTTGCCTTGATAGGGGCTGCTAGAACTGGCAGCGTCATCAAGTAGTACTTGATGTCTTCGAAAGCATGCTAACACTTTTCATCCCACTTGAACTTGAAATCCTTTTTGACAAGTGTTGAGAATAGTTGGCATCTTCATGGTAGGTTGGATATAAAGCTTCTTAAATATGCCAATCACCCTTGGAATGATCTCGTTGAGTTAAACTTTTTTTTGGGGTACATTTCCAATATCGCTAATCTTTGGATCAATTTTGATTCCATGGTCTTAGACAACAAACCCAAGGAACTTCCCTGAAGCTACTACAAATGCGCACTTTAGGGGGTTCATTTTGAGGTTCAATTATTTTAATAGTTCAAAAACTACTCTCAAGTCAAAGAGATGACCTTTCATTTCTTTACTTTTGACCATGAGATCATCGACATAACACTCGACTTGATGATGAAAGAGTTCATCAAGATTCAAATCATGGCTCAGCTAGTATGTGGAGCTAGCATTTTTAAGGCTGAAAGGCATGACCTTATAACAAAAAAATTCCAATTGAGGTTCTGAAAGTAGTATTTCTATCATCTTCAAGGACCATCTTTATTTGATTATATCCAGATGAGCCATCCATGAAAGAGAAGACTATATGAGATGAGGCAATGTTCGCCATCAGTTCTGGTATTGGTAGTGGAAATTCATCTTTTGGACATGCCTTATTTAGATCCCTAAAATAGATGCATATGCAAATTTGGCCATTCTTCTTCTTAACTGGGATGACACTGGCTAACCAGATGGGGTATTGTTTCTCCTGGATGAAACCAGCATCGATCAATTTCTTGACTTCAGAAATGACCTATTGTTCAATGTCTAATTGCATGTGTCTAGGAGCTTGCTTGATAGAGTTAGTACTAGGCTCTATTACTAGTTTATGGATCACTACGTTAGGAGCCAATCCAAGCATCTCTTCATAACTCCATGCAAAGTAGTCTTTAAACTTAATGAGTAACTTGATTAAGTCATTGGATTTAGTTTCATTCAACATGGAATTGATGTATGTCAGACGGATTATCTTCAGACCCTAAGTTAATTTTCTTAAGCTCATCGATGGTTGACTTGATCTCTTCTTCAAACTTTGGTGGTTCATCTTTGACTTGAAAATCATTTGGATCATTTCAAGTTTCTAAGCACACCTCCTCATATGAGTTAATGTGATTTGAAAAGAACCTATCAAATTTCAAATGATGTTAGTAATCATCATCATCATCGTATCATGCCAAAGCCTAGTCCTAGTCTTGATTGAGAGTTCTTGTATTTGTTGTTCCATATCCTTTCAAAGTAGTCTGACCTATGATTAGACCAAGTATATGGGATTAATCCTTTCTTTTCTAAATTATGAACACAAGGCGAGTACCAATCAAAAGGTAATTATATTAAATATATGAATCATTCTCAAGTTCTACATGAACTTCTTGACTTGGGGATGATGCTCCAAGAAAGAATATCTGAGCCTTCTCATCTGTGGATGACTTAAGGGCTTCCTTAACTACAAAACTCTCAAATTTTTTTGAGAAAAGTGGGGTTAAAGCTAATGTTCCCAACTGATGCCTAACATTTTCACATAGAGACTTGGATACACTTACACTTTGTTTTGGAGCCCAATCTTCATTATTGTCTAGCTCAAGTGTCACCTCCAAGGGAATTTGTTGCTGATAAGAGCTAGTTGATATGCAAACCATATAAGTCTTATCTTCTGAACTAGATTCTAAGTCTATATGGATAGCAGGTGTACTCCTAGTGGCTAGGACATATCTCTATTGGGTGGCCAATAAGGAGATCTTCCACTCCTGGGACTGCCTTTGAACTGGCGACTTCCTTTTCCTAGTGGAGATCGGGTCATCCTACCCACTTTTTCAAATGGAGTAACGAACTGTGGGTGGAATCTAATTTCAGGCTCTACATCCTCCCTTGAGTATGTTTCTTGCTCCCTTTCATTTTCATTTTCTTTTTATTTTTCTTTCTCATTTTCTTTTCTATCTCTTTTCCTTTTTCTTTTTTCCTTTCTTTCTTTTTGTCCCATATGGGGATTTTGACTAAGTTCATGAGAATAAACTTTTTGACTTTGGAGGAGGTAGTAAGTTGTATCCTCAAATATTCTAACCTCATGAACTATAAATTGTTTGAGATCTCCTTTAACATAGTATTCAATCTCACCTCTCATAAACTTCCTGCACTGATGTAGAGAGGATGGAACCATGTTGTTCTTGTGTATCCATGATCTCCCAAGCAAAGCATTAAAATATGTATCTGAGTCTATAATATGAAACTTGGTTTCAGTCTTCCAATCATCTATCTTTAATGGTAACACTTTGGAGCCTAAGACCCTATCACCTGGTTCATTAAATCCCTTCATCATCATCCTCTCCTTTTGTAGTTTAGAGATGTCGATCCTCAAGTAGGCAAGGGTTCTTAGACTCATAATGTTGACTGATGCACCCAGGTCAACCAGAACTCTGGATAGCCTATACCTACTAACATCCATTTTAATGTAAAGAGGATGATTATGCTCGATTGTCCTTAGAAGTAAGTCTTCATCACTGAATGTAACTCCTAAGATGCCCTTCAAGTAATGTGCCTCCTCTCTAGTAGCAGACAGCTAAGCTAAGCATATCTCGAATCAAGTAAGGCCTTGATTAGAGATTCCCTCATCTCTTTGGATAAATAAGGGCATGATATATGCTTAACTTAGCTGAAAACTTTTTAAGATGAGCTAGAATATTGTAATCAACTCTTATTTAGTCCTCCATAAGCATATCCATAGGTGGAGCATCCTGTGGAGGGGTTATTTGCTCACTAGAACTAATGACTTATTTACCCTTATCCTGAAGTGCTACCCTAGGTGGTAGAACTTTTCCACTACATAAGTTGACTTCAATGACTTCTTGAAATGATGAGTTCATCGAAAGTTCTACCTACTCATCGAGCATACCTATAGCTTCTCCTATGGGATCCTCAGAGTCAGATGACACCAAGTCAATATCAAGAGGTGAATCTGATTGATTCAAAGAAGGAGAATTTTACTCTTAATCAGAAAGGAATGGATCAAAACCACTAGGGCTATTATTATTTAGGCTCAGAGAACTTTCTATAAGAATAAAATTAGAAGCATCAGAAGTAGATAAGATATAAGTAGAATCAACCTTCTTCATTGATTTATTTAATTTGGGTGGAGGTACATGATAGAAATTAAGTAAAGAAAGTGGAGTAAGGGATTTGGTTCCCTTATTCACAGATACAATGCTCCTGCTGGTGGAAGAGGAGCTAGCAAAGAAAAAAGTAGCTACAATGGTGGAGGGAGTGCTGGACTCGGATGGTGGTTGCACTACTAGACTATCCCAGGAAAGTGTGGTAAGTTGTTGTTGTTGTTGGGCTATCACCCTCCCTGAGTTATCCTTTGCAACTAGCAAGCCTTCCTTAGTATTGGAGGTTTGAGCTACTTCAGGTTTCTTGATCTTAGAAATTATCTTTTTAGACATGTGAGATATGGAGATATCCCAACCTTCTTTGGTCTTAAGAGGATCAAGTATCCTCAAGGATTACTTTAACAAAATTGGATGGTTATTCTAATAAGTATTCCTTAGAAATAACTATGGCTCCTGACTTGTAGCTATGCTTAAGCCAGTCCTTTAAAGTGATACAATCCTTTAAGACATGACCTAACATGTAGTGATAGGGGCAATAACTAGGATCATCACTCTTACCCACTTCCTCTAGCCTCTTAGGCTATGTAACAAAAAAGTTAGATTTTTAAAGAGATTCTTGAAGATTTTACTAACTACCTCCCTCTTGAATGAATATGGATTATTCAATTTATCGATAAGGGTAGGTGGAAAATAGGTACCTAGTGGTGGATATGAATAATATTGTTGGGTAGGCTACTATGGTGGTCAGTATGACGACCGAGTTGGTGGAAGAGGAGGTGGCAAAGGAGACTGCTAAGCTCATGGTCTCTTATACTAAACTCTAGTTGGTTGCTTCCCTTTTTCCACTGACACAACTGTCCCTGGCTTCTTCTCAAACACCTTCTGCTGCTTGGGCTTAGATGATTGGTCCGAGAAGGGCAACTGTTTGGCTTCCTCTTGTAGGCTAGCCACCTTGTTAATTAATTTCTTGAATGTTTTGATGGTAAAACCCTTAAGCATGAAGTCAATCAGGCCATGGATATTCTTGAGTAGAATCTCAATGTCATGTTATTTGGATAGCTATGGTTCACATTTTATGCTAAAGTTATGCCACCTGAGAATGTAATCAACAAGGGACTCATTGTGTTTCTATTTTTCTACAACTAGGTCACCTACAGTCACTCTCTACTGAGCTCTAGTGAATAAAGAGATGCTCTAACTCAGCAAAAGTCTTCACTGAACCATTGGTCATCAGTGCCAATCAAATGCAACCCTTGCTAAGCTGCTGATGAAAAGTCTGAATAGGAGAGCGTCACTACCGCTAGTGTTGCAGCAACAAGCTCTAAAATGTGCAATGTGTTGTCATGGGTTCCCACTACCATAAAAAAAATCTTATAGGATGGTGGCATAAAACCCTTGGGGTATTGAACTGCATCAAATTCCTCTAAGTATGGTCTACCCTTTGAATGGATGACCCCCTTTAGCTGCCGCCCTTCACCTATTGTTCCACCATATGCTTGATATCCTTCTCATACATTGAGGTGCTATCTATGACCTTCATATGAAAACTGCCAGCATCATCATCTACGGGAGTGCACCTTGAACGACCTAAGGTATGTACCAACTCTAGCCAGTCGGGTACCATAGGAGAAGGCTGTGAGATTGGAGCTGGGTTTTGTAATGCTAAGACCACTACCATCAACTCCTCTACCCTCTTCTCTATACTGTCTATCTGGTCATCCTTTTACTTGAGCTAGTGGAGGAGGTACTGAGTTGAGTGAGAAGTATCACTTTTCTCAACCACAACACTTTCCTAGCTATGTTGTTCCCTCTACAGGGATCCTCATGTGTCGACCATGTGGACTTCGGCTGTGTGGTCCAACATGTCATCCTCATCAGGGTCAAAGCTAACTCTACCCTCATCCTGATCTGAATGATCACTGCCAAAAATTTGCATGACCATAGGATGATAGTCCTCATGATGTGATCTAAGGAACAGTCACCTACCTTGTCTAGCACTACTAGAATGTGGACCGTGAATGACCACCACTATGCTCTAGACTATATATTGAATGCTCTACTTGGGTGGTGCACTCCTCACCGGGTTGCACTATCATGGGGACTATGTTTATGTCCTCATCCTCTCTCTTCCTTCCCATGTGAAGGTGGTACACACTTGTCGCCACTCCCTCTAACCATAGCTGAAGAGAAGGTCAGCTGATTCACCACTAGTGGAATGGATGGAGTGGGATCCTTGGGTTATAGCGGGATCACCAAAGGAGAGGGCCTCTGACTTTTGTTTCATGGGGCTGGATGCTAACTTGACCGGTGATGGGGCTGAGTGGAGCAGGTGATGGTAGAACTCACCTCTTGCAGATCTCCTGTTGGATGGTGTCAGTGAGAACTATGATGTCTGAATGATCGACCCTAAAAGAGTGCCAATCAAGAAAATCTATCAAAGTGGAGGTCATCATGTCATGCACTCCTCTCTCTCGCTGCACTTGATACTTTATCCTCTATGGCTCTCTCTATGAATCAACCCTAACGCTCTTGGAGGACTCCTCAAATCATGCTTAGACTCTCATCCGTAGGCCATCGACACCACGAGAACAAACAGCAAAGATAGGGCTTCTTCATCAACTGTCAAATCTCTGCAGGTGATGCGAATCCTATGATAGTCCTTCTCTCCTTCTGAAGCTGAGAGGTGGAACCTACTACCACTCAAAAGTAAAGAGGTCTCATGAGGGGAACCTTCCTCAACCACAGGAGAGGCATCATTGATCTGCCTCACCTCATGCTCATATTGCCACTTGATCTTGCAGTTCTTATTGTGGCATCGTGTCTTAGTGAATGGGGTAGAGCAGGAGCTAGTACCAACCTCGAAGGTGGAAGAGACTATCTTAGATGCTAAGATAGCCTTCTCTTTCAGAGTAGGGGGAGTAATGAAGGTGGTGCTAGCCCACGTTGGAACTGTAGTGGGGGCAATAGATTAAACTGGCACAGATGCTGAAGCTGGCACTAACACTGACTAGAGTGTGGGAACCACAGTGGCCTTCCTCTTTAGTGAGGGAGACTCAGAATTTAATTAGAGATCAAACCAGAGAAGTGACTTCTACCTTACCACCTCTTCCTTATTAACAGTAGTGAGGGCTGGCCCCTCACATGTGACTCCGACAGCATCAAAGCCATGCCAAAATTGAATCCCATGTGTAGTAGTGGTAAGTATGGTATGATCCAAGGCCAGATCCACACTAGACAGGAATGAGAAGATCATCTTGCCAGACTTGATTAAAGATTGATCACAGAAGGGACAAAGAAACTGGGTGGTATCTCTATATTTATTGAACATAGTTGAAGTAGACCCTTATCTTGAACTATTGATCTGAGTTGTTGACTCTTGATTTAATTTTTAGAATTTGAACCCACACTTAAAAAATTTAGATATACTAAGTGGGGTTCATTATATCAAGAGATTTAGGATTTTGAAGAGAGACTTTATCATAAGATTTTGATTTTGATTTGGAACCCTCATTCAATAAATTTAGGTATATTGAGTGGGGTTCAAATGTTTTGGAGAGACCTTTTGAGATGTATTTGTTTTATATTTTTGTTTGAAATTTGATTTTGGAAACCCTTACTCAGCAAATTTAGGTATGCTAAGTAGAGCTCAAATATATGTTTGAAAGATTTCTATCTTAATGGTTTGATTGTTGTTTGTTTGATTTGTTGATTTGATTTGAAGAGAAGAACTCTCATTTAATAAATTTAAGTATTTTGAATGGAGTTCAAAATGTGTTTGACATTTGTTGACATTTGTAGGTATGTCAAATAGAGTCTAAATATATGTTTGATGTTTATTATTTTTATTTGATGTCTTTTTCAAAATGAGGCCTACACTCAATAAATTTAGGCAAGTTAGGTGGGGCTCACTTATATGTTTAATTCTTTTGTTGATATGTGGTTTTGTTTTGATTTGGAGGATTGGATTCTCATTTAAAAAAATATGGGTATGTTAAATGGAACTCAAAATGTGTGTTGGATATTTTAGTTTTAGAACTCTCATTTAACAAATATGGGTATGCTAAATAGAGTTCAATTATAAATAATTTTTATTTTGAAAAGGGGAACCTTCACTTAACAAATTTGGATATGTTAAGCAAAGTCCAATTTGTATGTTGGTTGTTTTGATTTTGGTTTAAAAAATGAAAATCTTATTTATCAAATATGGGTATGTTAAAGGAGTTGGTTTTATTTTAAAGATATTTAGGGTATAATTGGTTTTAATTTTAAGAAAGGGGACCGTCATTTAACAAATTTAAGTATGTTAAATGGGAGTTA
This sequence comes from Cymbidium sinense, assembly GCA_021442155.1. Lineage (NCBI taxonomy): Eukaryota > Viridiplantae > Streptophyta > Magnoliopsida > Asparagales > Orchidaceae > Cymbidium > Cymbidium sinense. Next base: position 63,236,688 of record CM038231.1, read on the forward strand.
GTTTAATTTTTGAAAGAGGGTTTGAATATGTTTATGAAAAAGAGGTTTGCTATTTGATTTGATTTTGAAAAGAAGAACACTCACTTAGCAATTTTATGGATGCTAAGTGAGGTTCAATTAATTTCATTTTGAAAAGATTCTGATTTTATTTTACTTGACTTTGATTTTTTTTAAAAGAGGATGTTTATTTGGCCACTTTTATTATATTCATATGGTTTTATTTTGAAAAGATTTTGAAATTTTTTCAAAAGACTTTATTTATTTTACTTTAGATTCTTTTAAGATCTTTCCAAATATGAAATGAATCCTTGCTTTACCAAGCTAGTGGTAAGTGGTTCCAACTTCTATTTAACTTATATTTGGTCATCACCTTTTAGGTAATTTATTATTATATATTGGGGGACCCAATAGGAGTCTTAGGACCTACACGAGAGTGAGGTCCTAAAATCTAAAGGATGCTGGCTACCTATGCTTTAAGAATGAAATGAGCAAAGGGCCAATGGAAAGAAAGATAGTCTCAGGCTTATACAAATATAATTCCACTATCGATGCTTTGAGATGAAAAATTTTTACTTGAGATGGAGGGAGGAACAATCTCCAGTGGAGTCGCTAGAAAAATCCATGGTATTTATTTTTAAATGTGAGGGGGACACCACACAGATCGTAGAGAGTACTTACTGAAGTGATCGGGTATGAAATTAAGGTATAATGTACTATCTTGAAAGATAAAGGCATCACTCTTCAATGGACTTAATCACCTAATAAAGACTCCTAAGGCATGATGGGTTTTTGAATATACCAGAGATTTTTACCCAACTTTACATGGATGAATAAAGCAAGGTTTATATTAAATCAAATTCTTAAGTTCTTTATGGAGGAAAGCCTCCATAGTTAATTACATCCTAGGAAATGAAATTCCCTAAGAATACTCTCGAATAAAATAGATAATTATCATCTCCAAAGATTTTAATGTTAGACTATCAAATGATTAGTTATGTTTGGAAAATAAATTAAGAAAGTTCAAGGAGAAGACTTAGTTTTGGAATCAAAATGAAATAAGTAGGGAATACTCATGATACTAAAAAGCCTAGTGAGCATTCTAATCTATCATATAATTGGACTTTTTATATTTAAAATTGATGAGATTTATTTATTTGAGTTGAAATTTATTAGATTGCTAGGGCTTATGATCCACCAATACAAAGTTGTGGAAATGCCTAAGAGGTGAGAATGTATGCTTATAGCCCAAAGGAAATAACTACCTTAGATCCTAAATCTAGGGAGCTTAAGTACAAGCTAAAGCATGACCAAAATCTAAGCGATAGATGGACATAAGGGTTTAACTCCACAAAAGAGAATAAATCTTGACTTCTGGACTTACAACTGCCTGGAGGGGTCACCAGTTAACACCTCCTATGATTCAAAACCATGTAGTTCGGTCTTATGAATTGTAAGATAGCTAGGGTAGTTATTTAATTGGAAAGAAACTAAAGTCTCCACTCCCTAAGAAACTAGGTATGAGTGGCATGAGCATATGACTTAATCTACAAATGCAAAATTTTTTCAAATTTTATTTCATTTTGACTTATTAATTTGGACAAAGGCTTTGGGATTTCTTATGCCTAAATGCATGATGAAATGAAGTTGTTGGCTAAATCAGAAGAGAGAGGTTGAAGCTCCATCAGAAGGGGTTTCTCTCATGGGTCAAGCGGTCCCTATGTACTCATTTTGCAAAAGACTCAAGATTACATGCATGATGTGAGAAATACAACCATACAGCTAAGGGGTTGCTAAATCTTTAATTATACTGATTATAGCCTAAGCTTTATGGTAAGGTTGTGAGTTGTTTAAAATTTAGTTATGTGATTAATTGGGTAGAAAATTTATTTTATACTAAGATCCTACCATATCTAGGCCACACATTAAAGCATCAATCATTAAGAAACTAAGAAAAAAGATGCAACCCTAATGCATAGTTTAAAAAAATCATCAATCAATATTATAAACTACTGCAAAAGAATAAGAGGCTGGTGCGATCGAGTTTTACCGTACAACTTGAAAAAGAAAAGATGGGTAGCCAAGCTTTACCTTTATACAACCTTATATATAAAAGAATAATTACAATTTGAATGAATACAAGCTATGGGGGTCTTCATTCTTCACTCTTTCATCTTCCTCCTTCTTCCTCTTTCTTTGATTTAGATGTGCTTGCTTTAAAGGCATCACAAGGCACCCTAGGATAAAACCATCTAGCCATTGCTCATCCTAATCCCCCATAGCACTAGTTCTAATTCCTAATATAAAATTACATTTGCATAGAAAAGTAAATCTAACTACACTTGCAAAATAGTTGTTAGCTAAACACACATACAATCCCAAGGAGTTATATTTATAATTTTGACTTAGCACCCTACAGATGGGTAACCAAGCCCACCTGTCTTAACTTGGATTATGCTTAGGGGCTTAAGCAACCTGTAAGAAAAGTATTTATATTTATTTTTAAGCAACCCCTTAAGCACAAATCCCTATAGAAAATATGATTAGGCTAAAAGTGGCCTAACATCCAGTCTATGAAACATACACCCTAATGTCCAGTCTAAAATAATACATTACAAAACAAAATAGACATCACATCATACATCACCCTAACATAGAGCTAGAAGTGGTGACTTCATTATAATGTGCGTGTTAAGGCCTTGTGGTATGTCTTAACTAAGCATTAGAGTTATAGTTCTCTAAGTTTAGAAAACATTCAAGTTAACATGAAGGTTGGTTTAACTTTAAGTTATTTTAGTGGATTTGTGAATTTTAGTTTATAACTTTTTGAGTTCCATTTCATTTACACCTAGCAACTAAGTGCTATGAAGAGAAGGAAGAGGGTTACCCTCTTTCATCCCTACCTTAAGTCACTTTCTAAAGCATATTAATTTGATTTAGTTCTCTTTAATGTAACATGCATATGATCCAATACTTAGCATATCTATACATACAATATATTTTGGCACACTTAAATGATGATGTGTGTATATATTTGAGATTTATATTTTCATTTTGATTGAATTATTTGAACATATAAATTAAAGCTATATCCCAAATCTAATACCAAAATACATAAGGATGGAATCACATAAGTACGTGTCATTGTTAACTAGGGAAGTGAGGTAATCAAATAGCCTCCTTGGGGCTAACTAAAGCCTCATATTCCTGGGATGTCTAGACTATATACTTATTAACATTCCAAGCCTATGTAAATCTATAGATGAATAAGGAGAAGAGAGCACTAATTTATATATCACACATGCTAATGACTTAGGTGAATATGAATGCATGTATTTTTAGTAACAAAAATGGATCTTCATCTTTTGATTAAGCACACATACACATGTATAAAAGATGTGAGCAAGCATATTTCATTGTTAAACCAGGGAAGTGAGGTAATCAAATGACCTCTTTGGGGCTAACTAAAGCCTCATATTTCCTGGATGTCCAAACTAAATACTATATTAAATATATATATATATATATATATATATATATATATATATATATATATGAATGCATACACAACTAGAAAGATGAGAATCATGCAAAGGTTATATTTTCTTTAATTAAAGATCAAACTCGTAGCTCCTATTTGGATTAAATTGAATAAATCTAGCAAACCGTCTATTCTAATCATATGTAAAGGATGGTGTGTGATCCATCATCTCATGAGCGATAAAATATGGACACCATCCACCTTCCATCACTCGATCTGAGCTCACTAGAGATTAGATTGACTCAAAATGGATCCCACCCTTCACGAAGATGATCTGAGGGGATCCAATGGTGGAAAATGCATGACATGTAAGTTTTCTTTATAAAGCTCCAAATAATTTTGACAAAAGCTCAATTTTGAGGAATTACCTTGCTAGACCTCAAGATTGGTGGCAGAATCAGTTGAGGAAGCTTCCTCTAGTGGAGACGAGGCTCGGCATGCCCAAGGATTTATTTTTGTTCACTCGAAGGGTCATGTACCGTTGATTTGGAGATTGACGATTGAACATGGACTTTTCATTGTTGGAGGGCTCGGGTGGTGATTCATTCTTGATCGATGGAGTGTGGGAAAGGTCAATGTGAAGTTAGTTGGATTTGGTTGAGTATGGGTGGAGTTGGATCGAATAGATGGATGCCCTTTTTTAGTTTTAGGAAATCCGACAATGGGGGAGCTCAAGAAGCTTTGGGAGGGCTTTAGAACTTTTAAAATGACCTTAGGAAGCTTGCCAAGAGTGAGAGTGTGTGATTCAGATCAAAATGAGGGGTATATGCTCCCTTGATCGTGAACAGGATTATCTCCTAAATTTTGGTTGGTCAGCCACCGCCAAGGCACCCAAGTAGTCAGTGTCACCTCCACATGGCTCGACATGGTTGATGGGATGCTTAATTGGTGGCTCGCGGTGGCTGCCTTCTTGTTTGGGTCCATTGGTTTCGGCCATGGTGGGGAGGTGAATTAACTCACCTCCCCTTGGTCCATGGCATGGGTTGGGCTAAGTGAGTAGGTCAGGCTCCAAATTATGTGTGAAGAGGCTACCAAAGAGGGAGGATGGGAGTTGACTTTCTATTTTGAAAAAAATCCCATGTGAGGAAAAGAATCCAAGGGGGATCTACCTTGGGTTGAACCTAATTTGGGTTGGGCTAGTTTTGGGCTAACCCTAGGTGGGTTTAAGATGGGTTGGGGTCAGGTTTCATTGGGTTTTGGCTTGGTTCAAGTGGGTTTGACTCAACTTGACCATTATAGGTCAAATTAGACTAGGTTGGGTTAGGTAGACCATATGGTCAAATTGGGTCAAACCAAAGTTTGGGTCAAGTTCAAATAATGATTTGAAGTATTTTGGTTTAATTGGTTTGAACCAATTTGGCTTAGATTTGATTTTGGATCATTTGGACTCATGTAGGTCAAATGGGTAAAGCTGACCAATTTGACCAAATTGGCCAAATTGGTTATGAGTTGATTCAAATTCAATTCATTAATTGAAGATGAGTGTATGCTTTAGTTTGATTTAATTTATATTTTATTTGGATTTAGGCCAATTTGACCCTTTAGGTCAATTTGGGCTAAATGGGATAATTGGGTTCAATTGGCCAAATTGGGTTCAATTATGGCTTTGGTCAAGTTCAACAATCAATTTGGAATGAACTTGAGCTATTGATTGTAATAAATTAGGGTTAGGTCATTATTTGACCCAATTTAGTCTTTTAGGTCAAATTTGGTAAACTTGGGTCAAAGGGCCAATTGGGTTAGGATTGGCTCAGTTGATGGTTAAGTCATGTTCAATCATTGATCATAGGTTAGTGTGAATCAATGGTTTCAATAAATTTGGCTTAGGTTGAAACTTGGCTAGTTTGGTTCATGTAGGTTAAGAGTGTTGACTTGGTCAAATGACCAAGTTTACTTTGTTTGATCCAATTAATGATAATTGATCAACCTATGGTAATCAACAATCATCATATGAGGTTTTGGTATGCTTTGTTTAATCAAATTTGGGTTGGATTGAATTTGGCTCAATAGGTCCATTTGTTTCACTTTGGGTCAAGCAAGCCTATTGGGTTTAGTTGGGTTAATTTTGGGTTGATTTGGATTTAGTTGACTTTATATATGGATTTAGGATTGATATATAGCTTTGATTGTAATTGATTTGGGTTCAAATGAGTTTTGATTCATTTGTATATTTTAGGTCAAATGGGTTAGGCTAGGTTTGATTTGGATTGATTTTAATTTGGCTTAATGATTGTAGATTTGATTTATATTTGAGATGATAATTGAAGGAGTAATTGACTCATGAGAAAATCAATTGATTTTGGTTTGAAATAGATGGAAATTTTGGCTAAGTCCATGAAATTCATTTATATGGCTTAGGCTTGGGTTTTGGTATTTGGATTTGGTATGATTGATTTGGTATTATTGAGTTTGATTTTATATTTGGTAATGTTTGAATTGACTTTGAGATAATTAATTGGATTTGGCTAAGTCTATGAAATTAAAACATATAGCTTAGGCTTGGGTTTGATATTTGATTTGACTTTTGGTTTGAAATTTGTATAGATTTTAGTTGCTTGATTTGGATTTGAATTTGGATTTGGATTTGGATGTGGATGGCTTAAGAAGGTGAACATAGGCTAATTTTAGGCTATAAGGTAGGTTTGTCTCCTTAAATCCTAAGGCATAGACTAATCTTATGGTTAACCCTTCTAAGTCTTAGGTTAAGTATTCATCTAATTTCTAGAAGTGTCTTATGACTAAGAAAGTCTTAGTATCTAGAAGAATTCTAAATCTAAAATGAGGAGATTGAACCCTCACTCCAAAAGTGAGGTCAACAGTGGTAGTCTAGGTGTACATGTGGGTTATGAGGTCCAATGTCTCGCATGGGTAGCACCACAGTGCTAGGCATTATTGATCTATTTGACCATTTGAACAACACCGCAGCATCGCCTTATAGTGGCATTGGTCAAGATTCTTGATAGTTATACAATGATTAAAGGGAAAATGACAATCTCATTTTAATGGGTTATGAGGCATTAGGTCAAAGTGCCACATTGTTGTAATGCTTTTCTATGCATTAGTTAGAAAATTTATTATAATTAAAATTATCTTTTTTGATAGCATATTAACCAATGGGATAGGAGAACCAGTTAGTACTGCATGTGAATGTCGCGACACTAATGTCGTGTTCTACAACTAGAAAGGCTAGTGCCTCGGTGCCAAGTTTGTGCGCGAGGACGCTTGGTATGATTTATAAGTAGGACTCAGGGCTACTAAGAATTTTCATTCAGAGGTCTCTCTCCTTACATATTTTCTTTATCTTTCTTAACTATATTCTTCTCTCCATTTAACATATTGATCATGCCTCTCAAAAAGGTGGTGAGCAGGAAGAGAGCATCCAAAGATGCCGACAAATTTGTCAATGCTAATGCCGAGGAGCGGTATCAACACGCCCTTATTCACAAACATTTTATCCCAGATAGTAGCTTCAAGGATCCTGATGGTATTGTCGAAGGGGTGATCGTGATAGGAGGTTGGGCCAAATTGGTCTATGATAATAGCTCATGTGTTGTCTCGGTGGTTCACGAGTTCTTCATGAATGCATGTGAAAGCCAGGACAATGAAGCATATGTTTGGGAAAAACTAGTAAGTTTTGACAGTAGTGCTATTAACGCATATTACAATTTCTGAGATATTGATTATAATCAATGTCTTGCTTATTATAATGATCATCCTAAATTTGATGAGATTCTCATTTTCTTTTTTGACAAAAATTCAAATGTGCAATGGAAACAATGGGAGGAAGGAATTATCAACTTTCCTACTGCCAGTCTCATTGTTGAATCTAAGGCTTGGCATTATTTCATTTCAGCCAAGCTTATGCCCACTGATAACATTAGTGAGGTTACCAAAGATAGGGTTGTTTTGAATTTTGCTATTTAGAGGGGATTTATGATAAATATTAGGAAAGTTATTTATAATTCTATTTGTAATATGTTAAAGGAGAGTATTACTGTTGGGTACAATCATCTTTCTTTGATTTATGATTTATGTATCACGGCAGGAGTATAGAGGGGCCTGATGAAGAAATACCCATTCAGAAGGTTCCTCTAATGAAGAAAGTAATTGAGGGATTTGGGTTGAGATTTGAAGTTGAGGAAGGCTCATGTGCCCCCAAAACCTCAACCCCAATCTTCTAAGTCCTGGCAGCAAGTCCAATAAATTGGAAGTCAAATCATGGACTTAAGAAAAAGGGTGGATAAGAGTAGTCATAGGTTGGATATTATGGAGCATAAGTTTGACCATCATATGGGTCAACAGTAGATGCAATTCTCTTACATGACCCAATTCAACACTACATTGGCCAACATGTTCTAAAAATTACATTCTTGTAGATCCAAGCCAGGTCTCCTTCCCTATGACACCTCAGTATCAACCTTATGTAATTACCCTATTGGTATCAGGCACAGAGGATTGAAAAGAGGAGGAAGAGGAGGGTGATGAGTATGATTATTAGTTTCCCTTATTTTTATACTTTTCCCCCTATTTTATAATTTGTAATTTTCTTTGAATTGAAAAATAAAATTCTTCTTTTTATTAATTTTGTGTTAAGTGCTTTATGTGATTATTATTGTTGATTTACCGCTCCAAGATTTAAATAAAAAAACTTGAACATATTTATAAAAATGAAATCTGAGAGATAGAATCTAGATGTTGTGAACCAATGCCTCAGTGTCGTGAACAGATTAAAATACCTGAGAGCTTTGCGTTGATCCTGTGGTGAAGTCCTTTTTACTTGTGTTAGGGAGAAATGGCACCAAGGTGCTGGTACTATGACATTGCAGTGCTAGGGAATTTTATCAAAAAATATTCTAAGTCATATTTTCAGTGCCACATAAGCATGGCACCGCTACATTGATACCATGGCGATGCGGCACTAGGGTAATTTTGGTAAGACGCTGCGGTGCTGGTGCTTGGGAGCCATGGTGCTATCCATTATAATAAAAATGCCCGAAGGCATAGTGATTCAGATATTTAGCATCGAGGCACTGTAAATCAAAAATTAAGTTTCTTGTAAGATTTTAAGAAACATATTAGAAATTTCAGCAACATTTCACCTTAGCATTGCTAAATTTTAAAATCATATTGTGAAGCTCTCTTCTCCCTTATTTTAGATCTAAAATTGACGAAGGGGAGAGATTTTTATCTTGCGTAGAAACAAAGTTCAACAGCAGAGGTCTTCAAATATACAATCTTCTTTTCCTCACTAACTGAGATCAACTATTAGATTATGATTTAACATGCTTTTTATAGGTGAAATGACATAAATCTTTTACCTTAATCGAATAGAGTGTCTTGGAACAAAAGAGATCATCAAGATCGTGAATGTAATGTTGGAGTGTAATAAGAGTAAGAGTGGTCGGAGAGAGAAAAAGTAGTGGGAAGTAGTAGACTGGACACTACTATTTATAGCAGTGTTCCCTATAACTATTCTCCCTCAATAGCTGGTGTAGTGCCTCGACACCAAGATCATAGCACCGTGGCATTGTGCTATAATTTTGGGAGCTGGCTCTAAGAAGTTAATACTTCTAGAAGGGTAGGGTAGTGCCACACTGGCTCTAAGCAGTTATCCGTCTAGAAGGGTTGGGCAGCATCGTGGCCCCCTAAACATAGCACTGCGGTGCTATGACCAGAAGAACAAAATTGTATACTTGTTAAGTGAACACTTTCATGCTTGGTATGTCACTATTGATGCTATACCTTTGTGTAGAGGTTTGATGGAGAAGTATAGAGACTAAAATGATGCTTGATGAGTGGAGAAAGTGTTTGTTGGTTCCTTTTTTATAAGAATAAAGGTGATGCACAAGAGTGTGCAAATAATAGAGGAATTAAGTTAATGCACCATACATTAAAATTATGAGACAAAGAGAGAGAGAGAGAGTAATTGAACATATGTTATAATGTAGTACAAAATTTTCTCAAAATCAATTTGGTTTCATGCTTGGTAAGTCACTATCGATGCTATAGATTTGTTTAGTGGTTTTGATGGAGAAGTATAGAGAGAGGAAGAAAAATTTAGATATGATATTTTTTTATTTAGAAAAAAACATATGATAAAGTTCCAATAGAAGTGCTTTGGAGAATTCTAGAAATAAAAAGAGGTGATATTGCTTATATTCAAGTCATTGAGGATACGAACACTAGAGCTATTGTTTATGTTCAAATAGAAGGATAATTGACCAAGTATTTTTTATATTTGAATTGGATTGCATCAAGGATCAACTTTAAGCCCATAATTATTTTTTCTTTAGTTGTGGATGCTCTTACTAGACATTTATAGAAGGTTGTACCATGGTGTATACTAATGACATTCTTCTCATTGATAAGACTAGAGAGGGAGTTAAAGAGAAACTCATGTAATTGAGATCAACTTTATAATTTAAAGGCTTTCATTTAAATAGATCTAAAAATGAACATATGAAGTGTAATCTTAGCTATAAAAGATCAAGTGATGAGGTGTTGATATTGGGTGAACAAGTGGTTAAAAAGTGTGAACATTTTAGATATCTCATGTCAATTGTTCAAAATTGTGGTGAAATAGATGGGGATGTTACTAGTAGAATTCAAGTTGGATGGTTGAAGTGGAGGAATTCATCTGGCCTATTATATGATAGAAAATTACCATATAGACTTAATGGAAAATTTTAAGATTGGGGTAAGACCTGCAATGATTTATGAAGCAGAATGTTGGCTAATGAAAGAAAAGCATAAATTAAGTTAAGTGTTGTAGAGATGAGGAACTCAGCTTGAATGAGTTTACATATATATATATATATATATATATATATATATATATATATATATATATATATATATATATATATATATATATATATATATATATATATATATATATATATATATATATATATATATGTGTGTGTGTGTGTGTGTGAAATGTTGGAGTAGCTCCAATATAAGTTTTGAGAGAGTCACCTTATACGGTTTGGTTATATAAAATGTCAACCATCTGATGACCCACTTAAAAGAGTAGATATATTAGATTTAGCTTATGTTAAGAAAGGTGGAGGAAGACCTAAGAAGACTTGGTTAGTTAGTACATATATAAAATGATCTTACTTCATTAGAATTAAATGATACTTTTATATTTAATATGACATAATGGAGAAGAAGGATTCATGTAGCCGACCCCACGTGCTAGGATAAAGGCTTGGTGCTGTTATTGTTATTTTTATTGTTGTTTTATTGGATTAGTTATATGTTTATATTATATCTTTATATTTTAAGTCATATAATGGTTGTAATAACATGTTTTATAATAAGGTTTCATGAAGTTATTATATGGTGAAAGAAGATATATAAAAACTTCAAGACTAGTTATCCTTAGGTGAGAGATGACAAAGCTTCATTATTTGTCATTAATATTATGAAATAATTAAAGTAAAGATTAAAGTACTTATCTTCATAATTATGGGACATTTAAGGAGGAGTTCAAATTAATTTCAATAATCTTTGAAGCCATAATACCTTACTCTTTATATAATGAGGGTGTGGTTATAACATATCACTCCAACCACCCAAATGCCTCCTTAGCACATGGAAATTTTTTTTTATCTTTGAGAGAAATTAAACTTAATGGATGAAAATGTAGAAAATATTTATATTAATATTTTTTATTTAATAAAAATTTATTGGAGATAAAGGAAATAATTTCATGTGTTTCCACAATTAGTTTTTCCTAAGCTTCCTCACTGAGAGGTACCCTTTAGTGAGAGTTTATTTTTCATGTTAAAACTTTTATTGTAGTCCTTGATCTAATGCTTAATAATGCTTTTAATACATTTCCCATATCATAAGTAGAAAATGATAGAGCCATCTACCTTGAAAAAAAAGAATGAAGAAATCTCATGGAGAACAAAATTGGCAAACTTTGAATTAAATGTAGCCTAGTCAAAGCTTTTCCTCCCATTTCTTCACTCCAATCACCATAAGGAAAAAAAATTCAAAAACTTACAGCCTATTTGGGATCAATTTTATTGTTTATTTTTTGTTATTTTTAAAGTATATTTGTTTAACATATTATTAAGTTTTTTTTTATTTTTGATTTTTGAAAATAATTTACATTGCCTAAGTGTTGGTGGCACCTTCAAGACTTATTGGTCAAAGTGTTTGTTGAGTTTTAATTAATAAAAATAAAATGAGATGTAATATATTAGTCAACTTTCATTGCTGAAATTGTTTGTGAATTAAGTTGGTCCCATAGTCGATAAATTGTAAAGCTTATTCTAGGCATATCACTTTAGTTGATCAACCATAACTAGATGTACAAGGGCATACAGTCATAAAAATAAACTATCTTCCATTATGATTAAAACTATATATTCAATCTTATGCTATATTTGAAGCCAAAAATAAATGTCACCAAAGAAATATGGTTGGAAAACCCACTTTGGCATTGTTCAAGACAAGCTAGTCACGATTACATAAGGGATTGTGAGCCTAATAAACATTAAATGGCATAAAAATGTAAGAAATAACCCTCATCCTTTTATGTTTAATCATTGTTTTATTTTTCTAAGGGGCTATATGTCACACTTACTCTTTAGACAATTTTATTTTGTATACAAATTTCTTATCTTACACTCTTACTCTCTCACAACAACTACCTCATAGCCACATGTTTTTCTCCTTGGCACTTTTTGCCTTATAAAACCATCTTTATACCCTTATCACACTAAGTGAATGTATAAATGATAGATTTTAGCCTCCTTATGAGCATTTCATATGTTTTTTTTATGAGGTATGTATGATATATGTGATCAAGCATGACCCTCCCCAAGCAAACAAACAAAGACAACTTGTATCCTAATATGACAACCAACAAATCAATTTAATGTGAATGTGTGGGTCTACTAGGCTATAAGGTAGGGCGTATGTTCCATTCTTTAGCCTTTCATCATGCTTTAGGTTACAAGTTCTACTCATGGGTATGATCATATGTGAATAAGTAGCAACATTGATATAGCTCGTGATAGGGTAATTTCCATGTAAAATTAAGATTAAGAATATTTGTGTCTTTATATGTGTGCTAACATAATGATTTTCTTAAAAAAGAGATAAAAATATGAGTTGATTCAAATTCAATTCGTTAATTGGAGATGAGTGTATGCTTTGGTTTGAATTAATTTAGATTTTATTTGGATTTAGGCCAATTTGGCCCTTTAGGTCAATTTGGGCTAAATGGGATAATTGGGTTCAATTGGCCAAATTGGATTCAATTATGGCCTTGGTCAAGTTCAACAATCAATTTGGAATGAACTTGAGCCATTGATTATAATCAATTAGGGTTAGGTCATTATTTGACCCAGTTTAGTCTTTTAGGTCAAATTGGATCAACTTGGGTCAAAGAGCCAATTAGGTTAGGTCATGTTCAATCATTGATCATAGGTTAGTGTGAATCAATGGTTTCAATAAATTTGGCTTAGGTTGAAACTTGGCTAGTTTGGTTCATATAGGTTAAGAGTGTTGACTTGGTCAAATGACCAAGTTTACTTTGTTTGACCCAATTGATGATAATTGATCAACCTATGGTAATCAACAATCATCATATGAGGTTTTGGTATGCTTGGTTTAATCCAATTTGGGTTGGATTGGAATTTGGCTCAATAGGTCCATTTGTTTCACTTTGGGTCAAGTGAGCCTATTGAGTTTAGTTGGGTTAATTTTGGGTTGATTTGGATTTAGTTGACTTTATATATGGATTTAGGATTGATATATAGCTTTTATTGTAATTGATTTGGGTTCAAATAGGTTTTGGTTCATTTGTATATTTTAGGTCAAATGGGTTAGGTTAGGTTTGATTTGGATTGATTTTAATTTGGCTTGATGATTGTAGATTTGATTTATATTTGGGATGATAATTGAAGGAGTAATAGACTCATGAGAAAATCAATTGATTTTGTTTTGAATTAGATGGAAATTTTGGCTAAGTCCATGGAATTCATTTATATGGCTTAGGCTTGGGTTTGGTATTTGGATTTGGTAAGATTGATTTGGGATTATTAAGTTTGATTGTATATTTGGTAATGTTTGAATTGACTTTGAGATAATCAATTGGATTTGGCTATATGGAATTGAAACATATAGCTTGGGCTTGGGTTTGATATTTTATTTGACTTTTGGTTTGAAATTGGTTATAGATTTCAGTTGCTTGATTTGGATTTGAATTTGGATTTTACTAGTTCAATGCTTAAGTGTTGGTCAATTAAACTAGTTCAATGCCTAAGTGTTGGTGGCACCTTCAAGACTTATTGGTCAAAGTGTTTGTTGAGTTTTAATTAATAAAAATAAAATGTGATTTAATATATTAGTCAACTTTCATTGCTGAAATTGTTTGTGAATTAAGTTGGTCCCATAGTCGATAAATTGTAAAGCTTATTCTAGGCATATCACTTTAGTTGATCAACCATAACTAGATGTACAATGGCATACAATCATAAAAATAAACTATCTTCCATTATGGTTAAAGCTATATATTCAATCTTATGCTATATTTGAAGCCAAAAGTAAATGTCACCAAAGAAATATGGTTGGAAACCCCACTTTGGCATTGTTCAAGACAAGCTAGTCACGATTGCATAAGGGATTGTGAGCCTAATAAACATTAAATGGCATAAAAATGGAGGAAATAATCCTCGTCCTTTTATGTTTAATCATTATTTTATTTTTCTAAGGGGCTATATGCCACACTTACTCTTTAGACAATTTTATTTTGTATAAAAATTTCTAATCTTACACTCTTACACTCTCACAACAACTACCTCATAGCCACATATTTTTCTCCTTGGCACTTTTCACCTTATAAAACCATCTTTATACCCTTATCACACTAAGTGAATGTATAAATGATAGATTTTAGCCTCCTTATGAGCATTTCGTATGTTTTTTTTATGAGGTATGTATGATATATGTGATCAAGCATGACCCTCCCTAAGCAAACAAACAAAGACAACTTGTATCCTAATATGACAACCAACAAATCAATTTAAAGTGAATGTGCAGGTGGGTCTACTAGGCTATAAGGTAGGGCGTATGTTCCATTCTTTAGCCTTTCATCATGCTTTAGGTTGCAAGTTCTACTCATGGGTATGATCATATGTGAATAAGTAACAACGTTGATATAGCTCGTGATAGGGTAATTTCCATGTAAAATTAAGATTAAGAATATTTGTGTCTTTATATGTGTGCTAACATAATGATTGTCTTATGGCAAAAGAGATAAAAATATCTTAAGCCTAGAAATCTTATGTGCATTATTACCCTAATGATAACTTTGATTATTACAAAACAATGACTAGTATAGTTTGTTTTCAAAATTAAATGTCCAATTATAAAGTTAACTTTGTGCTATGTTTCTTTGAAAGGAATTATTTTTATAAATCATGAATGAAAGGCATCATCATAAAAGAAACACTTTCTTATACTCCTTGTTTAAAATATATTAATACTAAATTCATTATGATGGCTATAATCAAAGCCAATATCTTTATTTCCCTAATTTAAATTATTTCTACTAATGCCAAACAATGTAGATCCTGCATACTTATTGTAATCAATAATTCCTTCTCATGAGAAAGAGTCAAAGAGGATACTAAATCATTGAGGCATACATTTACTATAAACCTCAAATTCAATCATACAGTCCTCGAATAAAGATGACATGTTTAGATAGTATTTTATTCAATATCAAATTAAAATGGATGGCAAGAATGAATAATGAAAATTCTTTCTCTTTCCTTCAACTCAATTAATTGCTCATATGGTTCAAAATCATTGTATTCCTTAATGCTAGAAGTCCTAAAAAGTGAAGTAGTTCACATAACTTTCTTCCCTAATTGTTCGTTGTTAGATGTCTTACTCATTTAAAATACTATGATGACGATATTATCATAAATATGCTCTCAACTCATGCATTCCATTAGATTTTCTTAAAATTAATGGAATGCCTGTTAATGACATTTTCGCCCCATCTTATCACCACATTAGCTCGAATTATTGAATTATTATTTTGTTGATTTTATTTATATTTTGAGTTGTTTATGGCTTGCAATTTCCTGCAAGTCGGCCTTGTAATAATAACTTGAAATTTTCTTGTCCTATACTACAATAAATTTATCATTTCAAAACCATTATGAGTGATAATGGCTTATAGTGATTATTTTTTCTGGTTCCGTGTCAGAAAATCAATTTTATTTTATATTTTTAAAATTTTTATATTATTTCTAAAAACATATTTATTTAGTTTATTTTTTGAATATTTAATTTTCTTAAAATAAATCCCTGTTAATTTTGCAAGAAAATTTGCTGTTCTGCAATTCTGCAGGGCATTTACTTGTGTGTGCATGATATCGGAGCAAAATGAAAGTCATCTACAAGGATTTTCAGTGACATTAAAATCATTCATAATGGAGCCTCTGGTATTATAATATCTCTTTCTAAAAATTTCCAATCTATAATTAGCAAGCTTTATGCATGATAGATTTGGCAAAATTTAGAATTTTTTTTTAGTTTCTACAGGTATATATATATATATATATATATATATATATATATATATATATATAGCCACGTGGCGACTTAATTTTTTAATTTCTTCTAGAGGCAGCTAGCCATTGCGCCTAATGAACGCTCCTTTATTAAACTTCTCGTTTTCTCCTCAAAATACCACTTCCATTCTCATATTCTTCTAGAGGCAGCTAGCCATTGTGTGATTAATTTCGTCAAACTCAACTCTTTTTTTTCTATGTTTGGATAAAGCTTTGCCTAATTTTGTTAATATATTTATTTTTATTAATATTTTTTAAAATGTTATAAGATAATAATAAATTAAAAATTAATTTTAATGTCAGACCACAAATTTAAATATTAACTTATGTTTAGTAAACTGAATATTAAGTTAACTTGAACTTGATTAAATTGAAATATTAATTACAAACATAACCTATATTTTTTAAGTACCCAAAATCAATATTATAAAAAGATTATGCAATGTCATTTTTTTAATTTTTTATAAAAAGAAACTATCAAAATACAATGTCGTCAATATGAAATCAGCAAATAAAAAAGAACTATAACATAGAACAATGACATAATATTTTATGACTATCATTTACTAGTGGCTTCAATGTCTTTTGGAGGTAATGCTTCTATACATCATGTACTAATATTGAAGAGCACAACCATTTAGTCTAGAAAATAATCTTATTGTCTCTTATCCACTTATTGCTTTGAATGTTGTAGCCTAGATATTTGACTAAACTATGCCATGAGTTATGGTCATTGAGGTGAACTAAAGTAGGTATCATAAACCAGCTTATGTAGGGTAATCCAAATGGTATTGAAGCTCCACCCATTAAAAATGGGGTAACTCAAAGTACTATGTTAGTGTGAATACTATGTGATGTTGTAGTTGATATACTATAAATATGGCACACCAAAGAAGGAGATTGAAGGGAAGAAAATTCAAATCAATTCCTTAAAGTTCAGTGAAAGATATACTTATGAAAATAAAATCATCAATTCACCACAAAGAGAGGCAGAATGAATTACAGTGGTTTGGCCTAACAAACCTATAACTAAAAGTCCATTATCTCTCCTTTGGCACAACAAGTCAAGGCATAGATGCATCTCTCCTTAATGAGGAATGGAGAAACCCTATCACTCCACTTCTCTTTCAACACAAGAAAGATGCCACACCCTCTCCAAGTTTTAAAGAAACTTTTCTAAATAAAAATCTAACATAAGTTCTCAACAAGAAAAGATTCTCAAGTTAAAGCATAAAACTCAATGGTGTGGTGGAAAAGTGAGAACAACCAAAATAAAAGTATAATCTTAACAACATAAACTCATTTAAAGGGAAAGAGGAGGACATAAATCTGCCCATTTTTCTCTTATGCAAAAAAAACTCTTCTATAAGCCTTCCTTAAGCTTTCTAACATTCAATTTCACTAGTTAGGATCTCCAAAGGGGGTATTTATAAAGAGAAAGCTGATAAAAAATTATAAAAATTATTTTTTGATAAATCGATCCACTCATACTATATGATTAGATATCATATAGTATAAGCAATTCAATTTTCTATGATTATAGAATTTGAATGATATAATCATCCCAATAGCTGTCATTATTCTTACTGTAGGACCTAAGATTATACTATATAAACAATACAAACTAAAAATTTGGGTCTTTGTCTGTTTAGCTTGTATGATATCATTGTATAATATAAACATATTAATAAAAACATTTTTGGCTGAATCCTACAAACTCTAGACTAAATTCTAGTAATTATAAAATATATTCATACTATACAATTGAACATCATATTGTACGATTTATCAAATTAAACAAAATTATAAATGATTGAACTAATTGCGATGGCTAAAAATAATTAACAAAAATGAGTAATCAAACATTATGATTAATTCAATTTTGACAAGTTTGGTGTTAATCAACTTAATTATGTAGCTAAGATTAATTAATAAATATGAATAATTATCGAGTATAATAAAAATCATACAATACGATTTCCCAAAAAAATAATTAAAAAAGTTATTTTATCTTCTTCTAAGTGTGTGTGTGTGCTTGATTGCTTTCTATCATTCACATGATAATTATATAAAAATAAAAATAAAATAGATATACCAAAAATAATGGCACAACTATAGGCATGAATCAAATTTTCTAGCATTAACTATTCCTTATTTGTAGTCTTCATGAGCTCTTAATATAACAGTTGAAAATAGCCATTATTTATGCCCTCTCAATAAATCTTTATTAAGTTGCTTATTTGTAATTTTGGATTGAAAGCATATTACACCATGCACACTACATTAATTAAAATAATTGTTCAACCAAATATCTTTGTGATCATCAAAACTTAAAATGTTATATGAAGGTTCAAGGGGTCTAACAATCTCCCCCTTTGATGATGGCAATTATTTTTGGTTGAGTTTGAGAGTTTAATAGATGACAAAAAATATGATAATTTTAAAAAGATACAAAAAAATATGCAGAAAGTGCAAAAGTGCAAAAATATATAATATGCTAAAGAAATCTCAAACAAACTAAAATATAACAATCTTCTACCCTTTTTGACATATAAAAAGGGTTGAAGTAAAAAATGAATGTGAGAAAAAAAAATCATGCAAACAATAGTGTTGCAAAGCTAATTTTTTATGGATCATTCTTAACATATATAATTAAAAAATAAGTACATTTAAAATGCTTGACTAATGATAGCATATTATGTTTCACAAATTATTTTCTACAAATCTTGCAATCATTTACTTATATTCAACACTTCTATAAGTATACTTCATAACCTATTTAAATGACATTAATTAATTTATTAAATATTTTTAATAGGTTTGTAACAAAAATAAAATATTGTGAGATTTCACTTGAGTGATTAGATATGTTATTGCATGATTTAAACAGATGATCAACTATCATGAAGAGTCAATTAATATCAAACTAGGGAGTTTCAAATTTTTTTTCGATACTTCTCTACTTTGGGAATATTTTTATTGATATTTCTCCACTTCAATTTTTTTTTTTAAATTACTCGCTTTAGGGATTTTTTTTATCAAATTTTATCCTAATCGGTGCATCCCATTCACACTATTTTTATTACATGATTTATTCTATAATTTGCAATATCACATACATCTATACTAATATTTATGTATAGATTAATTTATAGAATATAAAGGAAAATAGAGTAAAGAATGATATAATTTACATAAAAATTCATACTAAATAGTTATGTGCATCATCATAGACAAATTTTAGGGTGTTTGGTTACATTAGTGATTCATACTTCTACTATATAGATTTCTAAATAACACTCAACACTTAATCATAAGTTAGAATATAAAAAGTTTAAGAAAAACATCACAATAACTTATAATTTATAGAAAATGACAAAGAAGAGAAAAACACCAACTGGAGAAATTATGTAGAACAAATATGTAGAATGCGACTAATGCAACACAACAATGAGTAAAATACAATATAATAATTTAAAAAAGTAAAGAGAACATTAGATGAAAAAAAATGTAAAATAGAATAAACTACAATAGATGTAAAAAAGAGACAAAACCTAAAACTCTGATGGTTCCTCATTTGATAGTTGTCGTTGAAAAATATCATGGAGTGAATCGAACTAAACTTGAAACCAAGTTCTATCATTTGCATGTTGCTACTGGTACTCCTCCTACGAGCTCCTTTCTCTTTGATGTGCTTGTCAATTTTTAGCTCAAGACATACAAAGTGCTCTGTCTAGGCATCCTCGGGGTAATGGTAATGAGTTGATGGCTCCCCATTCTAATAGCCTTCTCTTCTTCTGTTCTTACTACAACATGAGTTTCCAACCTCTTCTCACAATAGAAGGTGTGAAATGAATGATCTATGAAGTGAGAAGGAGTGTGGTCTAGTTCCTTGTATTAATTAAGATTGTATTTAACATCAAGTAATTATGTGATCATTCATCCTAAGGCCAAATTATATTTTCATGGAATTTTGGATTCTTTATCAATGTGAGGTTTTCAATGTAGTGAATCAAAAGATCAACAACATTGAACGTGTATGGGTCATGCAAAAGTATGTAACTATAGAATGAATAGGTGTGATGTTGATTTTATTGCTAGATTTAAGAATAACATTGTGCCTAAGCACATGTTGGATAATACAAGAATTCAACATGAGTACACTAATTAATGTGCTGACGAAGTGGTGAACCTCTAATGACCATATTAATAGATGACCAATTATAAGTGAGATCATTTAGGAAATTGTAGGTAGACAAATCAGTGTTTGAGATGTGGAAATATTCATGAAGATATGTATCAAAATTGAAATTTTCTTACCACAAACTCTAGATTATGCAAGGGTACAGTTGGAATTAATAACAAGATTTGTAAAAACTTCAAAAGGAAATTTGGAGTGAAAATGATAGCTGGGAGAAATTAAAATTAAAGGATTGTGCTAGCAAAAAACATAGGATGAGAAAGGTTAACTTATCTAGAAGAAAAGAATTTGAATCTATTATCCCACATTTCGTATACTTTATATATACAATCTTCATCATCGAATAAAAAATGGTTATCACACCTACTACCTCGTGATCTCTTACAAGCCATTGGAAATATCTTGCACACAAATATCTTAAGAAAATTTGTGAGAAGTGAGAAAGAAAATAGCTTAAGACTTGTGAGGAAGAATAGAAAATGATTAGTTATTTATAGAGATTTATTTATGAGATCATACGGTATGAATTGAGTTCATACAGTGATATAGATTGTCCCAATAGCCAGATAAATGTCTAAATTGATTGAGTCAATCATACAATATGATTATATAAAATTAATCATCCCAACATTCAATTCAATGGCTAGTTTGACTATGTTAATCATATCATTGTAAACATATCATATAGTATGATTGTAAATAATACAATATGATTTATTTTATTGTATATCATCTAGCCAATCAACTTATCTTATTTTGATGTTCTAAATAAATCAATCTTATAGTATGATGTAGGATTGTACAATACGATTAAACCATTTAATTTTTAGCATAAAAAATGAGATTGAAGAGATCAACTTGAGAGAAAAGAAGAAAATTCATAAAATTAGAATAAAGTAATAAAAATAAACTAAAAAGAAAAAGATGCATGAAATGTAATAAAAAATGAAAAATAAAGCACAAATGCATGAAAAGAAAATAAAATGAAAATGAACTTTGAGAAGAATAAAGATGCCTTAAAATAAAGTTAACACAAAGAAAAAATAAAATGTCATAAGTGTTAAAATCTAATCGAAAGTCCACTAATAGATTATCCATATCTATGAATTAAGTATCAGGAAATTTACCTATAGGATCTTTATTTAACTAATTATTAAGGCTCATGGTGGTGATGTTGCTTTTACAATCTTTCATTCCAAATTTTTGATTTACTCCTTAGGCTGACTCAAAAATGTACCTTTTTGACCTCACTTAACTTATAATCCCAAGATATAAGTATGTGTTCTCATCTCAAATTCTTTGATCTTAGTCTTGAAAAATCTTTTCACAAAAAAAGAAAAAATTAATTATTAGATCCAAACAAGAATCATCTACATAAACTTGTATAAGTATAATATACAAATTAGTACCAACAAATCTTTAATAAAAAAAACTTCAAACATGTTATACCAAGACCATTCACACAATCAAGGTTTAATGAGCAATTCAATCTAGGTGGGTATTTAACCAAACACATCTTCTTTTATTACGCCATTTAATAAAGCATTTTTTATCATCCAACCAAAAAAGTTTAAAGCAAATGCAAGCAATCTTACCAATGAGCAAAATTTTCTAAATTTAATGCATTTTACTTGATTAATTTTTTTTAGTCTGAAGCTTTACTTTTTTTATAACAGTAACTTCCGAGTCATTTAATTTATTAGACCCACTATATTCCAATCACACTTCAAGATGAGGGCCTAGGCACTAACTCCAAAATATCATTTTTAGCAATTGATTCAATTCTTCCTACATCGTCACATCTTTGAATTCACCTGATATCACTCCTACTCAATTAATGGGTGCCATCATGGATATAAAAGATGTATGGCTATGATCATTATTAGTCCTAACACTTTCCAAACAATGTTAAAAAAATATCACTTAATTGTCCCAAGTTAAAAAGAGTTTTAGATTAACAACAAGGACTTAATCAATAAACAAATAATTTTTTATGCTAATGGTACTTGACTTGAATATTTTAGAAGTTGTGTTATCCCTAAGGGGTCACCTTTCCTCCATTTTTGAATTTCAATCGATTTGATTTTGTCTTTTATTATGTCTTGTGTGCTCACTATCAAAGTACCCTACGTCTCAATTGGCCCCTAAGTGAATGCATAGTCTACAATATAGATTTAGGTTATTTTTTCGGGACCTAGACTTGCTAGGGTTAGATACATTTAGAAAAAGTTTTTCGTATCCACGTATATGTTGAGATTGAATGTGAATAATGTATGCATAGATTTTTTATGTGTTCAAACATACCACAACAAAAATTAATTAACTTTAGGGAAGGAATGCATGATCTTATTAGCTTTAAACTTTCTTTTCTGAATGTGTGTGTTCTTTTTATAATTTTGAACTTATTTTTCAAGTTTTCATTAGCACATTTAAGAAAATAAATTATTTTAGATAAATCATTATGGTGTTAATTCAGATGCTAGGTGGACACCACGCAGATCTTAGGGGATACTTATTGAAGTGATTGGGTACGACATCAAGTTATGATATACTATCTCAAAAAATAGAAACATCAACTTACAATAGACCTAATCACCTAATAAAGAATTCTAAGGCAGATGGGTCTTCATTTATACTAGAGATCTTCCCCCTACTTTACATGGAAAAGTAAATCAGGGTTTATTTTTTATTGGGTTCTTTAATTCCATATGGAAGCAAGCTTCCATAGTTAATTACATCCTAGGAAATAGAGATCTCTGAGGAATACTCTTGATTAAAGTAGTCAATCAATTATCTCCAAAGACTTCAATGTTAGACTATCAAAGGATTGGGTATTTTGGAAAAATCAAGGGGGAATGTTCAATTTAGAAAGACTTATTTTCAAGTTTCAAACGAGGATAGGTAGGGACCACTCATGATACTAGGAAGCCTTATAAGCACTCCAATCTATCATATAGTGAGGCTTTATATGTTTTGAAAGAGAGGATTATTTTCATTTGAGTTGGAATTTTTATTAGAATGATAGGGCTTATAATCAATCAACACAAGATTGTGAAAATGCCTAAGAGGTGAGAATTTATGCTCATAGCTTGAAGGAAATAAGCAACCTCGGATCATAAATTTAGGATGATTTAGCACAAGCCAAATTTATAACCAAAATTTAAATAGAAAATGGGACATAATGGTCTACCTCCATAAGATAGGATAAACTCGTCCGACTCTTCTAGACTTACAACCACCTAGAGTGGCCGTCAGCTAACACCTCTTACATTTTAAACTCATGTAGGTCAGTCTTTTATAATTGCAAGATAGCTATGTTGTTATTTTATTAGAAATAAAAACTAGAGCCCAAAACTCACTCCCTAACAGACTAGATCATGACTGGCATGAGTGACTTAGACTAAATGCAAAATTTTATAAATTTTTTTACCATTTTGACACATTCATTTGGACAAAGGCTTTGGGACAACTATGCCTAAATGCATGATGAAATTGAGTGATTGGCCAAATCAGAGAGAGGAGATTTTCTACCATGAAAGGGTGCTCTCATAGATCAAACATTCCCTATAGTGCAAGAATGGAGACCCTCTCTATTCAAGAGTGAAATAAGATGATATGCATGATGTTAGACATTCAACATTCAACTAAATGGTTGCTAAATAATTTAATTATCTTGATTATATGCCTAAGTTTTAGAGTAAAGTTATGAATTATTTTTAAAATTTAGTTATGAGTTTGTTCTTTAGGGTAGAAAAATTAATTTTATTCTAAGAGCCTACCGCATCTAGGCCACACATTCAAACATCAAGTTTATGAAACTATGAAAAAAGATAAAATTTCTATTACAACATATAAATATAACATTCAAACATTTAGATTATCGTAAAAGAATAAGAGGCTGATACGATCGGGTACCATTGTACACCCCAAAAAAGAGGAAATTGGATAGCCGAGCTCTACCCTTATAAAACCTGATTACAAAAGAATATTGCAATTGAAATTGAATAGATTCTATGGGGGTCTTCATTCTTCTTCTTTTCTTCATTCTTCTTTTGATTTGATTGTGCTCCAAGGCTTCACAAGGCCTCACAAGACTATGCCTTCTAGCCACTGCTCATCCTAAACCCTACAAAACTAATCTTAATTTCTATTGCAAAATTATATATTTATGAAAAATTAAAATCTAACTACACCTGTAAAATATATGTTATCCAAACATACATACATTCCAAAGCAATTATATTTTACAATTTGGACTTAACACCCTACACATGGGTAACCAAGCCCATCTATCTTAACATGGATTATGCTTAGGGGCATAATCAACCTGCATGTAGAACCATTTATATTTATTTTAGCGGCCCTTTTTGTATAATCCCCTACAAAAAATGGCATTAGGCTAACAACAATCTAACATCCAGTCTACGTACCATTATCCTAACATCCAATTAAAAATATGATGTCATAAAATAAAACACATCATCATAGCATACACCATCCTAACCTAAAGCTAGAAGTGGTGATTTAGTATTCTAATGTGTGTGTTTAGGCTTAGTGTGGTATGTCTTAGCTAGGCTTTTTGAATTATGATTGCCTAAAGTTTGGAATTATTTAAGTTATACATTAGGGTGGTTTCATTTCAAGTTATTTAGAGGATTGATGAATTTTAGTTTGCATTTTGTTTTGTTTCATTTGATATTTACTTGGCATCTAAACATTATAAAGAATAGAAAGAAGCTTTACCTCTTTCATCCCTACCTTAAGTTATTTTCTAAAGACATGTTATTATGACTTGATTTCTTTTAATGAATGTTTTATTAAATATTTTTATTATTCCTAAGTTTGGGTTAATCTTAAAGAATCCTATTTAATGTGGAAGGCATCTTAAGATTAATAGAATTGAATTACCATCACATAGATAATGTTGCACCATTCCTTTTCATCATCAATAATCATTCACATGATTTAGGACTTAACATACTTATACATGTAATGTATTTTGGCACACTTGAATGATTATGAATGCATGTATTCACATAGAAAAGAGGACCTTCATTCTTTAGTTAAATGCACACACATGTATTAAAGATGTAAGCAAGTATGTGTTGTTGCTTAAACCATGAAAGTGAGATAATCTAAGACATCATTGGGGCAACTTAAAGCCTCATATTCCTAGAACATCCATACTATAAACTTACTATCTTAAATACATATGAGTGTACACATAACTATGAGAATGAAAATCATGAAACGATTATATTTTTGTTGAATTATTTACACATGTAAAATATAGTTTTGCCCAAATTGTAGTACAAGTATACATATGAATGAAATTAAATAAGTACGTGCCTTTGTTAACCAAGGAAGTGAGGTAATCTAAAACCTTCATGGGGCTACTTAAAGTCTCGTATTCCAGGGATGTTGAGACTATATACTTAATAATATTCAAACATATGTAAACTCGTACATGAATCATAAAGATAAAATAATACTTTAGCATATTTAGATTATAAGCAAATGCAAATCATATGTAGTATTCATAGCCAACATTAATCCAAATCTTCATTTTCAATTTATAACTTTGAAAATAATTTTGGAATTTATTAGTGATAATAGCCACAGATATAATAAGATTAATTCATCACATTCAACTTTCACATAATTAAATTCAACAGATTATTTTTATTTGAAAGCATGAATGCTTGATATCAAATGACATACAACATTTGTGATGATTGAAAATAAATAATTGAACAATTCCACATGATTCATTCAACTACATTAATTCCTAAGGACAATCACATTAAATAAAATCATTTAGGATTAACCTTAAGCTTTTTTTGGGATTTGATTTTTGGTTTTGAGTTATTAATCTTAAAGATGAGAAACATTTGCTATTTTTATCCCATCCCATGTGAGTGATTTGATGTGTTTAAGGGAAGGTAATTAAGTGACTTTTATGGGTTAATTAAGTTTAAGTCATTAAGCAAATGATTTATTATCCCTTTCCTAAGTCTCTTTAATTCAATTAAGTATTTAATCATGAACCTCCAATGGTATGCAAATGAGATAGCCTAATTTTTTCTTTTTTAGGGTGTATAGTAGAACCAAGTTGCACCACCTTCTTCATTATTCTTTTTTATCTGATATGTTGTGTGGTGTGTTTACTTTGTCTGTAAATTAAAATTTGCAAGCATTTCATAAGTTTTTAAATGTGATGTTTAGATGTATGGCATGGAATTCGGTAAGCTCTTTAGAATTTAAATTTTCTCCCAAGTCAAAATCAAGTTGAGTTAAAATTAATACCACTTATAACCTCATTTTAAAGTCTAGGAATTAATCAATTAAAATATTAAAAATTAATTAGGTTTATGATGAATGTATAACATCATGCATGCATATTATCTTCTCTCAGTGAATATAGGGATCTTTACTCATTACACAATAAGAGGGAGTGCAGGACCATTGACATCAACTCCATTGAGTGAAAAACACCCTTCTTGCAGATTGGCCCATAACTAATTTCATCATGCATATAAGCATACTTATCTACCTAAGTGTGAATCAAATTGATGGTTTAAAATGGATAAGAATATGTAATTCTTTTTTCATTAGTCTATGATATGATTTTATATCCATCATAATTTAGGCTATTAATGAGTGAGTTTATGTTCTTAAGTTTTCTTTCTAATTAAATAACATCCAAACTATTTTGCATTGACATATGACTTGACCACATGATTTTAAAGCATATGAGGTGTTAGATGGCAATTACTCTAAGTGGTGTTAAATCTGGAAGAGTCAAGATGGGTTCACATCCTTGTGTATGAATGTGACATTTCCTCGAGTAGAATTAAGCCAATCTCTTAGCTTGTGCTATAGCACTTTAGTTTTAGGATCTAAGGTGGCCTATTTCTCTCTTTCCATTAATGTAAATTCTCACCTCTTAAGTATTTTCATAATCATGTGTTATTGGAATATGAATTGTATCTTTCTAATAAAATGTCAAGACAAATGACAATAATTCTTAATTTCAAAAATATAAAGCCTAACTACAGTATAACTGAAGTGCTCACTAGGCTTCCTAGTATCACAAGTAGCTTCTACTCATCCTCATTTGGATTTGAATAAGAACTTTTTCTATTTGAGCTCTACCACTTGATTTTCAACAATCACCAATCCTTTAATATCAAGCATTAAAATTCATAGAGATGTTAATCGATCACTTTAATTGAGAGTTTTCTTAGAAGATTCATATTCTTTAAGATGTAATTAACTATAAGAGATTGCCCCTATAGAAAACTTAGGAACCCTACTTAAAATAAATCCTTCTTTACTTTGTTCGTATAAGGTAAAAGAAAAATCTTTGGAATACATATACCCATCAACTTTAAGAGTCCTTATTAGATGATTGAGTCCATCGTAAAGTGATATCTCTACTTTTTAATCTAATAAATTATTCCATGATAACGTTGTTGATCAATTCAATGAGTATTACCTAAGATCTATGTAGTGTTCCCCATCACATTTTTTAACACCACAAAGTCCATGATAGACCTTTACTTCTTATAATGGGATTGCTTTAGACCATTTTGAGAAAAAAATAGTAGTTATTAATATAAAATGATGACCTTTATAAAGAAGATTAATTAGTTTGATAATATTCATGTCTCAACTTTCAAAATGCCATAAAGCTATTGCAGAAAGTAGCACATTAGGTGGCTAATGCAGGACTACACCATGTACTTGGCATTGATGACAATGCTGCACATCTAAGATAATAATATATAACTCTTTTATTTTAAATTTTAATTTAGGATTGGATTGGTGAGCACCACACAACCCAGCATGTACTTTAGTCATGATCTTATGAGCTTAGTATTTTTCTAAATAATGTAACCATATTTATTCAAATGACTGTGTACAAAATATTATTGATTAAAGCATAAGATAATGCTCCTTTCTTTATTTCATTTGCAAAAGATTTATTTTAAATGAGTTTGTCTTCATGCAATTAATCAACGAATGACTATCTCTAATCAGCTCCTTCATCATTCTCAGCGAGAGCAACCTTACCCTAAGTGATAATTCTATTATTATATTTCAAATCTATAGAGATATAAATTAATAATTCTACACTTCTATATGAATGAACTTTTCTTCAGTACGAGCAATTTTCATTGCAAGCTTTCCTAAGGCATCTACTATGGACTTGCTTCTATGGGAAATTCTATACAAAGTTACAATAGTGATTTACCTGAACAACTTTTTTGTGTATTAGTGATAATTATTAAGTTTCAGATATAGTATTTTGTAGATTTTATCATCTTGATTGATGATTAACTGAGAATCTCCAAAAATTTTAATATTTTCTATTTCCATTAAGATTGTTAATTTTATACTAATTATTAGAGATTCATATTCAAGTTTATCATTTATGTAGGGCTCTCAAAATTGGTAAGAATATTGCATCATTCATTTTTGTAGAGTTACAAATATTAACATGATCCTAGCTTTCAATAGGACAGTATGATGTGGTCCTTTCTCTTTTAAGAAGACAACACACGATCTAATATGACTCCCAAGAAGTGCTTCTTTGATCTTTTATGTTCATGATTTGTTAAGAAGATTATCATTTAAGGGAGATTTTGCAAAAAGTGGGTGTGCTGCTAAGAAGTTTGCAATGAGCTATTCTTTCACATTAAAAATTAGAATAAAAGTTATGTCAAACTAAAACAAAATCATATACCATCGTGCCAATCATTTGTTAAATATTGGATGAATAATCATATATGGAAATAGTTTGACAAGTGAAATTAGATTCACCTCATAAGAAAACATATAATATCTTAGTTTTTGGGTTGCAACAATTAAATCCAAATAATACTTCTTAATAGGTGGATAATTTATTTACATGGGAACTAATGAACGACATAGATAGTATAGCTAGAGCATTTTCTTTTCCCTCTTCAATGATCTGGGTTAACAAAGCACCAAGAAATTTATCCAAAGCTATAGTATAAATAATCAATGACCTTTATAGTGTAAGAGCTTCCAATATAGGTATAGACATTAAATATTATTTATAGTATCAAAGGAATTCTAACAATTTTTTCCTCTGATGAAATTTAGAATCCTTCTAAGTCAATGCAAAAAATGGTTGACACTTTACTAATAAATTTAAAATGAAGCATGTTAGTTATGCCAAACTACCTTGAAAATATCTTAATTGTGTAAGAAATTTATGAGGCGACATTTCTATGATGGGTAGCCATTTGAAATTAAATCTTAAGTGATAAATATGATCACCTCTATCCTTGCTTTTAACTACTATATCATTGATGAATCATTCTACTCTATTGTGGATTAAATCATAGAAGATCTTAGTTAAAGCTCAATAATAAGTGGCTATAATATTCTTAAGCCCATAGGGCATAACTTTATAATTGAAGATGCTAATATAATTCTCATCTTCGTGGGCTATCTTGATTTGGTTACATCCAAATGAGTCATCCACGAAAGATAAAATTATATGAGAAGTTATATTCACCATGAGTTCAAGTTATGCTATAAGAACTCATATTTATAATATGCTTTATTCAAATCCCTATAATTGAAACACACAAATTTGACTATTTCTCCTTTTAACTAGAATGTTGTTAACCAACCAAGAAGGATATTTTTTTTCTAGAATAAAGCCAACCTTGATCAATTTTTTTAACTCTATTGATCACTTTTTGTTCAATATCTAAACACATGTGTTAAGAAACTTAATTAATATTAATAGTGTCAAGTTTAATTTTACATTTATTAATTTCTTCTTCGATGGATAAGCTTGGTATTCCATAATAACTCCAAGAAAAATAATCTTTAGACTTTGAAAGTAACCTAACTAAATCATTAGCACCTTCTTCATTTAAAAGAGTGCTTATGAATGTTGGGCATGGATTTTCTTTTATGTTGAGGCTGATTTACTTTAATTTATAAAATGTTTATTTTAATTTTTCATCATGTTCTAGGGGTGTATTCTTAATTTGAAGATTATCCAAATCATTAGAGGTCTTCATACAAATTCCATCTGAAGAATTAGATTTATTTGCAAAGAGTAATTTGAATTCCAAAGTATTAGTAATCATTAAGCAAAACTCATTATCGTGTGATGGTCCAATAGTGCCAAAGCTAACACAAAGTTTCGATTTTGGTTCTATATGTATGGTTTCCCATAATTTTTCTTGGTGTTGGGCTTTGTACATAGACCATGTACATATAATTAAGTCACAATCAATTGGATTTTTAACACAAGCACAATACTAGTCACATGGAAATTCTTTTATTTCATCAAAAGTATCATTTTAATGTTTTACTTCCTTTCCTAGGCTTGAAGATGATGGAACATAATAAAACTTTTGGATCATCCCTATTTCTTTTTAAAGGTTAAGAGCTACTTAACTTTCAATCCTAAGAAATGTTTTTAGATAGTGCGGTTAGAGCTAAAGTTCTCACATGTCTATTAAGCTTTACAACATTGTGTATTCAGTCCCACCCTTTTAGACCTTATCCTCATTGCCAAGGGTATTAAAAATTGTCTCGACTTGAACCTAACTTGAAAATATAGGTTTAGGTTGATTTGATTAATTTTTGGGTTGGGTTCAGGTTCAAGAAATTGACTAGTTCCATATTTTAGATTAGGTTTGGGTTGACTTGCAAACCTAAAATTGATCCAGATTTGACCCGCCAACTCAAATTCGACTCGATTTTGATCTGTAAACTGAAAACCTAATTTTATCGTGAACCCAAATTTGACTGATTTTGACCTTTGTACTAAAATGCATGTATAAATAGATCATTCAGGTTGTGTTAGAGTTAGACAAGTTGAAGGTTGGTTGGGTTCGGGTCAAACCTTTTTAGGTCAGGTCAATTTTAGGTCAAACCCAAACCCAGCCTACTGAATCGAATTTACACCCATACTCATTGATATCTATCTCTATAGATACATCAAATTTTGGTTTAACATTTTATTTTATATTTATTAAGTTAATATATATACCTTGTACACATGATTCATTCTTTAAATTGGACTCCAAATCAAAATATAGTATTGGTATTTTATTTATCTAAACTGAGGTTTATTTATTTTGGTATCTATCTTTTAACCTCATTGTTAGCTTGTTGAGCCATTCAATCACCTTTTTGTGTAGCATGAGCAAAATGCTTATGAAATTCAACTTTAAAATAAAGTTTATTTTTTTCTATTTTTTATTATCTTTTCTTTTTCTTTTTAATTTTCATTTGGTTGTAATTTATTTGCATTTATTCTCTGAAGAAGGTAGCCTATTTTTTAGAAAATAATGCATCACATCCATGTAGGTCCCAACTTCATGAATAAAAGATGGTTGCAAATCCCCTTTTATAGTATATTCAATGCCATTAAGTTAGTAGTTGATTTAATGATGCAAGGCAGATGAAACGATTATATATTCTTGATTTAGGTTTATTTAGAAACATGTTGAAGGATTTTTCAACATTAATTATGTGAAATTTTACTTCAAATTTAGCTCTCTAATTTCTAACAATAAAGTAATAGAGCCAAGTGCTTTCTCTCCCTTTTCTTTGAATCCACATAACATCAGCTTATTAAAATTAAGTATATGTGTATCCACTCTAAAATAGGTGAGACATGCTGACCAATGCACCTAGGTTAACATGGACTCAAGACAACTTTAAATTGTCCACATTTACTGAAATATTAAGTGGATGATTATGATCTACAATTTCTAGAAGTAAGTCCTTAGCTGAAAGGGTTATCCTAGAAACTTCTTTGAAGTATAGAACTTTATCTGAGAAAGTTTTTGCAAGTTGTGCTAAAGAAATATTTGGATCGTAAAGCATTAATTAAAGACGATCATCTCTTTAGAAAGATCAAGGGCATCATAAATGTTCAATATGGTAGCCAATTTTTTTAAGATAAGCTAAGACATTATAATTAACCTTTAGAACATTTAGATCCACTATTTGAGTGTATTATGAAAAAGTGTCTTGTAGAGAATTTGGGACTTCATTTTTCCAACGATCTATTTACCTATATCCTTAGGTACCATTCGAAGGGGTAGGACCCTGCCACTATGAAAGTTTACTTCTATAATCTCTTCAAGCTCAGAGACTGTTGTAGCATCAACTTGACTCTTAATGAAACTTTTCTTATCTTCTATTGAACAATTAGAATTTGATAGTTCAAATTCTATAGTAAGAAGTGTGCCCCTAAAAATTTACAATAGGAGCATCACTATCAAAGTTTAATTTTTATAATTGTTGAGGATCATTGAGAAAATTTCATTAATTTTGAGAATTATTCTAAAAGTTGGGAGAAATTTTAATTTAATTTTCATTTTCATTTTTATTCAAGTCATTTGTATTATTAACATCCGAGGAAGGCACAACATAAATGAAACTTTTTAATTTAATTTAATATAAGGTGGAGTAAAGTATAAGTCATAGAAAGCTAAAAGAAGAAGGTGCTTAACTCCACCATCAGCATTAATGATATTATTATTTATTACAATTTCTCTTTCTTTTTCTCACACACTGCTAGACTTCTATAGACTCAGGTTTCTTAAGCTGTAGAGAAGAATTCATCCCCAAGTTACTTTTGGGAGCTAACAAATCAACATCGATGACAAGCAGCTTTTTGATGTACTTATAGGAAAGAATGTAGAGTTTTAATCAAAATTTCTTAAAGTCAATGTGATAAAACTAAATCTCACTCACCATTAAGAAGCATCTTTAGACACAGCAGAAGACTCACCTAAGATAATCTTCACAGACCCTTGACCAGAATCCATGAGGTACTCCTTAGGGATTATAACCATCCTTGTCTTGAAGTTCCTCTCTAACTTATCTTTAAAGGTCACATGTCCAAGCATATGGTGATAGGAATAATAATTGGGATCATTAGATTTGTCCACTTCTTCTGACTTCCTAGGATCAAGTTATTTAAAGTTTATCTTCTTTATCAAAATTTTAAAAATTTCTATCACCTTCTCCTTTGAAAGAGTATAGTTCATTTAATTTTTGTTATCAAAAGTAATTGGAAATGATCTTTTTCGCATTAGGGATATTATTGTTATTGCTATTATTGAATCTACTATTGACGAGATCTTTCTACTAGAACATTTATAGGTAATTTTACTCTATCCACTATTGACACAGTGCTTGATCTTTTTTCTAACACTTTTGTAGTTTCTATGGCTGAATCTATGACTGACTGATTTTTTTAAAAAGATAATTATGACAATTCTTCTTATTAATTGGAGGCTTTATTCCGTAACTTTGCAAAAGTTATAATGTTGAATTTTTTCAAAAGGAATGCCATTAGACCATTAATATTTTTTAGTAAGATTTCAACCATATGCTACTCTTCCAATTGAGGCTCACACTTCATACTTAAAATTTTCCATTTCAAGATATAATATATCAGTGATTCATTAGATCTTATTGTTTCAATAACTAAATCACCCATAATAATGTAATGTTGTGCACCATTAAATCATTTAATAAATACATTTTCAATTCATTGAAAGTTTGCATAGACCAATTAGGTAGATCTACATACTAATCAGATTAACAAATTACTGATAAACTGACTGAACTAAATAGTCTTCACTATTGACCTTATTTTTGTAAAGAGGTAAAAGATTATCTTAAATAATAAACCTAAACAATTATCAAAGTTAACTTCAAAACAGATTAAACCAAAATCCAAGCTTGATCATAACATTTCAAAATACTAAATCAACAAAATAAACCGAATATAAATCCAGTCGAAGTTTAGAGTTTCAATAACATACTTAGATTAATTTAAAATATTTGATTTTTAAAACAATAACAAAATAACTTTGATCTATTCATAACTCATCATGGTTATTAATGGAACAAACTTTATCAGGTTTCATTGGTTCGGATTTAGCAGAAACAAATCAAAAATTTTGATTATTTACCATTAGATTCAACTTGATATTAATCTAAACCATTAAAATTTAGATTTATTAAAGTGTAATTGATTGAAATTTAGTTGTAATTGTTATCAATTAGCCACATTAATTAAGTCTAACTCAATTAGAGTAAATTCAAAATTTAAATGTACATGGAGCAAAGCATTAGTTGAGTATAATATTTGATGAATCACACCAAATAAACTCATTCAAAACCACCTATGCATATGCACTTGACTTACTTGAAAATCTCAAGTAAATCAACTAGATGTTACCGGACTTGACCCCATTTTCAGCTAATTTTCTCATTAAGCTTTTCCTGCTTTTTCAGGAGCCATGACATAGCTTAAAACACAAGATCAGTTAACAAATTATCTCATAGCCTAATCTGATGTCAATGGCCTCTGGTGGTGCTCAAATTCATCTAAGCCATTCATCGACACCATAGGAAGTCATGGATTGCCACCGTGCCCTACTTCATTTCGGTCAAAACTGATTATACCACAGTCCTATCACCCTCAAGTGATTATGACCCTCTGGATTGTACTCATTTGCTCATCCCCAATGGCTGTTGCCCGGAAAATTCCCTTAAGACCCCTACCATTGCTAGAAATCCTTACCTATTCTATCAATAAAAACCTCCTGATTCAATGAAGCTGTGTTCAATTCTTGGCATTAGAAATTCTCTCCTAAACCCCAGCCTTCATTCTCAATCATCCTCAAGCCCTGATAGCTGCTTAAAACCACGCAATGATCAAGCTATGACAAGCCCATCACGACCATGATCGACAACCTTAATAAGCCATAGAATCGAGTTGCAGTCTTCACACACATTTCTCCTTCAACTGAGACGATGCTTACGAACCAGTCAAAGTAGTCCGGGACCATTGCCTTTGACGTAACTATCGAAAACTTCGAAAGATCCCTAGCTGTTCATAGTTTGCGAAGTCTATGTGAGTGAGGATGGGATCAAACCATAGAAACCATTGCCTTTTCCATTTCCAATGGATGGCCCTCGAGCTCCATTGGAGCTAGGAGACGGTCCTTTGAAATCTGCCAGGTTTCGAATATCGTATTTGAAATCCAAAATACCAACCTGGGGTCTAGCATCTATTAACCCCATACCATTCTTTACACATAATTTGCCATGCGTAACAGGGCCCATTTCAGCCCAATCATAGATTGCCGTGTGGAAAGACTATCTGAAATGAATTAATAGATTTTAACTAGGATAATAAACATGAAATTCATCCAAAATTCTGAAAAATCATAATAAACTTAAAACAAAATCAAACAACAAGATTAAACCCCCCTTAGATTCAGTGATTCAAGGAGAATTTAGGAAAAAATAAAATAGCTAATCTACTAAGAATAATTCTTGATTAATTTAAAAAATTTTAGAAAATCATATTATTGTAATTAATTAAAAATATAATTCAAATCATAATAAAATTTGTTTGGTGAGTTTCTTTAAGTGTTATACACCTTCAAAATTTTTTCATATTTTTCTTATGATGTTTTGATGAAAAATAAAATTTAAAACAAAAAAAAACTAAATTTTAAATAAAAAATTTCAAGAAAGTAAACTAAGTATTTCAATATGTTTTGTAACAAAAAATAATATTAACTTATCAAACTTTTCATCATTAATTAAACATAATTAAAGAATCAATTAATTAACTAAATTAATTAAATATTGTTAAAATATTACAATAAAACACCAAAGATTTAAAAGTTCAAAAATAAATCACTAGGAAAATCCTAAAATATGAAATAATTTTCTTAAGAGAAAGCACACAAAATAGAATTAAAGAAAATAAAATAAAATTTAAATAAATAATATTTGAATTATTATAATTTAATAATTTCAATTAATTTAATAAATCATACAAAATTCATAATAAATCAAATTAATTTCAAAATTTTATGAATGATTCCATGAGTTATTATTAACCTTTAGAAAAGTTTTTATTTTTATTGAGTTTGGAATTAATTTGATACATAAAAATAATACATAGTATTAAAATAATTCTCAAAATTTATAAGAAGCCCCACTTACTCTTATATGTCTAAAGAAAATTTTTCATAATTTTTTGAA
Source organism: Cymbidium sinense (assembly GCA_021442155.1). Taxonomy (NCBI): domain Eukaryota; kingdom Viridiplantae; phylum Streptophyta; class Magnoliopsida; order Asparagales; family Orchidaceae; genus Cymbidium; species Cymbidium sinense. The sequence goes on from CM038231.1 coordinate 63,273,121, forward strand.
TTATTTTAATATTTTTTCTTCAATTCTCCAATATAAAAGGAATTCATAAAATCACAAATAACAAATAACAATCTTTTAAAGCAGTAGAATTTAGTTAGAACTTTATGAAGTGAGATGGAATATATCCTCATTCCTTTGATGATGAACATATTTTATCTCACCTAGAATGATTATATGATACGGTTCACCACCCCAATGAATTTTATTTGCCTTGATGCGTTCTTCAAAACCATTTTAATAAATGCAACTCAGAACAAATAAAATTCACAAAAAATTATCCTTAATCATATAGAAAATTTGCCTTTGACATAAGAAAAATAAAATAGCTAATCTACTAAGAATAATTCTTGATTAATTTAAAAAATATTAGAAAATCATATTATTGTAATTAAATAAAAAATATAATTCAAATCATAATAAAATTTGTTTGGTGGGTTTCTTTAAGTGTTATACACCTTCAAAAAATTTTCATATTTTTCTTATGATGTTTTGATGAAAAATAAAATTTAAAACAAAAAAGTAAACTAAATAAAAAAGTTCAAGAAAGTAAACTAAGTATTTCAATATGTTTTGTAACAAAAAATAATATAAACTTATCAACCTTTTCATCATTAATTAAACATAATTAAAGAATCAATGAATTAACTAAAGTAATTAAATATTGTTAAAATATTACAATAAAACACCAAAGCTTTAAAAGTTTAAAAATAAATCACTAGGAAATTCCTAAAATATGAAATAATTTTCTTAAGAAAAGCACACAAAAATAGAATTAAAGAAAATAAAATAAAAATTAAATAAATAATATTTGAATTATTATGATTTAATAATTTCAATTATTTTAATAAATCATAAAAAATTCATAATAAATCAAATTAATTTCAAATGAATGATTCCATGAGTAATTATTAACCAAGCTTTTATTTATTTAGTTTGGAATTAATTTGATACATAAAATAATACATACAACAAGAATCCCACATTCATGAATCCTTCATCTCCATTGTGTCCTATTATGTGTCAAATTCTCATTTAATTCAAGTATACTAAGGTCATTTTTATACATCTTAACCAAGTCTTTTAAGTCTACATCTACCTTTCTTAACATAAAAATCTAATGCATCTACTCTCCTAACTTAATGACGCTTTATGTGGCCAAACCATCTAAATCTAATCTTATCTCGCCACTAGCTACTCCAACTTTTTTCCCAAACATACTCATTTTGTATTTTATCTCTAGAGTAAAAGCCACTCATCCACCTAAGCATCCTCATCTCTGTAACCTTAACTTAGTCTTATGCTTCTCTTTATTGGCCAACATTTTACACCATAAGTCATTGCGGTCTTACCACAATCTTATAAAATTTTCCTTAAGTTTGGAACTTTTCTATCACACGGCCGGATGCATTCCCTCACTTCAACCATCCAACTTGAATTCTACTAATAACATCTCCATCTATTTCACCATCATTTTAAACAATAGAGCCTAAATGTCTGAATCGCCCACTCTTATTAATGACTTGTTCACCTAATGTCACAACACTACTAGAACTTCTACAACTAAAATTACACTCCATATATTCGCTTTAGATCTACTTAAAAGAAAACCTTTAGACTCTAGGTTGACCTCCATAATTCAAGTTTCTCTTGGACTCTCTCTCTAGTCTTATCAACAAGAAGAATGTCATCAGCAAAAAGCATACACCAAGGTACATCTTCTTGTAAATGCCTCATAAGAACATCCATAATTAAAGTAAAAAAGATAAGGGCTTAAAGATGATCCTTGATGTAATCCCAAATAGGAAAATATTTTTCAATCCTCCTTGTGTTTGGACACAAGTAAAACTCTAGTATACATATCCTTAATGACTTGAATATAACCAATATTAACTCATTTCTATTCTAGAACTCTCCAAAGAACATCTCTTGAAACTTTATCATAAGCATCTAAATCAATAAATATCATATGTAGATCCTCCTTACTTTCTATGCTTCTCCATCAAACCTCTTAAGATGTATATAGATCTACCCAACATGAAACCAAATTGATTGAGAAACTTTTATATCATCATAACCTATGCTCAATTACTCTCTCCCATAATTTTAATGTATGACACATTAACTTAATTCCTTTATAATTTGCACACTCTTTTGCTTCACCTTTATTCTTAAATATAGGAACCAACAAACTCTTTCTCCACTCATCTGACATCTTTTTAGTATTTAAAATAACATTAAAAAGATTTGTAAGCCAAGAAATTCCTTGATCTCCTAAACATTTTCACACTATTGGAATATTATCGTCTTATTGTTTTCCACATTTCATTTTCTTTAAAGCTTCTCCTTATTTACTAATACCGATAAAATGAAATTCTCTATTTTGTTTAGGGTATTAAGTTTGCTAAAATCAATCATACTTTCAGATCTTTCATTAAAAGTTTATCAAAATACCTCATCCACCTATTTTCAATATCCTTTTCTAAGAAAATGCACTTTATTATTTTCATCCTTAATACACTTGAACTATGTCTTTACTTCTCCTATCTCTTTGGTTGGCTAACTTTTACATACATCTTTCACCTTCTTTGGTATCTAATCTATTATATAAATCACTAAAAGCTAAATTTTTTGCATTATATATTGCTTTCTTAGAATCTCTATAGGCCACTTTATATCTTTTCCAATTCTCCGAGTTTTTACATATAAACCAAGTTTTATAAGAAGCATATCTTTTCCAATTCTCCGAGTTTTTACATATAAACCAAGTTTTATAATAATGCTTCTTATTTCAAATCTTTTCTTGCATACTCACTCACTAACTATTCTTATTAAAGAAGCTTTTCCTTTTGATTCTCCAAGCACATCTTTAGCAACTTGCTTAATTTCACTTGCTACTTTTCACACATAACATTACCTTCCTTATGAACATCCCAAATTCTAATCTCTTGTGCTTGCTCTTAAAATATTTTATTTGTGTTCTTTAAGTGTCCCTATCTAATCCTCGGATAATAATTTAATTTATTTTTTCACTTACAACCTTTTATCTTAAAATCTAAAACTAATAATCGATGTTGGGTACTTAAATTTTCACTTGGAATGACCTTACAATCTTTACAATCTAAATGATCTATTTTTCTTATCAGAAAATAATCAATCTATGTTTACTAGATCCATTTTTATAAGTAATAATATGTTCATCTCTTTTCTTAAATAAAGTATTAATCATAAACTAAGGAAAAATCTAATATAGTCCTACCTTCTTCATTAGTCACTCTAAATCCATAATCATCATAAATACTTTTAAAATCTTCTACCACTCTACCAACATGCCCATTTAAATCTCCTCCAATAAATACTTTTTTTTAAGAGGTATCTTTTGTATTAATCTCTCTAATTCATTCCAAAATTTTTCTTTTGAGCTTACATCCAAACCTACTTGAGGAGCATAAACACTTATAACATTGATAATCAGTATCAACAATAATCTTTAAAGCTATAATTCTATCTCCATCTATTAATATTTATAACATTATCTTTCAAACTTTTATCTATAATCACACCTACATCATTTATAGTTCGACCTACTACCAAAGTTTAAAATAAACTATCAATCTCTTTGGCCTTCTCCCCAACCCATTTAGTTTCTTGACATACATATATTTTCCTTTCTATGAATCATAATATCTATTAATTCCATTAATTTACCAGTAGAGTACCTATATTCCAAGATCCTAATCTAGTTCTAGTTTCATGGACTAACTTCTTTTTACGCATCCATCCATAATGTGGGAACCCTTGCTTATTTAACACTACGGCGTAGAACGCTCTAGCATTTTCAGTATTCAAGCCATACAACACATCGCTTCCAAGGGATGCTCTAGCATTAACACAATGATTTAAAGGATTCATGTCATGATTATTTCGATAAGTTTTATGCTGGCTGTCGACTACCAATCGCAACCTTCCATTTTTACATCCAGAAGAAGCCCCACTTACTCTTATATATCTAAAGAAAATTTTTCATAACTTTTCGAATTATTTTAATATTTTTTCTTCAATTCTCCAATATAAATGGAATTCATAAAATCACAAATAACAAATAAAAATCATTTAAAGCTATAGAATTTAGTTAGAACTTTATGACAGTGAGATGGAATATATCCTTATTTCTTTCATGATGAACATATTTCATCTCACCTAGGATGATTAGGTGATACGGTTCACCACTCCGATGAATTTTATTTGCCTTGATGCGTTCTTTAAAGCCATTTTAATAAATGCAACTCAGAACAAATAAAATTCACAAAAGATTTCAAATCCTTAATCAGTTAAATTGAAATAACCTTTTAATAAAATTGCACAATAATAAAAAACATAGAAAATTGAAACATATAGAGTAATATAAGTGGGAATTGCATAGCTTAGCACACATTAGATTTGTCTGTTAGGACATAGCCCTTAAACCTTTAAGTTAAGAATGATTTGTGACTTGTATGTTCTGATGTGATGTTATGATTGTGATGTTTCCTTAATGTTAGATCTATGATTGTTAGGATAACTCTATGATAATGTTAGATATTATTAAGACTAAACTAACTCTATTTTTTGCAGGTGGCCATGCTTAAATGGGGTAGTGTTCTATGACACTATGATTAGTAAACTAATAGAATTTTTTTGCAACAAATGCTTAAACCCCTTAAGTAAGACCAATAGAATATATGTTTTGTTTGGCACTGAAAGTGCTAAGCATTTTGTGATGTAATCATGTGATGAATGATTGAATGTTTGTGTTAAAATATAGTTTTTGGATTAGCTTTTTAATTTCTTTTAAAGTTTTAAAATAAATGCAATTTTTTAGAGTCTTAAGCTATTTTGTTTGGTCTATGGGATTTTAGGAGTAAAGAAAAGGATATAAGGATGAACCGTAGGATAAAGCCTTGTTACCTTTTGGAACTAGAAGAATTAGAAGATGAAGTGAGATGACTTATAGGTTGATTCTACTGGTTGGAAGTCTAACTAGGACTATATAGATTGGTTGTCCATTTTTATTCTTCTGGGATGTATAACAATACCTGACTATATGAGCCTTTTCTTTAATAATTTAATATTTTTACTAATGATGTTACATTTTTGTGCATTAGATACCTATGTTTCTAGGTTTATTTTTGTTTGTGCATGTTATAACTTGAATTATTGAGATAGGCTCTTACAATAAAATAAATTTTTTTACCCAATTAATCAACTTATAACAAAAAAGGAAAACATTAAAAACTTTAAGTGTAATTAATAAAATCAACTAGAAATAATTAGGATGATGAATTATAAAATACATTATCTTGTACTCTTTAATTTCACTCTTCATCCTAAGGGGTATTTATCTTGTGAGGATGACCACCTTTCTTGGAGAATATCACTCCTAAAAAATTGATTGTCCTTCCAACTATTTTATGAATACTTTCATCGTAAACATAATATGTATACCTACAACCTTAAAGAAATCAAAGTGTCTAAATATAAAAAATATATAAATTATAGATTATTGCATTAGTTACGTGCATTGCATACCCATATATAGTTTAAGTTTAGTGGTTAAGTTTAGGCTTAGGAATATTTCTAAATTATAACAATCTTAGTTATCTTACATTTATATATGACTAGACTTCATGGTTATATAATGATTAGGTGGGTTAGTTGTCAGCCTTCCAACCAACTTTATATGCCAAGTAGAGTTGGGCCTACTTCAATTTCAGGTGAAGTTAAAATCTCTAAGTCCTATTGCATATCCCAAGACTAGATTTTGAGTGACCACTTTGTAATAGTTCTCATGGTTAGTTTAAGTTCTAAGGCAAACTTTCTCCTTTGGGAAGTTTCATAGATCTTGACCTCCTAGGTTTATTCATTGTCTTGTGCAAATGGAATAAGTCTCTAACTTAAAAAACAAATATATTTAAGTACCAAAATGTAAAGCGCAATCTTAGTATAGCTAGAACACTATTGAGTTTTTCAATATCATATGTTTCTTAACTTATCTTCCTTTGGACTATGAGGAAAACACTTTCCTCAATTGAGCCAATCCCACTTAAATTTTCAAATAAATGAATCCTTGCAATAAATCTTGAATAAATTATAGATTTTTTTACCATTATTTTAATCGAGAGTATCCTTAATAGTTTGCACTCTTAAGAAGCAATAAATTATAAATGTTTGCCTTCATAGGGATCTTATACCCCAAATTCTTATTGAAATTTCAATTGAAAAAATTGAATTTTTTTGAAAATGCAAACGGTGCAAACTTTAAAAACATTTTTGATTATTGTATACAAATCTATAATTGAGTAATATTTTATCTCTGAGACATAATTTTATTCTATATATCATATTTAAGTATAGTAATAAGAAGTCTTTCTATTTTAGTCTTTGAATCCATTGTAGAATAATATTTCTATCTTTGCATATGGTATATTATTCTCAATATCATAATTGATCACTAAATAAAGTTAATTTCAAAGTTTATGTGTTTCCTATAAACATTTCAATAAATTTAAAATTGATAGGTTCCATTTCAATCCCTTTAAAATTGAAGTTTACATATTAAAATATTTAAATTTTGTATTTTGTCAACTTGAAAGTTGATGAGTATCAAAATCTACAAATTCTTAGTATATAAAATTACGATTGCTTGTACTAGAGAATGTATGCTGAGGTAACATTCATATATATATATCCTTATCACCAAACTTGAAGATTGTTCGTACCTCCTTTTTAACAAATATAAAATAAAAGTTGAGAAGAAAGAAAAGAATTTCTTGCAAGTTGAAGTATTATAATTAAATAAGGATGGAATCTTTTAATAACTCAGAAAATTATTACTCCAATTATTTTCTCATTTCTTTTGAAGTTAATTTCATCATAAACATTTAAAATGCTTGATGAATTTAAAATTAATGAAAATAATTCTCAGAATAAAGAGAATTCCCGTATAATTTTGAACTTTTGAAGAAAGTATTGATGGTGTTACTCTTATCGTAAATTTTAAGGGCACACAAATTACTATTGAAATCGAATAATCAGATTTTGATATCTTAGCAAAAAAAATTATTAATTGTTGTTAAGAGGTAGATAGACATCACTAAAATATCTGAATTCAAGAAAAGTATAAAAGATAACCTGTACAGTGGCAAGGTCTTTTTTCCTTGTACAACTCTAAAGGAAAAGGCAAACAAGTTGTTGGCATGGATCAAATTTCAAATCTTCCACATCACATTCATCACTAAATCATGATAAATAAAAAATGTTTTGAGGTTATTTCAAAAAATTAGCTCATCTTAGTTGTTCATTTAAGTTGAACACTTATGTCACCCTTATTCACTCTGAAGAGATGAGAGAGTCTTTAATCAACACTCCATTTAAATATAAAATTTTACTTTGCTCACTTATTGACAACTTAATCAGATGAAATTTTACATTTTAAAGCTTAAAATTTTATGTTGATGAATTTAAGAAAATCGTTAGCTTGAAAGTGGATACGTGTATTAGCTTCGATAATCTGATCTTATGTGAATTAGAAAAGAGAAGAAGAAAATGAAAATATGTTGGGTTTCATGTCACTAAGTTTTATAAAGTAGAAATTTGAAGATAGAAACAAAGTTCTATATAATCGATGAAGAAACATCCTAATTAAAAGAAAAGATAATTTTCTCCGGAGAGATTAATATAAATACAATTCAAAGAAATGAAAATGTCAAAGAGAGAGAGAGAGAGAGAGAGAGAGAGAGAGAAGATTAAAGGAGACAAAGTGAAATACTTGCACTACACAATTTGGAGCCCAATTTAGAGTACAAATTATGTGTACGAGGTGGAAAGTATAAATTTAATAAATTCAAATAAATGTTGGCATATTTTTGGAACTATATAGAAATGTGGGTCGAGTCTAAAGGATAGGCTTGAGTCGATTATATATGAAAAAATAATAGGTATGCTAGTACATTAGCTCTAACCCCACAATCTCAGGGCATTATTGGAGGGTTGGAAGTTAAGTAGCTCCAAAAATTTCCTAAATTTGAAGAATTTAAAAGTTTTGCTTTGTACTTTTATCTTCAAAATTAAGATGGTCCAAAACTTAGGTATAAATTTTTCACTCGAATCCCAAATTTATTTGGAGATTTTGAATGATCTAATCAAACTTCAAGTTAGGGAATGCAATCCCATAACTTAAAAAAAACAAATTAAAATAATGATAGATGAATTAAAAAAATTTATATATTATTTCCACATTCATTGTTTCAGATTTTAATATCTAGTAATATTTAAATCAAAGTTATTGAGAAATATCATAGAGGAGAGGAATACCTCACGGAATCTTCTAAAATAATTTCATGCCAAATAACTTTATATTTTTTCTTTAATTTGATTAATTTGCATGTTGAATTTTATTTATATAATTTAAAATTATTTATTAAAATTAAGTGCTTGGTCATTATTATTAAAATAGTATTTAATTTTATATGATTTCCCAAAATTTCTATGCATTAAATGGATTTTTTAACTATAATTAATACTCCATTAATTGTAGTCACATGCCTTTCTGCATGCTGCATACTACTGGATCCCTTAGCAGGGCATAATTTACATGGTGGTTGGCATGGTAAGCTCATTAGAATTGGATTCTAATCCATGTGGTTTTAGGATTTCGATCCAGATCCATAACCTAGTCCTCTTCAACCTCTCGCAAAGCTTCATGGGCGTTGAACAAAACACCATTGATCAAAGGATTTTATGAATGATTTCCCAAATATTTTACCTTGAAAAGGATCATGAAAATAACTGAAAGCTACGCTATTATTGACTAATCTATCTTTAAGTTCGTTTCACAAAACATGAAACTGTAAGCAAAGCAAGTCAAGTTTAGAATAACTTCAATTCATCTGGATTGAGGTTGAGCTGAAAGTCTTTGGAGGTTTGTCTTAACACAGTGAATAGTATTGTTGTTTACTACGAAACTTGGGATAGCCTAGATGCTAAAGACTGAGTTTACTCCTAGCTTGCTGATCTTGGCGATGGTGGCAATCCATGGCTGCCAAATCTAATGGCTATCAAATAGTTATTTAGAATGCATTTAGAAGGATTTAACTAAGTTTATTAAGATTAAAGATGTCAAGATAAAACTTGAAGTCAAATGGTCTTGGTGTAATCTTCGTATTTAACAATTTGAAAACTTGGGTTTAATTTAATTTGGGTCTTGAGACATTTTAATTAAGTTGATTGGTTTTATTATTTATTTAAATATAATTATGCAAATTTAATAATCATTGAAGTTAATTTAGTTTGATTTGGTTCAGTATGATTTGAATAAATTACATAAATCAAATGAGCCATCAAATTTTGAGCTAAATTTGTTTTGTCCTAGACCATTCAAGTCAAACAAAGTTTATTTATATTTGAATTATAGTTTAAATGGTTAATATGAGGTCCAAAATTTTATTTCAATTTGGTTTAGTTCTATTATTATAAACTAATATAGCCCTTAAGGTCATTAGAGGGTCATTATGGCTTAATGGGCCATTTAAGAAAATTTTGACTTATTTGAATTTGGATTTTTGTTTGGACAAATAACTTGTGCTTATAAAATAGGTTACACAAGCTTTATTATTATTACAATTAGTTTAGGTAAGTTTTGTTTTAAATAGGGCTAGTGAGCTATTATTGAGTAATAATTTATTTAGGTGACCTTAAGTTCAAGTGGGTATAATTTCAGTTTAGAACTGTTGTTTAAATTCTTTAGAAAAGTGTTTTGATAAATGTGCTAGCTACTTAAGTGTTCTTAATGAATCATTTGGGTCAATAAGCTTAAGCCAATAGTTTAAGTCTTTGACTTCACTTCATGTATGATTCTTATTGTCCTTCACAATGATTAAGATCATTAAGAACCAAATTCTTGAAGAAAAATAAAGATTTTATTTTGAGTGTGCCCCATTAGATCAACAAAATTTGAATGGGTCAATTAGTTGTCAAAGAGCTCCTGAATGTTGAAAGTAGTGATCCAAAATCATTTGGAAGATAATATAAATTTCAATTTTGAATTTAGATTGAATTTTTCTAAGCTATTTGGTTAAAGTAGTTTAACTATTCTCCATACTTAATCCAAATAACTCCAAAATGGTTTGGAGTTAACATTGAGCAAAATAGAAAGCTATTTGGTTGGAAAATTATAATTTCTTGAGGTATTTTAGTGATATTCAATTTGACCAAATTTATTTGAATCATGCTTTCTTCATTCTAAATTTGAGGTCGATAAATTGATCTCCAATATGTGTACTTGACTAATAAAGTAAAACACACATGTTATTGTTAAACTAATTTAATTTGACTTAGAATTCTAATTTTATTTGGATTTGATAAAATTTAGAAATTTGATTTGATTGATTTTATTTTAATTAAAGCATTCAAATCTTCTTAATCAAAGTCAAAGAGGTTCAATTTTAATTTAGATTTCAATGTTTTGGTAAAGGCTTAGAGGTTATATTATTCTTTAAACCTATTATAGCCAAAGCTAACATAATTTGATTATGAATCTTGACTTAGTTCCAAGGTTCTACTAAATTATTTAATTTTCTAAGACTAAAATCAAAAATAATTTGATTTTATTTAGATTTTGATATATGCTTAGAGATTCCACAAAATTGTAAACCTTCTTAGGTCAAAATCAAGAATAAAGACTAAGACCAATTAAAGATAATCTATCTCAAGTCTATGAAGAACTAAGCTAGGAGGTGGTCATAGGCAGATGATCCTACTTGGGCTTACTAGATTTAAATTGTGCCATAAGGCTTCAGTTGACAATGTTAGGAATGGGGACTTGATCTTAACCTAAATGATTTGAGAAGGACTAGGCTAGGTAGGACTTGATCCAGCCTAGGCTTACTAGCACTAGAAGAGTGTCATAGGGCTTCAAGTGAATTTAAGAGGTAAATAGTCTACTCCAAAGAATATTCCATAGGGCTTTTATTTACATAAGAATAATTTTTTTTCTAGTTATTTGTAAGAATTAATATAAGAAGGGGCCTAATGAGGCTTTATCTATCTTATTCATTAACCAAGGGGTTAGCTTATGAAATCAAACATGGCTTAATAATTAATTAACCTAAGGGGTGTTTATTAGGAATGTGGCCTAAAGAGGCTTCATCCAATCATAAATGGTTTGCCTAAATTTTCTAGTCTAGAAGAAATGCTCCATGACATTGTTTCTTCTAACTAAAACATCTATAAATGTCTAAATAGAGTAAGAATAGATTTAAAGGTGTATCTTCTCATTAGTTTGCAATGGCTAAATTAAGAATGGGCCTAAAAAGGTTTAATCCAACTTAGATTACTAGATAAAGGATAGCCTAATGAATCAACTATAGCTTAGTGACTAACCAAGCTAGGAGGTGACTACTAAAAAAAGGGGCCTAAAGTGTCTTAATTCCTAACCTAAATAATTTGATGAATAAGAAAAGGGCCACAATGATTTAATTGTTATTGACCTTACTTTTTGAATGAAAGGAAAAATTATATTAAGTTATAGATCTAATAAAACATCGAAGTCAAATTTAAACTAGATCAAACTTAATCAAATCTATCTAAAAAACTCATACGAACTTAAAGAACACCTCTTAACTCAAATTGAAATCAACCGAGTCCAATATAAGTTTAACACTCCAATGATTATTTAACTTATTAAGACTATATTAGGTCAATTACATCCAAGCTACATGTCATTTTTGTAACATTAATTAATTATTCCAAGTTTAAAATAGCTCAGTTAAATTCAAATGGATACAAATCGTCAGTTGATTTAATCATGATCCCTCATGGATCTTGTTTAGTTAAAATCTTGGATGAAGAATTCCTAAAAGTGTTAACCAAATATAAATTCAATAAAATTTTAGCACAAATGTTAATTTTAAATCTAATTAAATTCAAAATTTTACTGTTAATGGCCTCAATTTATCATATAAATCTTGAACAGACTATATTAGACTTGGTCTAATTAGCCTTTAACAAAAACATCATTTATAATATATCACTTAAAACTTTATTGAATTGAGCTCAATTAGATTTATTCCATTCTCAAGTAAGGTGGCTTGATGATCATTTGCTAATCACCTAGATCAATTGCCTTAAACTCCATATATTCAAAATTATAAACATAAAATGATTTAATTCCAAAAGTTTAAAGCTTCCTTAAGCCACAAAATATATGGCCATAACCAAAACTTGTGGTCCTTGCCACCTCATCCATGTCTATTCACCACTTCACATGCCCCACTTCATGTAAACATTTGAGGGTAATCATAAAGTTGGTGACATAAAAGGTTTATAACCTCTGAGTGGCACTATGGTAAAATCACAACACATTGAAACAAGTTCCCCAATATGTGATGCTCCCAAATTATCCTTGAGCAAGAATGAAGATTGCTCTGCTTTCCTTCCCAACCACCACTTCGATCAATTGTAGGTGAATCACTATTGTTGTTGTCAAAGTTTAACCAAATTAGTTGTGGGTGCAACTTGGTAAGAAGATAATTCTTTGGTCAAGCCAAAAATTAAGCTTTAAGTTTTCATACTTTCTGGAGTTAAGGAAGGAAACCTTAGGATCCAATTGATAGAACCTTTGCATTTGTTTATTGATCCTTTTGGTGCGAGTTTATAAATTTTGTGTCTCTATTGCTTGGACCAACGACATTTTAGTGGATGATCCTCATGTTTCATTGGAGCTTGAAGATGATCTCTTAGTCGTCTACTTATAAACTAGATACCGTGCTACCCATGGATCCAATATTTAAACTAGATACCATGCTACCCATGGATCCAATATCCCTTGCACTTTCTTGGTGGTTGCCACATGGTTTGGGCTAGCCATGCTAGTTTAGTGAGCACATGTTGTGTGGAAATGGATCCGAGATCCGATTATGAGTAATAAGTTAAAACTAAATAATAAACTTAGAACATTTTCAAGAAACTTTCAAAATTCATATAAAATTTAAATCTAATCTAAAATTAAGATTAAGACCTCTTTGGAATCCGCATCTAGAGAAAAACACAATAAAAATAGAACCACAAAATTTTTTATATAATTTAGGATTAATTATGGTAATTTAAAAAAATAAAGTTATTAAAATTAATATCAAATATCTAACAAATTGACCTGAAACTTTCACTGAAAGTTTCTAAGGATATTTTCAACCTTCATGAATTTGTTTCAAAATTTTATGTGAATATTTTGATGAAAAATAAAATGTGAAATTGAAAATAAATAAATAATGCTAAATTAAAAAATTTAAAAAATAATAATAATTCTTATTATGCTTTTTAAACATAGATGATTAATATAAAATGATATTAAATTTTTTTATAATTAAATAACTATTAATCACTTAAATTAAATAAAGATTAACAAAATAATTTAATTAATCATGATAACTATTAATTCATAGATAATTCAAATTAAATTATAGAAATATAAATTAAATTTTAACCAAAAGAAATAAAAAGCAAAATTAAGATAAATTAAATAAATAAATAAATAAATAATATTTTATTTATTATAATAAAATAATTTAAATTAACTAAATAAATCTTATAAAATTCAAAATAACCCAACTTAATTCCAATTTTTCATGCTTATTCCATGAGGTAAACAATAAACTTTAGTAATATTTTGAAGACATTTGGAATTAATTTGCTATAAAAATTAAATTTAAAAGTAATAAATAATATTAAAATAATTTCTCAAATATTGGTAGATCTGTTGGTGTTCCAAGTTAGAGAGAAAGTTTTCATATTTTTTGAATCTATTTAAATATTTTCTTGAATTTTAAATATAATAAATTAAAAATTCTAGAAATCACAAATTATTTCAAAATAATTTAGAGAACTCATGATAAATCTGCTTTATGTTCCTTTAATCATTTGAAATTTTTTAGTAAATTTTAAAATATTTTAAATAATTTTAGTTAATTTTTTTGTTGAAAATAGCATAAAATCACAAATTAAAATTAATTAAATAGTCTTAGAAGCCATAAAATCTACTTAGGGTTGTTTGATGTTTTATAAATTCCTCTCAAATTATCATATGAAGAATGTGTTTCATAATATTTAGGATGCATAGGTGATAAAGTTCACCTATCCAGTGAACCTTATTTGGTTCATGTATTCTTTGAAACGCTTAAATAACTAAAACCTAAATCAAATTATAATCCAAAGAAAATTATTTGAATCACTGATCACTTAACTTGAAGCCATCCTTTGACTAAATTGAACATTAATTAAAAGTTTGAAAGCTAAATCAATAAAGCACAACCTAGGTTAATTCTTGCATAGCTCAGCACATACTCTAGATTTGTTATGACACAATCTTTAGACTTTTAGGTTAAGGATGATTTTATTGTTTTGATATGATGCCATATTGTGATATTTTTCTATAATATTATTGCTATAATTTTGTGTTGTGGTTATTAAACTAATAAGTTTCATGCAGGTTCTACTCAAATGATAAAATGCTTAATGCCTATTAAGTATGACCAATAAGATTTCTATCCTTTTACTTTAAAGTGATAAGCACTCTTCATTTAATGTTTGAATGATTTGTTTATTTTTGAATATAAATTACTTGTTAACTATACATTTGTATGGTGGGGTTGTAATTTTTCATTTATGAATATAATTTTTAAAATCCTAAGAACTCTTGTATGGGCCTATTAGAAAAGGATATAAGAAAGAGCCTCCTAAAGGTGGTGCCTTGTAGTCTTTTGGAACCAGAAGAACCACATGATAAACCAAGAAGTCCCATAAGCTAAATTTATTAGTAGGTCTATGCTAGACTGTATAAAAATAAAAGTTTGACTGCCCATTTTTTTCTAAGGTGTATTATGGAATATGCCTGTATTAGGTCTTTCTCTTAATAATTTGATTGATTGTTTATAATGTATAATTATTTTTGTACTATAAATACATATATTTTGTAGGATTATTTTTATGGTTATTTGTATTTATTATAACCTAGGATTATTTTGGTAGGCTCTTAAAATAAAATAAATTTATACTCAAACCTTAGGTATAATCAAGAAATCTAATTAGAAAAAATTGGAATGCATCACCATAAGACATATTCATTTTATCTCCTTAATTTTGTTCTTTAATCATTGCACATAAGGGAGCATTTATCCAATGTGGACTGACTTTATTTGGGGAAGAGTGCCTCTAAAAACTAATTAGTTGGTAAATTTTTCTTAAATTCATGCATTATTGACATAATTTGCATACTTTACACCCTTTATAAATAAAAATGTCTAAATAAAAAATTTAAATAATAAATTGATGCATTTAGTTAGGTTCATTTTATACCATATATAACATTGATTAAGTGACTAAGTCTAAGTTATAAGTTTATTCTTAAATAATAAACTTTTACTTATCTTACATTCACATATGATCAAACTTTATGATTTTAAAGTGGTTAGCTTGGTTATCTGATCACTAAAAAAACTCTTTCTAAATTAAGCAAATCCCATTTGAAATTCTAAATAATCAAAATCATTGAAATAAATGTTGAATAAATTATAAAATTATTCACTACTACTTTAATCAAAAATACTTGTAAGTGTTTGCATTATGAAGCTATAATTAACTATAGGGGCTTGCCTATGTAGGGAACTCATATCCTTAAGATCTTAATTAAATTGTAGTTGAAACCAATGAAATTTTTTGGAAACATAACTTTAAAAATTTGAAAATCTTTTCTTGTTATTGTATTTAAATCTATAGCTAAATGATTTTTATATCTTTTGAGATAATATATTATTTTATATGTCGTAGTTAGGTACAATAATTAAAAAGCCATCTTTTGTTTAATCTTTAAATCTATAATAGAATATTACTTCTATATTTAAAAAAAAGTTGGAAGCTTATTGATTAAAAGAATCAAATTAATTAAGTAAATTAATAATTAATTTATATTTTAGGTAGGATGGCTTTATAAATACAGTGAAAAGTGTGCAAAGGCCATTGCACCCGGGTGTAGTGTTAAATAAGCAAGGGTTCCCACATTATGGGCGGATGAGGGAAGAGAAGTTAGTCCATGAAACTAGAATTAGGTTAGGAACTTGGAAAATAGGTACTCTTCCAGGTAAACTAATGGAATTAATAGATATTATTGGTTCATAAGAAGAAAAATATTATATGTATTCACAAAACCAAATGAGTTGAGGAGAAGGCCAAGGAGATTGAGAGTTTATGTTTTAAACATTGGTATCCAGGTAGAAGTCAAATTAGAAATTATGTAGGTGTTATTATCGAAAAAAGTTTAAAGGATAATGTTATAAATATTAATAGATTTGGAGATTGAATTATAGCTTTAAATATTATTGTTGATACTAAGATTATCAATGTTATAAGTGTTTATACTTCTCAAGTAAGTTTGGATGTAAGCTTAAAAGTAAAATTTTGGAATGAATTATAGGGATTAATACAAAAGATACCACTTAAAGAAAAAGTATTTATTGGAGGAGATTTAAATGGACATGTTGGTAGAGTGGTAGAAGATTTTAAAAGTATTCATGGTGGCTATGATTTGAAGTGAATAATGAAGAAGGTAGGACTATATTAGATTTTGCTTTAGCCTAAGATTTTATAGTTACTAATAATTTATTTAAGAAAAGAGATGAGCATATTATTACTTATAAAAATGGATATATTAAAACAGAGATTGATTATTATTTAATAAAAAAATGGATCATTTAGATTGTAAAGATTGTAAGGTCATTATGAGTGAAAGTTTAAGTACCCAACATCGACTGTTAGTTTTAGATTTTAAGATGAAAGATTGGAAGATGGAAAATAAATCAAATTATTATCTTAAGATTAGATGGGGCACTTAAAGAACACTAATTAAAATATTTTTAAGAGCAAGCTACAAGAGCTTAGAATTTGGGTTGTTCATAAGAAAGTTAATGTATGTGAGAAAAAGTAGCAAGTTAAATTAAGCAAGTTACAAAAAATATGCTTGTTGAATCAAAAGAATAGCTTCTTTTAATAAAAATAGTTGGTAATGTAGTCTAAATATGCAAGAAAAGATAGAAAATAAGAAGCATTGTTATAAAACTTAGGTTTATATGTAAAAACTCATAGAATTGGGAAAGATATAAAGTGCCCCGTAGAGATTCTGAGAAAGTAATATATGATACAAACAATTTAGATTTTAGTGATTTGTACAATAGATTGGATACCAAAGAAGGTGAAAGATGTTTGTATAAGTTAGCCAACCAAAGAGATAAGAGAAGTAAAGATCTAGTTCAAGTGAGGTGTATTAAGGATGAAAATTATAAAGTACTTTTCCTAGAAAAGGATATTGAAAATAGGTGGATGAGGTATTTTGATAAACTTTTCAATGAAGAATCTAAAAATATGATTGATTTTTACTACTTTAATACGCTAAGTAAAAATAAAAATTTTGTTTTTATCATCGTATTAGTAAATTTGAAGTTAGAGAAGCTTTGAAAATAATGAAATGTAGAAAAATAGTAGGACCTGATGATATTTCAATAGTAGTGTGGAAATGTTTACAAGATCAAGGAATTTCTTGGCTTACAAATCTTTTTAATGTTATTTTAAAGACTAAAATAAAGCCAAATGAGTGGAGAAAGAGTTTGTTGGTTCCTATATTTAAAAATAAAAGTGATGCACAAGAGTACAAGTTGTAGTGGAATTAAGTTAATGTGTCAAACATTAAAATTATGGGAGAGAGTAATCGAGCATAGGTTACGATGTGATACAAAAGTTTCTCACAATTAGTTTGGTTTCATGCTAAGTAGATCTACTATGGATGCCATACATTTGTTAAGAGGTTTGATGGAGAAGTATAGAGAAAGTAAGGAGGATCTACATATGACATTTATTGATTTAAAAAAGGCTTATGATAAAGTTTCAAAAGATATTCTTTGGAGAGTTATAAAAAAAAAGGAGTTAATATTGGTTATATTCAAGTCATTAAGGATATGTATACTAGAGCTATTACTTGTGTCCAAAGAAAAGGAGAATTGAAAAAATATTTTCCTATTTTAATTGGATTACATCAAGGATTAGCTTTAAACCCTTATCTTTTTTTGCTTTAGTTATGGATGTTTTTACTAGGCATTTACAAGAAGATGTACCTTAGTGTATGCTTTTTTCTCATGACATTCTTCTTGTTGATAAGACTAGAGATGGAGTTCTAGAAAAACTTGAATTGTAATGGTCAACCTTAGAGTCTATAAGTTTTTATTTAAGTATATCTAAAACTGAATATATGGAGTGTAATTTTAGTTGTAGAAGTTCTTGTGGTAGTATTGTGACATTGGGTGAACAAGTCATTAAAATGAGTGAGTGATTCAGATATCTAGGTTATATTGTTCAAAATGATGGTGAAATAGATGGAGATGTTATTAGTAGAATTCATGTTGAATGGCTAAAGTGGAGGAATGCATCTAGTCTATTGTGTGATAGAAAAGTATAGCTCAAAATTAAAAGAAAATTATATAAGATTGTGGTAAGACCTGCAATGATTTATGGTGAAAAATGTTGTCCAATAAAAGAGAAGCATAAGACTAAGTTAAGTGTTGTCGATGAGGATGCTTAGGTGGATGAGTGGCTTTACTCTTAAAGATAAAATGCAAAATTAGTATGTTGGAGAAAAAAAGTTGGAGTAGCTTCAGTGGCACATAAGATTAGAGAGAATTGTCTTAGATGGTTTGGCCACATAAAGCGTCGACCATCTGATGACCCGGTTAGGAGAGTAGATGCATTAGATTTTCCTTATGTTAAGAAAGGTTGTGGTAGACCTAAAATACTTAGTTAAGATGTATAAAAACTACCTTAGTATACTTAAATTAAATGAGAATTTGACACATAATAAGACACAATGGAGAAGAAGGATTCATGTAGCTGACCACATATAGTGGGATAAAGGCTTGTTGTTGTTGTTGTTCTTCTTCTTCTTATATAATATTTAAGTAAAAACTTAATAATATAGAATAAAATTTCTGATGATGTTTAGAATAAAATTTGGTATGTAAATTTCATGGAGTTGGGGATTGGTGGTTGACCATCTTGAAGAAGGATTGGTAATCCTTAATTTGAGGGCTACTTTGGGGAGTAGTATGAATTTTAGGTGTTAATTTTTCTTAAATCTTTCTTTTATGATCTATTTTATGTGAAGTTTACTATCTTAAAAATTTAATCTATAGAAAATTTCTCTACTAAAAAGCCTTAATTTTATCTTTTATTATGATCAGCCAGGACTAGATCACATTTGACCTAATTTGGTTTTTGTTGATGTTCAGTGCATGTAAACTCAATTAAATCTTATATAATTTTATAGTGTTGTGGTAAAATTTTTTATCTTTCATGCACAATGGGTAATTTTTTATTTATTTCTATTATTTCTTCTAACTTTTATTATCTTTAAGATCTATTTCACCCATTTAGCCAGAGGAGTTTTCTTCTAACTAGTCATGGGAGAAATTTCAAATAAAAACTTATATATAAAATTTAATATATATATATATATATAGATATATATATATACATATATATATATATATATATATATATATATATATATATATATATATATATATAATGTGTTTTTTATTTCATGTGATTTAGAGTTTTGTAGAGGACATTATAGTTTTGTGAAGTTAAATGTCCAAAAGTGGAGTTATTCTCTATTTGGGGTTGGTCTGCCCTAAGTGTTTACATAAATTATGGACCACTCAAAATTAAACCCTTACAAATCCTTTCTCACTCTCTTAGGCATCTTAAAAGAGCCCCCATTCACCAAATTGATGTCCCAAGTGACCCAATCATAACCCACATCATAAAGAAGATTTCATTTCATTTCTTTATATTTTATAGATTTGGAAATAATTTTAGGAAAAATGATTCTTGAGGTAACATTCATTGAGAGGCATTGGACATTCCCCTCCCACGTTGATAATTTCTCATCTTTTGATGAGATAAAATTGGCCACTAAAGAATTAATATTATGTCTCCTACTCAAATGGTTTTAGAAAAAATATTATTCATGAGCTTGAACTATCCATGACTAGTTATTCTTGAGGTTTTATTTATCTCATAGGCATTTTTCTTGAAAATCTTCAAGCTTTTGTAATCAAAGTTAGGCATTCTGTTCAGTTGTTATTTGGTTATTATTACCAATCCTTAGCATGGGGAGTTATACTTGTAAAGGAAGAATACCCTCACTCTTATTAACTAAGGCTGAGGGAGTACATTTAATTTTTGTGGTTATATACATGATCCTATAGGCCCATAAGGCTTCAACCAACTTATTATGCCACTAACATTTATTTTATTTATGATTTTCTTCAGTATTTGAACTAAAATTTTATTAAAGGTACCAGAAAACCCATTAACATGGAATTAAAAAATGCTTGAGTATTTGTAATCATCATTTTTATGCAAAATCATTGATTTTGTTATACTTAAATACATGATAAATTTCAATCCCAAGGCAATTTAACTACAAAGTTTAGAAAGTTCCGAAAGTTACTTTAGAGGCACACTTTAGAGGATTAAAATTCAAATCATGCACAATAAGAAGAAAATAGTTATTATCAGTGGAATTTCTGGCAGACTAGTCCATTGAAAATTATCGGCAGAATTACCAATGGATTTTAGTCATGTTTTTTTTATGAAATCTCCCCTAAAATAACGTTGTGACCATATTCTATAAATTAACTTTCGCAAAAATTTTAATTTCAGGCGAAAGTTTTGCCAAAATTTTCACTAGAAATCTAATTAAAATTTGATGCCTGATGTTCTTAGGAGATGACAAAACTAGAGTTAAGGCACCCAGATCTTGTTCCAAACATGCCATTTTGTTCAATTTCTTCATATAATTGAGGGTAAAAAACTTCCTCTACTTCTATAGCTATTTATTTGTGATTTCATCCATTCAATTTTGTGAAATTGGGATTTAACATTCTTAGAGATATTTTTGAATATATAGCTTATATCTTCATCAAGTTTCTTTAAAATTCATATATCTCACACTTACTTTCCTATTTGGAGTTAGATCTATGATTGTTAGGTTAGGTTATGCATTTTAGTTGAAATTTAAAATTAAATTTTGGGAAATATATTTTGTAATTACCTTTCTGTTTAATTATGTGTTGTGTGATTTAAAAATTTTAACATTGTACATGTACCGATAATTTTATATTGTATACCAAAATTTTGTACAAGCATTCTAGAAAAATTTTGATATATTGAAAAAATATTATTTTTCATTGTATAAAAAATTGATATAGGCTAATATGGAGAAATTTTTTAAAAGTTTTGATAACAATTAGAATTTCACAAAATTACATATATATATACAATGATAATCACTATGTTTTGAGCTTAACCCCCTACATTTGTTTTAGAAAGTTGTAAATTTTGATTCATAAGCACTACAATTGCATGTGCATAACATTCACACTTTATGACTTAGCTCCCTCTTACAGTTCTCCGTTGTTCACCTTCACAAGCCTTACACACATGAATTATGATTCCCAATTTATTAGTTAAGAGCTATGAGATTACTATGATCTTCTCGTTCCATGTTTGATACTCGAATGGAAGTGTTGACCTTACTTTTGGAGTGAGAATTCATCCTTCCTATCTTATACTTAGGAGTCTTCTTGACACTAGAACTTTCCTAGTCATAGGACACTTCTAGTGAACACTAAACCTAAGCTAGAGATTAAGGATAACATGCATTAGATTTAGGCTATGCCTTAGGACCAAAAAAAACCAACCAATCCTATGGACTAAACCAAACCTATACCTATCCCCTCAACCAAATCCAATCTCAAACCAATCCAATCAAACCCAATTGAATCCTATTTCATATCCAAGCTCCAAGCCAAAATGATTTAAACCTAAACCCATCCTAATCCCATAACCAAATATTATGGACCTAACCCAAACCTCCTTCAATCAAATCAAATCCAATTGATTCTCACAAGAATACTCAAACCCTTTAAACCTCCATTTCAAACTCTTCCAAAATCTATAATCAAATAAATTGATCAAATCAATTCAATCAACCCAAGTTAGCCCATTTGAACCCAAAATATCCAAATGACTCAAAATCAAATTAAACCCAAATCAATTGTAATCAAAGACATCAATCAATCCTAAATCAATCATCAAACTCAACTCAACCTAATTCAACCCAAAAATAACTCAATTGACCATTAGGTTCACTTGACCCAAAGTGACCTAATGGGACCCATTTTCGCTAAACTCCAAATCCAACCTAATTTGGATTCCACCAACTCATTCAAAATCTTGTACAATGATTATTGATCACCCTAATTGATCAATTGTAATGAATTGACCAAACCAAGCTAATTTGGTCACTTGACCCAAGTTGACCAATTAGCCTACATGAACCAAAGTGAACCAAACTTCATCCAAACTCAAATTAAAAAACCAAATAATTCCTACCAACTCTAAATTGATCTTTAAACATGATTTGACTATCAATTGAGCCAAACTAAGTCCAATTGGCCATTTCACCCAAGTTGATTTAATTTGACCTAAAAGGCCAAATTGGGCCAAATCCCAATCCAATCCAAATTGATTTAAACCAATGGTTAAAATCCATCATAAATTGATTATTTAATATGATTGAAGCCTTGGTTGAACCAAATTTGACCAAGTATCCATTTGACCCATTTAGCCCAAATTGACCTAAAGGGTCAAATTAGTCTAAATCATTCCTAAATCCAAATTGATTGAAATCAACACCTACAATCATCTTCAAATCATCAATTGAATCTAAGCCAACACCTAACCCAAGCCAATTTGTCCAATTTGACCAAATTGGTCAACTTAACCCATTTGACTCATATGAACCCATATGAGCCAAATTCAAATTCACTTCAAATCAAATCAAACTAATTAATCCTAAACATCCCCTATGATCATTTGAACGTAACCCAATCCATGGTTTGACCAAATTTGACTAATTGGTCAGCCTAACCCAACCTAGCCCAATTTGACTTACATGGGTCAAATTGAGCCAAACCTAACCAAGTCAACTCCAAACCCACTCAAATTTGGCATGACCCATCCTTGGATCACCATGGGTCAGGCCAAATCAAACCCAACCAATTTCAAACCCAAATTGACCTAATATCCATTAGGTAAAGCTCTCTAAATGGGATAAAATGCATATTTGGGTGGTCTTACCCACCCTTTTGCATTTGGTAGCCTTCCATAGCTTAGTTTGGATCAGTGACCCACTAGCTAACCTGACCCAAAGCTAGTTAAGTCAACCATGGGTCAAAGGTGTAACTTAACTCATATCCATTCATTGGCTCACCTAGGAGAAAAGGACACTCCACCTCAGCCTTGTAGCCCACCTCACCCTCACCCACTCAAGACGAGCCACCTTAGCCATCCACTGATGTCCCTAGCCACTTGCGCTAGCCAAATGACTGCTAATTTTCTAGAGGAGCCAACCATCGAGTCACCATCAGGCAGGAGGGAATACTCCTCCTCATTCCACTCTAAGCACATAAATACCTTCAGAGAGTAGAGTGACCTTCCCTAGTTAGTTCCAAATCTCCCCTGAGCTCCCCATCTCCGGTGACACTAAAGCTGAATGAAATTGAGCCTCCACTCCATCCAACTCCTCTCAAACATCACCAAATCTAATTTAACTTCAACCACACCTTCCCTAGCATCACGATCAATAATGAATCAATTCTTTATCGATTCGAGCACTAGAGACTATCCCAAGACCAATTATGGTGAGGATTCTAGCATCGCTTAGTCCATAGAGCCACCAGAGGAGGCATCACACGAGTTTCTCAACAGGGGTTCATCTCTTTAAGATGAAGCTACCAATAGAGATAAACCACTAGTCCAAATCTCTAGTGAGGTAAACTCTAGCAAACCATAGAAAATCTCCTAGGTGTTGGTCCTTTGTGAAAGATTTTGTGCTTTCATGCAAATCCCACCATAAGATCCTCTAGATTTCCTTCTTGAACTTTTTGGAGTCAGTCCCAATGTCTTATGAGCTCCATAAGCTTGAATCGAGCAGAGAAGGTGGACGGTGTCCATCTTCTATCGCTCGGGGGACAAAGGATCATCCGCCATTTATTTTGCATGATTGGAACGGACAACCATGATTTAATCCATTAGAAATTTGATTTTAATCCTATTAGATCCACAAGATCAATCCCACCATCCAATCCAAGATCGGATGATGGAGACGAAAGTGCATCTGCCACCACTGACTTAGCCACCGCAATGAATCATTTAAGTGCCCAATCCCATGGTACCATGTGAAAAGCATCTCCACATCAGCTCACATGGCATAGATGGGATTAGGGATTAATTAGGGATAAAATGTGTTTAAATTCTATGAAACTTCCAAAAATATAACTAATTATAGAAAAATCCAAAAAATACCAATAAACCTATTTTGGAAAGGTTAAATGAAGAAGAATTTATTAAAAATAAATCTATTTTATATTGAATAATGAATAGAGCTTAATTATGATTTTAACATAATCTTAATTAACTTAATTAAGCCTTATTCACTTAGCTAATTAATCCCATTAAGTCTGTTGATTCCTTGGGATGTCCTTTGCCTCTCATATTTTTCTTGGAATTTATTGGCTAGGTAATTAGGGAATTTCAAATCTCAAGCTTAATCACCCTGCTTAATCAAATTAACAT
Source organism: Cymbidium sinense (assembly GCA_021442155.1). Taxonomy (NCBI): domain Eukaryota; kingdom Viridiplantae; phylum Streptophyta; class Magnoliopsida; order Asparagales; family Orchidaceae; genus Cymbidium; species Cymbidium sinense. The sequence continues at coordinate 63,297,895 of CM038231.1, forward strand.
GAATTAAAATTTTAAATATTAGAATTTCAATGATTAAGAATAATTAGTTACTATTAATAATGAGATTGGTTGGGGTAAATGATTAAGCCTCTTCTTTAGTCATTTTCCTAATTATCTCTCCATGGAGGGTTTAATTAATTCAAGATTTAATTAAGATTAGCAATCTTTAATGATAATTAATCAAATTAAAATGTTAATCACATTAGATAATTAGCATTGATTTGAGGGTTCCTCTTTATATGTTCAATAACATAAAGACCCTTAAGAAAATTATGATTAACCCATGGGTGTGAAATAATCAAAAAGTATTTAATTAGATTCCTTAAACTAATTAATACTTAAGCATGAGCCTATTGCATCAAGTCCTTTAGGGGCATTGCAATTTTAATTTCTCATGTGCATATCATTTGAGGCTCATGAATAAGTGTTTAATTAAATTAAAGAAACATAAGAAAGGGTAATTAAATGAATTTCTTACTGATCCAAACTTAATTAATTCATAAAATTCATCTAATTACTCCTCTTAAACATACTAAATTATCAACATCGGATGGGGTAAAAACTAACAAATGATTCCTCTTCTTTAACTTCAATCAAAATCCAAAATAAAATTTAATATAAAAACTTTGGTTTTCCTTAAGTGGTTTTATTTAATGTGCCCTTAGGAATTATTGTAATTGAATGAATTATGTGGAGATGTTTGGCTATTCCTTTTCAATCATCATAAATATTGTATGTCATGTGATATCTTTCAAAATCAAATGATCAAATGAAATTTACTTATGCAAAATTGCATGTGTTGGCTTAATCTTATTATATGTGTGGCTATTATCACTAATAAACTTGAAAATAATTTTTTTAAAAAAATTACAAATTAATAATAAAATTTGGAGTGATATTAGCTATGAATATATATAGGTTTTACATGTATTTATAGCTTAAGCATGTGAAGGCATTGCTTTCTTTCTATATTCATGTATGGGTTTACATATATTTGAATGATAATAAGTATATAATCTAGACATCCCAAGAATATGAGACTTTAAGTAACCCCAAGGAGGTCATTTGATTATTTAACTTCCCTACTTAACAAAGGCACATACTTATTTAATTTCATTCATGTGTATTTTGTACCATAATTTGGATAAAGCTTTACTTTTGTTGTGTAAATAATTCAAACAAAAATATAATCTTTTGTATGATTTTCATTCTTATAGCTGTGTATACATTCATATGTATTTAAGATAATAAGTATATAGTCTAGGCATCTTGGGAATACAAGAATTTAAGTAGCCCCATGGAGGTCATTTGATTATCTCACTTCCCTAGTTTAAACAATGGCACATACTTTCTTATATCATGTATATGTGTATTTCATTGAAGAATGAAAGTCCCCTTTTCTACTAAAAAAATACATGTGCATTCATAATCAATTAAGTATGCCAAAATATATTGAATGTATAGGTATACTAAGAGTTGAATCATGCATGTTATGGGTGATAAAAGGTAATAGTGTAACATGTTCTGTGTGATGGTAATTCAACCACATTAATCTTAAGATGCCTTTCATGTTGAATAGGATTCTTTAAGATTAACCAAAACTTAGGACTAATAAAATATTTAATAAATCATCCACTAAAAATAACTAAATTATAATAATGTTCTCTTAGAAAATAACTTAAGGTAGGGATGGAGGAGGTTAAGCCTTCTTCTTATTTATACAACACTTATATGTAAGTGTAAATCAAATGAAACAAAAAAAATCAAATTATAATTTGCAAACCTTTAAACAATTTAAAATGAAACTATCCATTTTGTTAAATTAAATTTTTACCAAACTTAGAAAATCATAATGCAAAAGCCTAGCTAAGACATACTACACTATGCCTAAACACACACATTAGAATGCTAAGTCACCACTTCTAGTTTTAGGTTAGGTCAATGCATATACTGAAGTTGTGTTTTATTTTGTGATGCAATATTTTAGAATGTGGCTCATAGACTGGATGTTAGGTCGTTATTAGCCTAATGTTATTTTCTGCAGGGGATTATGCTAATGGGATTGCTAAAATAAATATAAATACTTTGCTTGTAAGTTTCTTATGCCCCAAAGCATAATTTATGTTAAGACAGGTGGGCTTGGTTACCTATGTGCAGGGTGCTAAGTCTAAACTATAAACTATAACTATTTGGACTTATATGTATATTTAATTAACATTTATTTTACAGGTGTAGTTAGATCTATTTTATATAAATATGTAATTTTGTAATAAAAATTAGGATTAGTGCTATATGGATTAGGATGAGCAGTGGCTAGAAGGCTTAGTCATGGGGTGCCATGTGATGCCTTGGACCAAATCAAATTAAAAAAAGGAATAAACAAGAGATGAAGAATGAAAAACCCCATAGTATGTATTCAATTCTAAATTCTAATGATTCTTTTGAAATTTGAGTTATATAAGGGTAGAGCTCGGCTATCCAACTTGTCTCATTTTCAAGGTGTATGGTGGTACCCGACCGCATAAGCCTTTTATTCTTTTACAAAATCTATTCATGAATGATTGATGTTATGTTTAGATTGCACAATAGAATTGCATCTTCTTCATAGTTTCTTAAACTTTATGTTTGTATATGTGGCCTGGAAGCGATAGGCACTCAAAAAAAATACTTTTTCTACCTAATTGATAACTCATAACTAAAATTTAAAATAACTTTCAACCTCATTCTAAAGTTAGGCTATAAGTAAGAAATCTAAAAAATTTTGCAACCCCTTAGATGAATGTTGTATGTACAATATTATGTATATTATATTATACCACTCTTGCAAAATGAGGGCCTCCATTCTTGCACTTTAGTTACCGCTTGACCTATGAGTGCACCCCTTTGGGTGGAGATTCACCCTCTTTCTCTCTTGATTTGGCCAATAACCTAATTTCATCATGCATTTAGACATAAATATCCCAAGCAATTTGTCCAAGATATTGTGTCAAAAATAATATAAACTTTGAAAAGATTTTGCATTTAGATTAAGTCACATGCTCATGTTGAACATGATCTGGTCTCTTAGGGAGTGAGTTTAGGACTCTAATCTCTTTCAAAATTAAATAATAGCTTAAACCAATTTTGCAATTACATAAGATTGACCTACATGGATTTAAAGCATAAGAGGTGTTAGCTAGCGACCACTCTAGGCGGTTGTAAGTCCAGAAGAGTTTGACAGTTTATTCACACTTGTGGAGATAAACCATTTTGTCCCCTATCTGATTAAATTTAGGTCATACTCTTGCTTGTGATAGAACTCCCTAGATTTATCAGAGTTGCTTATTTCCTTTGGCTAGGAATAAATCCTCACCTCTTAGGTATTTCCACAATCTTGTGTTGATGGAATATAAGCCCTAGTATTCTAATAAAATTTCATCTCAAACAAAATGAATCTTTACTTTCAAATATATAAAGACTCACCATAGGGTAGATTGGAGTGCTCACTTGGCTTCCTAGTATCATGAGTGCTCCTACTCATCTTCCTCTAAGATCCAAAATAAGTCTTTTCAATTGAACATTCCCACTTGATTTTCCAAAATAATTAATTTATTAATAGTCTTAACCTTGAAATCTTTGGATATAATTAAATGACTACTTTAATTGACCTTATTCTTAGGAAATTCCAAATTTTGTAGGATGAAATTAACTATGGAGTCTTGCCTCCATAGGGAACTAAAGAATCTAGCATAAAATAAACCCGCTTTACTTTTCTATGTAAAGTAGGGAAAAAATATTTGGTACATATGAAGACCCATCATGCTTTAGAGTCCTTATTAAGTGATTAAGCCCATTGTAGGGTGACATTTATATCTTTCAAGATAGTACATCATACCTCAATGTTGTACCGATCACTTTAATAAGTACCCCCTAAGTTCTGCTTAGTGTCCACCTAGTGCTTTGAAATAAAACACCACAGGAAGGTACTTATAAGCTTAGTACATTGTATGTCAATTATTTTTATGTGAACAAATTACATACTTTTAAGTAATTAGGTCATATTAAGCCTTAATTAGTTAGTCATATTATTTTTATAATGTGTATATAACATGAATTTTCTCCTCACACTTCTTAATTATACAACATATGGAAATCCATAGCAAATAATCATGGATGTATAATAGATTGCTTCTAAGAAAGAGAGGATTAAGTGATGAATTCTTACATGGTGTTGAACACTTTGTTGACATGGCATCTCAACTTCTTATTTATCTCTTAAAAGGAAAGTTTCTATATCCAAGTATAAGACATAAAAATAAGGTCTATTTAACATTTGATGAAGTTAGATTAGACTTGTATCATAGATGGGTTCAGTTAAATTATTGGTTCTAGACTTCACATGGTGAGTTTGAGCCACATATTGATGTAGACACTAGTACCTCAATGATTTCTACACTTTATAGTGAATATCACTTAAGAGGCTTTGAAGAAATGGTCTTTGATGGAGCACAAGCTCAATTTATCAAAGTACCTGAAGAGGAACCACCAAATAAAGAAGCTTAAAAGTTCTATGGCCTGCTAGATGTTGCACAACAACCACTGTAGGAAAGTTGCATGAATCACACTAAACTATATATTGCCTTAAGCATTAAAATCGAATACAATATGCCTCATGAATGTTTTAATCAATTTGTATGGCTACTTGAAGAGATAAATCCATAGAAAAACATAGTTCTATAGGTTCTATGTAGAACCAAAAAATTGCTATCAAAGTAAGGTTTGAGCTTAGAAAAGTTGACTATTGTGTTATTAATTGTATGTTGTATTACATGACAATACAATAGATGTTGAATACAAATTTTGTGAAGCACATAGGTTCAAGTAATAGTGTAGAAAATATGACAATAAAAGGATATTCTCCATAATATAAGTAATTATTCTACTTTTCGCTAACTCCACAGTACTAAGCACATGTGATGCCACCATGATAGATCAAGTGCACCAAATTTTTTGAGTCATCCATCTAGCAAAGAAGCATAAAAGCATTTTAATCATACATATCTTGATTTTGTAGTTAATCCATGCAACATCAGACTTGGTCTATGTGTTGATGGCTTCATACTATATAGTTACTTTGTGTCATCATATTCATGTTAGCTAGTGATAGTTACACCCTATAATTTATCATTTGAGATGCGCATGACTACATCATTTATGTTCTTCAATCTAATCATACATGGGCCACAAAGTCCTAAAAGAAAAATTTATGTCATCTTGTAACCATTAAATGATGAGTTGAAAATCTTATGAGATAATGGTGTACTGACATATGATATTGATAGAATTTTTAAATGAAGGTAGTATTTATGTGGACTATCAATGACTTTTCCTGCATATGGAATATTGTTAGGGTGGAGCTCTACTAAAGCTAGCCAATCCATACTACATGGATTGTTCAAAGATGTTCACTCTTTAAAATAGTTTGAAAATTATTTAGCTTGATTGTCTTCATATGTTCCTACATGTTGATCACCCATTTAGAAGAAACAAAGATCCATTTATCAAAAATCAATTTGAGTAGTCCATGCCACCACTAAGATTAATTGAAGATACTTTATGTCAAATCATTAGTTCAATTTCAACTATAATTAATTCTCCTACATTATTTAATAGTTATCTTCTTGGTTATAGTGTAAATCACAACTTTACAAAAAATAGTATTTTCTAGGATCTTTCATATTGGAAGTCTAATCTAATTAGAAATAATATTATTGTCATGTATTTAAAGAATTTTTTTGACAACATATTCAATACTATGATGGATGTAAAGAAAAAAAGTAAAAATAATATGAAGGCTAGTTTAGACTTACAAGAAAATTGCAAAAGAAGAAAGTTAGAGCTATATGTGACTATAAGTGAAAATTTTTGAAGCCTAAAGCTAAGAATTGTCTCACATTAGATCGTGAAGAATGGTTTGTGAGTGGGTATAGTCATTGAAGTTACCGGTGAGTACACATATAATTTAATTTGATGCATTGATTTAATGAGTGGAAAACATTTGAAATAAAGAACCATGACTACACATTTTCTTACAATATTTAGTCATAGTTCCATTTAGTGCTTTAGCATATTAAATATTGAATCTTTTGATTGAACTTAGTCTATTTTTTAAGGAACTATCCTCAGCTTGATTAAATATAAAAGCTCTAAGGAAAATTAAAATTAATATTTTAATCATAATTTGTAAGCTTGAAAAGATATTCCTCCCAACTTTCTTGACTCAATGGACACCACTAGATCGTATGGGGTATTTATTGAAGTAATCAGGCATGATATTGAGGTATGATATACTATCTCGAAAGATAGTGGCCTCACCCTGCAATGGACCTAATCACCTAATAAGGACTATTAAGGCATGATGGGTCTTCGAATATACTAGAGATTTTTTCCCTACTTTACATGGAAGAACAAAGTAAGGGGGGGACACCACCCAGATTGTAGGGGGTACTTATTGAAGTAACCAGGCACGACATTGAGGTATGATGTACTATCTCAAAAGATAGTGGCCTCACCCTGCAATGGACCTAATCACCTAATAAGGACTATTATGGCATGATGGGTCTTCGAATATACTAGAGATTTTCCCCTACTTTACATGGAATAATATACTTAAAATATGTCTATTATATGAAGTTAGAGTGAGAGGACCATGTAGTATTGCTTGATGTAACATTTAGAGAAGTATATATTTATTATGAGCACTAATAGAGCAATATATATTCTAAAACTACTATAGAATCTTGAATAAACTCAAGAGAATTATGAAAAATAAAACATACCCAAGGTTTAATATGTGAACCTTACTTGGTCTAAGAGAGTACAAATTTATGCACCTACTTCTTTAAGCCACATACATAGATAGATGACGTTGAAGGTGTTGGAGCTTCACATAATGTGCTATATATTTTGGCCTTTCTAAAAAAGTATCGAGTATAAGCATATTAAGATATTTGAATGACAAAGAGCTTATGGTAGTGACAATCAACATTCTTATCAACTATAATTAAGTTCAACCTTTTCTTGAGTAAGATTGTCAATTCAATGATATTCAAATTTTTCTTGCACTTATGATGTTCAAATAATTTTATTAATTTTAATACAAATGGAGTTCAGGTTATTCAACTCTTAAACTTAGGTGATGCTACTATTATTAATTGGAAGTTTGAAGATGAATTCTCTACTTGGTTTAGATTACTAGTGAGAAATCATTATTATGATCTAAATTTATTTTCTAAATTAGCAGCAACAACTTTTTATATTAGTTTATGTAATAGGTTCATGATTGGAGGAATGAATTGTATAACTAGGACCTTTATAACCTTGCTTGGGGATCCATGTGAATTATTAATATGTGGCCAATTTATGGCATAAATACCATGACTATATATATATATATATATATATATATATATATACATATATATATATATATATTGGTATATATATATATATATATATATATATATATATATATATATATATATATATAACATATAACTTGGGTGTTTGTGTTAGAGGAAACACACATTCAGATAATGAGATGGATAACTATAGGGTTTTATAAGAAATTATGCAATTAGAATATACCATATTAAATGATAGAAATGTCATTCTATCAATTATGATTTGTATGATCATGTGCTTAATAGAGGAACAAGAAATTAGGTAATATGGGATCACTAAAGTAAAGCTTAGTAGAAAATATGCTAAGTTGTATTCATATATTTATGCATATCAAGCCACTCAAGTGTATTACCTAAGATATCCTAGAAGAGTATGAGAGAAAATGGATTGGGCAGTGATAATTAATATCTAATCTAGAGTAAGGTTGAAGTTCAAAATACTATTGAACTTGCTTATCAAGAATTGAAGATGACAAGTTTTGGACTTCTATTTGATGATGTTGAGTCAATTATATGCTTACATGATACTAATATTGATTTTGAGGAGATTTTTCAATATGGAGATGAGGATAATTAGGATGATTAGGAACATGACACTATAAATTTAATTTCTAGTGATTCATCAAAGTAAAGTAAATAAAATATGCGTTAAAGGTAGCATATATTTTTATTTAATAGGTAGGATCTACTTCTTTCTTAATTTGTACACTATTTTCTTACATAATATTATTGCACATTATTATTTTACATATTATAATTGCACAAAGCTTTTCTTACATACTGTACTTGGCATAATGTTTCTTTACTTTTCTTATGTAGTACTATGTTTTTTTACATACTTATTATGTGCACATTATTTCTTATACATATTTTAATTGCACACTATTTTTTTAAATTTTTGTATGTATATTCTATTTTCTTTAGTTTATTACTTTACCTTTTATTTTCATGTGAAAGATATAACAATTATAATTTTATTTTTCTAGCAGATAATATCAAATAGTGGTGATTATTGTGGTGTTTTAATTTCGAGTTGTAGGGGCACCATGTAGGTCTTAGGGGGAACTTATTGAAGTGATCAAATGCGACATTGAGGTATGATATACTATCTCAAAGATAGAAACCTCATGATATAATGGACTCAATCACCTAATAAGGACTCCTAAGGTAGATGGCTCTTTGTATATACCAAAGATCTTTCCTCCTCTTTATAAGGATAAAGTAATGTAGGTTTATTTTAAGCTGGGTTCTTTAGTTCCTTTTGGAGGAAAGCTCCTATAGTTAATTATATCTTAACAAATGAAAGTTCCCTAAGAACACTTTCGGTTAAAGTAGTCAATAAATGTCTCAAAAGATTTCAAAACTAGATTATTAAAGAATTGGTTATTTTTGAAAATAAAATGGGAAGAGTTCAAATGTGAAGACTTATTTATGAATTTTATAGGTGGATAAGTAGGGAGTGTTTAAGACACTAGGAAGCTAACAAATACTCCAATCTATCACTATGATAAGGCTTTATAGTTTTAAGAGGAGAAATTATTTTGTTTAAGTTAAAATTTTATTAGAGAGTTAGGACTCATATTCCAACAACACAATATTGTCAACATGGCTAAAAGTGAGGACTTATACTTATAGAAAGAGAGAAATAAGTTGCCTCAAAACTTAGATTTAGAGTGCTCTAGCACAAGCTAAGAGCTCGACCTAATTCTATTTGGGAGAATGAGATATATGGTTCACCTCCATAAGAGAGAATGAACATATCTCGACTCTTCGACAAACAACCACCTGGTGTGTCCACTAGCTAACACCTCCTATGATTTTAAGATCATGTGGGCTAGTCATATGTAAATGCAAGATTGCTAGGTTATTATCAATTAGGAAAAAAGCTAGAATCCTCGACTCACTTAGTAGACTAGATAATGTTTAGTTTGCAAAGCATGACTTAAACTAATGTTAACAATTTACAAGTTTTGAGATCTTTTTTGACACATTTATTTTAGACCAAAGCTTGGAATAATTATGTCTACCTTGCATGATGAAATTGATTTGTGGGCTAAATTAGAGAAAGAGGTGTTCTCCACTACAAGGAATCACTCTCAAATGTCAAGCATGTCCTCTATCATGCAAGAGTGGAGATCCTCTTCATTTAAGAGTGGAACAATATGACATGCATGTTGTTATAGCATACAATCATTCATCTAAGGGATTGTTAAATCTTTTATTATCTTAATTAAGATCCTAAGCTTTAAGATGATGTTATGAATTAATTAGAATTTAGTTGAAATTATTAATAAGGATACAAAATTTAATTTTTATCCTATAAAGTCTACCACATCCAAGCTAGACATCAAACATACACATTTTAAGAAACCTATGAAAAGCATGCCATTTCTACTTCATAAAATAAACACAATAACTAAGCATTTGAATTTGAATAAAGAATAAAAGGCCAATGTGGCTGGGTACCACCGTACACCCTAGAAAAGAGAAAGAGTTGGTAGTTGAGCTCTACCCTTATATAACCTTAGATTATAATTAAATATTACAATTGAAATAAATACTATGGGGGTCTTCAATTCTTGTTCTTTTTTCCTTCTTTAGAATAGTTTTCTCTAGCCTTCACAAGGCCTCCCAGGTCTTTGCCTTCTAGTTGCTACTCATCCTAAACCTATAGCACTTATCCTAATCTTATTACAAAAATTACACTTTTATGAAAAATGAGATCTAACTATACCTATAAAATATATGTTAGCTAAAGAAACATACAAGCCAAGCAATTATATTTTACATATTTGGACTTAGTACCCTGCACTTAGGTAACTAAGCTCACCTATCCTAATTAGATTATGCATAGGGGCATGAGCAACCTTGCAACCAAGAATATTTACATTCATTTATTATTATAGTGGCCCCTCAAGCACAATCACTAGTATAAAATATCATTTGGCTAATAATAACATCCGATCTATGCACAAATAATCCTACCATCCAGTCTAAAATAATACATTATAAAGTAAAACATATCATCATAACATACACTGGCCTAACCTAATACTAAGGTCGGTGACTTAGTATTCTAATGTGTGTGTTAAGGCTTAGTGTGGTATGTCTTGATTAATCTTTAGAATTGTGATTGTCTAAAGTCTTGGGATTGTTTAAATTACTCATTAAGGATGATTTCACTTTAAGTCTTTTAGTAGCTTGGTTGGATTTTAACTTATATGTTTTTATTTTTGTTCACTATTTACTTGGGATCTAATCATTATAAAGAGAAGAAAGAAGCTTAACTCTTTCATCTGCAGCCTAAGTTATTTTCTAAAGATTATATTAATATTACTTTAATTCAGTTATGAGTTTTATTTAATCAAAGTTAATATTAACCTTAATGAATTGCATTCAAACATGAAACACATCTTAAGATTAATGAAATTAAGTCCCCTCATATGAGTAATACTCCACCACTTCCATTCATTAATAATAATATCCACACTCATTCATTTTTAATTTATCTAATATTTGATTTAGTGTATACATATACTTGAAATATGCCCATATATATTTTTTGCATACTTAATGAATGTTGATGCATGAATTTAATAGAAAGTGGAGATTTCTACTCATAGTTAAGCATATGCAATATGTATTAAGAATTAATAGCAAGTATGTGTCATTATTAAACTAGAGAAGTGAGATTATCTAAGACCTTCTTGGGGATACTTAAAGCCTCATGTTCCTGAGATGTCCAAATTATATACTTGTTACTTCAAATACACACAAACATATACATAAGAATAGAAACAAAATAATGCAAAGGTTATGTATAAAATCTCATTATTTATGTTAATCTTAATGGCATAAAAAAAGATTTTACTTTATATTCTAATAGATGCATACACATAAATGAAATTAAACAAATACATGCCATTGTTAAACTAGGGAAGTGAGATTAGTTGAGATCTCCTTGGGGCTACTTAAAGCCTTGTGTCCCCAAGATTTCCATATTATATACTTGATAATTCAAAAGCATGTAAAAATATACATAGAACATAAGAATAAAACAATCGATGGCTACTTTTTAATTACAAATAATTGAGCATTTCATTAAGTATTTACACTAAGCATTGATTTAAGTTTCAAATAATTTGAGTTGTAATTAAATAGCTTCAAAATAGTTTGAGATTTATTAATGATAATAGCCACACTATATAATAACATTTGTCAAACTCATGTAATTTGGATGTAGTCATATTGTTTTAAATTTAAAACATGAAAATATGAAGCACATGTCATACACGATTATGATAATTAAAAGGAAGTAATTAAATATCATGACACAACATACTTTATTTCATCAAACCATAAGGACAATCAAGTTAAATAAACATCCATTAAGCCTAATCAAAGCTTCTTTAAGGCCTGAATTTAATGTTCAAGTTATCAAAACCTAAAGAGAAGAAATGGTACTTAAGATTCACACCATCCCATATTGGTTATTTAATGTGTTGAAGGAAATAAATTAAATATGTTTTATGAATTGATTAGGTTCAATCCATTAATTACATCAATTTGATTACCCTTCCCAAGCTTCTTGAATTTAATTAACCACTTAATCATTAGCCCTCAATGATATGCTTTGGGGAAATAAAATTAGCAATGCACTTAAAGAGATCTAATGTAGTTAGCCTCAAGATTAAGGATTAATTAAATTAAGGAAGGAAAATTTTTAAGCTAAATACTCTTATGATTTCCCCACACCAATTGAGAAATCATAATTTCTTTAATGACTTTATGTTATTAAACACATATAATGGGATGACACTTGAATTATTTAAGTTGATTTCATTTGGATTTAATTATTAATTTAATTAATTTATCCTTAATTACAAAACATGTTAATTAAATTCATTAAAGGAATACATTTATAATTAATTAGGATGATCAAGATTAATCTGTGATTATGAAATTATTAAATCAATATTCTTAGTGTGATTTATAATGGCCATTTATTCTAATCATGAAAAATAGAAGGCCGATGATCCTTCATCACGCGAGCGCTAGAAGACATACACCGTATGCCTATTATCACTCGATCCGAGTTTGTCGAGCTTGTTTGACAAAAAAATAAACTCTAAACAATCGGGAGAGATCTAAAAAGATCATATGATAGAAAACACATAAAAACATAATTCGTTTCACAAAAGGCCAACACCTACAGGTAGAATCTATGGTTGTTAGAATTTTACTTTGTCAGAGCTAAAAATTGGTGGTCCATCAACAAAAGTAGCTTCGTCTTGCAGAGATGAAGCCCTGTTGAGAAGATCTCAAGCCTCCTCCCTATCGATCAGTTTGTGGACCAAACTCCATCATGGAAGTCACCAAGGTTGGTCTAAGGATGCCTTTGGTGGTCGAATTAATCAGGAATTAATTCATTTTGGGTCGCCAGAATATGGTGAAGGTGTGTGGAAAGTTAATTTGGCATTGGTGGAAGTTTGGTGAGGTTAGATAGATGGAGCTCTCAGGCATGAAGGAAGCTCAGTCTCGTTGGTGATGGGGTGCACGGGGAATGCTTTAGGACTGTTTGAAATGCTCTAAGAAAGATGTGTGTTTAGTTTGAATGGATGGGGAAGAGTATACTCTCATCCCAATTGAATGAAAGGATTAGAGTAGCTCAGCCTTCGATAGATGCCTGGCTGGAGTTGGTGGCCAGAGGTGGTAGCAGACTGTTGAGGTGGATGAGTGTGAGAGGCTGAGGAAGTGCAGTACGTTGCCATGGAGTGTACACTCCTCCATAGGTGAACCAATGGTTACCCATGGGTGAGCTCAATCTCTCTTAGCCAAAAGCTGAACCCAATAGCCTTAGGTTAGGTTGGGTCAATGGTCTTGTGTCCAAGAAGGGCCAAAGGTGGCTACCATGAGGTGGTGAGTTGTAGAACCCACTCAAATGGGGATTTTGTCCCATTTGGAGGGATTGGATTAATGGGTTTGACCCAACCCTGATTTCGCCATGAGTTGGGCCTACTTGTTCAGACCCATGGTAACCCAAGGATGAGTCATGCCAAGTTTGGTTGGGTTTGGACTAAGTTTGGTTAGGTTTGACTTAATTTGACTCATGTAGGTCAAATGGGCTCAACTGGGCTAAGTTGACCATTTTGACCAAATTGGGTCAAAGTGGGAGCTTGGCTAAGTTTAATTAGTTATTTGGAATGAATTATAGTAACTAGTTTGGTTCAATTTGTGTTATATTTAGATTTGGATCATATGATTTCATTTGGGACAAATGAGTCATGCTGACCAGTTTGACCAAATAGGCTAAATTGGCTTGAGGATGGGTCGGATCTATGTTCAATTGATCATTTGTAATTGATTGGAAGAGTATAAGTTGATTTGAATTATGGAGTGATTTAGTTCAATTTGACCCTTTAGGTCAAATTGGGCTAAGTAGGTTAATTAGGTTAGGTTGACCAAATTGGGTCCAATTGAAGGTTGGATCATTTCCAATATCATGATTAGTTAGAAGCATTGGTTTCAACTAATTTGGTTTAGGATTTGATTTGGCATAATTTGGTCCTTTAGGTCAAATTAGGTCAACTTGGATTAAGAGGCCAAATTAGCTTGGTTAAGGCTAATTAATTGTATTGAGTGTCCAATAATGACCTACAATCATCAATGAAGAGATTGGGTATCTTGATTTGATCCAATGGGGGCTTGATTGAAGTTTGGCCTAATTAAAGCCTTTAGGTCACTTTGGGTTAAGTGGTTTAGTAAAGTCAATTTGGACCAATTGAGGTTATAGTTGGTTGGAGTATATTCACTAATGAATTTGAAGTTGATTGGTGGCTTTAGCTACAATTGATTTGAGTTTGATTGAGTTTTGACTTATTTGAACCTTTTAGGCCAAATGGGTTAATTTGGGTCACTTAATTTTATGTGGTGTTTTAATTTGGAGTGATAGGGACACCAGTAGATCTTAGGGGACTTATTGAAGTCATTGAGTGCAACATTAAGGTATTATGTACTATCTCAAAGATAGAAACATCACCCTACAACGGACTCAATCACCTAATAAGGACTCCTAAGGAAAATGGGTCTTCATATTTATGTGGTGTTTTAATTTGGAGTCATAGGGAAACCACATGAATCTTAGGGGACTTATTAAAGTGATTAAGTGCAACATTAAGGTATGATGTACTATCTCAAAAGATAGAAACATCACCTACAGTGGACTCAATCACCTAATAAGGACTCCTAAGGCATATGGGTCTTTCTATATACCAGAGATCTCCCCCCCTGTCCGCCTTGACATGGATAAAGTAAAGTAGGTTTATTTTAAGCCATATTTTTTAGTTTCTATGGAGGTAGGCCACATAGCTAATTACATCCTAGGAAATGAATGTTTTGTAAGAACACTCTCGATTAAAGTAGTCAATAAATGTCCTGAAGGAATTCAAGGTTAAACCATAAAGAAGGTTGTTATTAGAAATCAAATGGGATTGTTTGAATAAGAAGACTTCTTCATAGATTCCAATGGAGAATAAGTAAGAAACACACATGATACTAGGAAGCCTATTGAGTGCTTCAATTACCCTATGATGAGGTTTACATTTTTAAAAGAGAGAAAATTATTTATTTAAGTTTAAATTTCATTAGAATACTGGGACATAGATTCCAACAATACAAGATTATGAAAATGCATAAGAGGTGAGGACATATGTTTGTAGTAAAAGAAAAACAAGCTACCTTAGAACTCTACGAGCTAAGACCTCAACCTGATTCTACTCAAGAAAAATGGGATACAATGGTCTACCTCCAGAAGAGAGGTGAACACATCCCGAATCTTCTGGACTTACAACTGCCTATAGTGGTCGCCAACTAACACCTCCTATGTTTTAAAATCATGTAAGCTAGTCTTATGTGGATGCCAGATAGCTAGACTATTATTTAATTAAGAAGGAAGCTCAAATCCTAAACTTGCTCCCTAAAAGATTAGATAATGTTTGGTTTGCAAACATGACTTAGACTAATGTTAAATATTTACATATTTTTTATTATTTTGACACATTTATTTTGGATCAAGTCTTAGGACAATTATGTTTAGATTCATGATGAAGTTCAGTTATGGGCTACATCAATGAGAAGAGGTGTTCTCCACTATAAGGGGCTGCACTCACAGCTCAAGCCTATCCCTTATCGTGCAAGAGTGGAGATCCTCTCTATTTCAAGAGTGAAATAATATAACATGCATGTTATTATAACATGCATCATTTAGTTAAGAGGTTGATAAATCTTATTTTCTTGATTAAGTGCCTAGGCTTTAAGGTGAAGTTATGGATTGGATGAGAATTTAGTTGTGAGTTATTCAGTGAGGATATTAATTTTAATTTTATCCTAAAGGGCCTATAGCTAGGGCTATTAATGAGTTGATTTTGAGCTATAGTTAGGGCTATTAATGAACTGATTTTGAGTTGATTAGAGCTATCTCAAAATCAGCTCAAAATATTTTAGAGCGGCTCCTGGCTCAAACCATTCAATTTTGAACAAGCTAGGCTCATTTTCTAATGGAAAGTTGGCTCATTTTGATTTCAAGCCTACTCAAATTGAACATTTTCATATTTTTTGACTCGAATTTGAGTAAGTTGGCTCATTTTGATTGAGTAGCTTTAATTTAATAAAAATGATTATTAAAATTTAAAAGATTGAATTAAGTGCATGAAATTAAAAAATAGATTTTTAAAGAAAAAATATTTGTTCTTATAAATATATTATATTTATTTTAAAAGATTATAAGTTATAACTCTGTACACTTAATGTTAGAAATAATTTTATTATTACAAACTTAAAAGTATTATATATAAATTTAAAATTTTTAATAACAAATAAATTCGATCTGATCTATGCCCGACTCAAGATTGACTTGAAAAAAAGGTCGATCAAAATCTTTAACTCATACCTTGACTCAATGTAATCGATTCGATCAAAATTTTGATTCAATTTTTGAGTGATCCGTAATTTTTGAGCTAAACTAACAGTCTTACCTACCACATTTAGGCCACACATTAAATCATCAAACTTAAGAAACTTAGGAAGAAGCATACCAGTTTTATTACACAAATTAAACACAATGATCAAACATTTGAATTTCAAAAAAGAATAAAGAGCCGATGCAGTTAGGTACCACCATAAACCCCAGAAAAGATAAAAAGTTGGGTAGTCGACCTTTACATATACAACAAAGATTACAATTGAATGCCTCAATTAAAATAAATGCTATGGGGGTCTTCAATCTTTGTTCTTCTTTCCTACCTTTATATTAATTTACTCCAAGCTTCATAGAGACTCCCAGGTCTTTTCCTTGCTAATTCAAATACATATATTAATTTCCTGAGATGTCCAGACTATATACTTGCTAATTCAAATACATATAAACATAAGCATAAAACATAGAAGTAAAATAATTCATTGCCATCTTTAAGTTTCAACCAAATGGACATTTCACTGAGTGTTTATAATGAGCATTGATTTAAATTTGAAACTATTTGATTCATAATTAACTTATAATTTCAAAATAATTTGAGATTTATTAGTGATAATAGCCACATAATATGATGACATTTATCTAACTCATGCAATTTGAATGCAATCACATTCTTTTAATTATATTTTAAAACATGTATGCATGAAACAAGTATTACACATTTATGATAATTGAAAGGAAGTAATTTAATATCACCACACAACATACTTAATTTTCTTAAATCATAAAGACAATCAAGTTAAATAAGCATTCCTTAAGATTAACCAAAGCTTCTTCAATATTTAATTTTAATGTTCAAGTTATCAAAAACCTAAAGAGAAGACAAGATACTTTGTGTTCACTCCATTCTATGTTGGTTATTTGATATGTTTAAGGGTATAAATTAAACATATTTTGTGAATTGATTAAGTTTATTCTATTAATTATATGAATTTGATTACCACTCTAAGCTTATTAAATTTAATTAACTACTTAATCATGAGCCTTGTGGTGTTTTATTATCTCTTAAAACTCTTTCAGGGAATTTGAAATATAATAATATCCTTTATGTTTGTTGGGACACCACGTAGATCTGCAGATGTACTTATTAAGGTGATCGGGTATGGAATTGAGGAATGATGAACTATCTCGAGAGACAGAAGTCACCATCCTGCAATTGACCTAATCACTTAATAAGAACTCCTAAGGACAATGGGTCTTTGAATGTACCAGAGATTCTTCCCTTTCTTTACATGAAAAAGTAAAGTAGGGTTTATTTCAAACTAGGTTCATTAAGTTCCTTATTGAGGTAATCCCCCATAGTTAATTACATCTTAAGGAATGAGATTCCTTAAGAATACTCTCGATTAAGGTAAATGATCATTTTCACTAAAGATTTCAAAGATAGGGCTATCAATCAATTAGCTATTTTTGGAAGATCAAGTGAGATTGATCAAAAAGAGGGAGTTATTATAAAAACTAAAAGGAGATGAGTAGGAGATGCTCATGATACTAGGAAGCTTAGTGAACATCCCAAACTATCCTATAGTTGGGCTTTATATTTTAAAAATTGAAGAGAATTATTTATTTGGGTTGAATTTTTATTGGAAAGCTAGGGCTTATAATTCCACAACATAAGGTTGTAGAAATGCCTAAGAGGTGAGGATTTATGCTTATAGCCTGCAAAGAGAAATAGCAACCTCCGATCCTAAATCTGGGGAGCTTTGGTGAGAGCCAAAGCATGATCTAAATCTAAAGCAAAAATGGGCATATGGTTTACCTCCACAAGAGAGGATAAATCACTTGATAGTTGGTAGGCTTTCTCTATGACAAAAAGGATTTTCTAAGTGGGTTTAAACTTTTCTCCCATCTTTCAATGGGCAACAATTAGTGTCCTTAGAACAAGAACAAGCTCTCCTACTTCAAAAGCTCTAGGACAGACCAGTTTGTTATGAGCTTGAACCATCTTGGCTTTGTATAACTCGAGATTCTGGCACGCCTATAGGAGTCTTTCCTCTAAACCTTCGAGGTCTTCTAACTACAACTTCGCATTCTGCTCTGTAGTGATTTACTACCCATTGCTATCCTTAGTGATGGGATTTGAACTTCTAATGATAAAATGGCTTCAGACCCATACACTAATGAGAATGAAGTAGATTGCATTGGAATTTTGTATGTGGTGTGGTATGCCCATGAAGCTTCAACTAGCTGCTCATGCCACTGTCATTTATTGTCGTCAAGTATTTTCTTTAGTATCTGGATGAGAGTTTTATTGAATGCTTCTGCTAGGATATTTATCCTGGGATAGTAGATGGTGGAGTATCTCCAATCTATACCATGACTTCTGACAAAGCTACTGATTTTGGTGCTCTTGAATGCAATACCATTATCAGAGATAATTTATCAAGGCACCCCAAACCTATATATTATATGGTTCCTGAAAAATTAGAGCACATACTGAGCTATGACTTCTTTGTGTGGGATTTCCTCCACCCACTTGGAAAAGTAGTCAGTAGCAACTAGGATGAACCGATGACAAGGGGGATTGATAGGATCCACTATGTCGGTACCCCAACACTCAAATAGCCATGAGGCCAATGCAAGATGTATAATGTTGGGTGGTTGATGTAGGACCACACCATGTACCTGACACTAATGTCATCTCCTAGCTACATCTATGCAATCTATGATCATCAAAGGCAGTAGTATCTTAGTCTCTTGATCTTTGCTTTCATCTTTGGACCGGATTGATGCGCTCCACATATACCTGAATGTACCTCTATCATGATCCTACAAGCTTCATGTTTGTCTAAATAACGTAACCATATTTGATGTATAAGGTCCCATCCACGAGAGCATAAGAGAGAGCTCTCTAGTTCATCTAATGGGCTTGTGATTTCTCTTGAGGTAGTTTGCCTCTAGTCAAGTATTCCATGAATGGTTGCCTTTAATCCATCTCCTCATCCTTTTCGGTAATGGTAACCTCCCCTTCAAGAAAAATTCTCTCGAAAAGTTCAGTGTCAATAAGGGATAGGACTTGTCTATTTTGGACCCATATTGGAATGGACTAATCTTCCAGACATGCCAATTCCTTGGTGAGTTTAGCCAAAGCATCTGCTACTGCATTCTCTCCTTGAGGGACTATGTGGATGGTGACCACAAGGATCTAGGCCAACAGCTTCATGGTGTACTCGTGATAATGACAAAGTTTAGGTTTCAGAACCTTATAAGACCTGATAATCTAATTGATGACTGGTTGAGAATCCTCATAGATATTGATGCTTTTGACACACACTGAAAAATATAACTCTAGACCGATAATCAAAGTCTCATACTCAGCTTCATTGTTGGTGCATGTATTAGAGAGATAGTAAGAGAATCTCATCACATTGCGATCTAGAGTTAAGAGAATTATTCCTACCCCTACCTTTCTTGGAAGAGTAGATCGTGGTTCTTCTCCTTTATAAAAGGAAGCCGCACCATCAAAATACATCTCTCAATGATGATTGTCAGCCTCCCCTAAGTTCATAATTTGTTCATCAGGGAGGTCATCACTAAGCAGGGAATCAATAGGCAGTGGGTGTGTTGCTAAGAAATCTGCTAGTGCCTATCCTTTCATCACACGAAGGGGTACAAATATAATATCAAACTACAAGAGAATCATGGACCAATGGATAATGTTGATCATGTTATGAGATATTGCAATGGATTGATTCTTGAAATCAAGTCCACCTTATGAGAAAGCATGTTGTGTCATAGCTTTTGGGATGTAAAGATTAAAGCTAGGCAATATTTCTCAATAGGTGGGTAGTATACTTTAGTAGGGATCAGATGACGGTTGAGGTAGTAGAGAGAATTCTCCTTCCCTTCATTGTTGGCTTGGACCAACAAAGCATCAAGGGAGTCATCCAATGCAACAATGTAGAGGATAAGTGGCCTGGTTGGGATAGGGGCTGCTAGAACTGGTGGCTTCACTTAATATTGCTTGATATCTTTAAAGGCATACTAGCACTTGTCATCTTACTTGAACTTAGCATCCTTTTATACATGTGCTAAAAATGGCTTGCATCTCCCTGATAGGTTAGAGATAAAGCGTCTTAGATACGCAAACTGCCCTTGGAATGAACTGAGTTGAGCTAAACATTTAGGGCGTGTCATTTTTAAGATAGCTTTGATCTTTTCTGGGTATATCTCTATTCCCCGGTGTCGGACAATAAACCCAAGGAACTTCCCTGAAGCTACTCCAAATGTACACTTCAAGGGGTTCATTTTGAGATTAAATTATTTTGACCATTTGAAAACTACTCTCAAGTCAAAGAGATGGTCTTCCTTTTCTTTTCTTTTGACTACTAGATCATCAACATAGCATTCAAATTGATGATAAATGAGTTTGTTGAAGAACTGAATCATGGCTCATTGGTATATAGCACCAGCATTTTTAATGCCGAAAGACATGACTTTATAATAATAGATTTTGATCGGAGTTTAAAAAGCAGTGTTTCATTCATCCTCGGGCGACATCTTAATTTAGTTGTAGCCAGTTGACCCATCCATGAAGGAGAATACTGCTTGAGATGAGGCAATGTCCACCATTAATTCTGGTATAGTAAGTGGAAATTCATCCTTATGACATGCCTTATTTAAGTCCCTAAAATTGATGCATATGGGAATTTGGCCATTCTTTTTCTTAACTGGGACAACACTAGCTAACTAGGTAGGGTATTTTTCATCCTTAATAAAACTAGCATCGATTAATTTCTTGATCTCAGAAATGACCTGTTGTTCGATTTTTAATCTCATTCATCTAGAAGCTTGCGATAGGGTTAGCGTTAGGGTCTATTGCTAGTTTGTAGACTACTACGTTAGGAGATAATTCAGGCATCTCTTCATAACTCCATGCATAGCAGTCCTTAAATTCAATTAATAGCCTAAATAAGTCATTGGTTTCATCTTCGCTCAGTAGAGAAATGATGTATGTAGGGCGTAAATCTTTTTCCATCCCAGGTTAATTTCTTTGAGCTTGTCGATTGTTGAATGGATTTCCTCTTCAAATTTTAGAGGTGCATCTTTGATTTGAAGATCATCTGGATCATGTGAAGTTTTTGAACACACCTCCTTATAAGAGTTAGTGTGGTTTGAGAAGATCTATCACACTCCAGATGATTAATGACAACTAAGCGAATTGTCATCATCATCGATTGGACCCATGAATCCTAGTCCCGATCTTGATTGTGCACCGCTTTATTGTTCCATAGCTTTTCAAGTACTCAATTTTGACCTCTTGTATAAGGAATCAAACCTTTTTTGTAAGATTAAGAACACAAGGCGAGTACCAATCAAAAGAAAACTCCATTAAATCTTTATATGAATTATCCTCAAATTCTACATCATCTTCTAGGACTTGAGGATCATGATCCCAATAGGAATCTCTTTGGCTTGACATCCATGGAAGACCTAGGGGTTTTCTTAACTACTAAACCTTCAACTTTTTAAGAGGAAAGTGAGGTTAGAGCTAAAGTTCCCAACTACAGTCTGATAATTTCACATAAACCTGATTCAAATATATTCATGCTTTGCTTGGAGGCCTGGTCTTCGTCACTATCTAGCTCGAGCATCACCTTCAATGAAACCCGTTGAGAGGGGTTAGTTGGTATGCTAATTTCATGAGACTCATCATCTGAGCTAGATTCCAAGTCTATTTGACTAGCAGGAGTACTCTTGTGAATTGGAACATAGCCCTACGTTGGCCAACCGTCTTCCACTTGCAGATTCACCTTGCCTCTGCACGGTGGAGGTCATTCTACCCAAATGTTTGTATGGTGGAACATGTAGTGACAATGTAGCGCTCTACTTCTTCCTTGATGTCCTTTTCTCGCTCACTTGTATTTTCTTTCTTCTTCTCATTTTTTTCTTTTTGTTTTTCTTCTTATTCTTTTTCTTTTGAATTTGAATTTTGACCAAGTTCATGAGAGAAGGTGTTTTGAGGAAGATAGTAGGTCGCATCTTTATATATCTCAACCTCTCTAACTGAAAATAGCTTTTCATCAACTTTAACACAGTATTCATTTCCATCTTTTTGAAACTTGATGCACTAAAGGAGGGAGGATGGAATCAGCTTGTTCTGGTGTATCCAAGGCATACCGAGCAAAGTAGTGAATGAAGTATTCAAATCAATTATATAGAACTTGGATTCAATCTTCCAGCCACCTATTTCCAAAGGTAACACTATGGATCCTAAAGCCCTCTCGCTCTATTCATTGAATCCTCTCAACATCATTCAATCTCCTTGGAGTGCAGAGATGTCAATCATCAAATAGCCAAGGGTCTTTAGACTCATAATGTTCATTGATGTGACTGGATCAACCAAAAACCTATAAAGTTTGAGTCTACCCATATCTACTATGATCAACCAAAAACCTACGGTTGTGCTCCATGTCCCCTAGAAGAAGGTCTTCATCTGTGAATGTGACTCCCTGGGATTCACTTGAATAATGTGCCTCCTTTCTAACATCAATCAGCTGAGCTAAGCATATCTCAAGATCAAGAAGAGCCTTGATTAATGATTCCCTCATCTCTTTGGATAAGACAATGGCATCATATATGCTTAGTTTAGCTGGCAACTTTCTTAGGTGAGCGAGGACATTGTAATCAACTCTGGGTTGATCCTTCACAAGCATATCCATGGGTGGAGCATCCTGTGGAGGGGCTTTTTGCTCATTAGTACCAATGGCTTATTTTCCCTTATCTTGAGGCACTGCCCTAAGAGGTAGAACTTTGCCCCTACTAAGGTTAACTTCGGTGATCTCTTGTGGTAGTTTAGCAGAAGATTCTACCTGCTCATCAGGTTCACCTACAGCTTCTCCTATAGGACCCTAAGAATAAGATGATTCCAAGTCTATCTCAAGTGGTGAACCTATAGTATTCAAAAAAAAGGAAAGTCTATTTCAGAATCAAAAAGAGGTAGATCAGAGTTGTTATAATTATTATTTAGACTTGAAGAGTTTTCTATAAGAGTAGAATCACAACCCATCAGAAGTGACCCATATGTAATTCAAACTAGCTTTATTTCTCAATTTCTTGGATTTGGAAGGAGGTACATAGTAGAAATATAGTAAAGTAAGTGGGGTAAGGGATTTGATGCCCTCATCCACCGATACAAGATGTCTACTAGAAGAAGAGCTAGCTAAAGTAGAAGTGCCACATGAAGTAGTAGCTGTAACGGTGGACTGGAGGCCAGACTCGGTCGGTGGTTGCTTGGCTATCCAAGCATGGTATGGGTTATTACTGCAGCTGTTGAGCTCCCACTTTCCTCAAGTTGTCTTTGGCAACTTGCAAACCTTCCTTGATGTTGGAGGTTCGAGTTACCTCAGGCATCTGCAAGGAATGGTTCTTGATTTTTAAAATAATTTTTTTAGAAGTTCGGGATAAAAAGCTATCCCAACCTTCTTTTGTTTTGAGAGGATCACATGTATCCCCAAGGATTACCTTAATAGAACTAGATGGTTGTTCCACTAGATATTCCTTTGGGATAACTATGGCACCTGTCTTGTAACTATGCTCAAGGTAGTCCTTAAATGTAAAGAAATCCTCCAAAACATGGCCTAACATGCGATGGTAGGGGCAAAAGTTAGGATCATTGCTCCTACCAACTTCCTCCAGCTTCCTAGACTCAGGTAGCTAAAAATTAGATTTCTTTATGAGGTTCTTAAAGATTTTCCTGACTATCTCCCTCTTAAATGAATAAGGTTTGTTTAGTTTATCCAAAAGGGTCAGTGGATGGTAGCTACCTGATGGAGGGTATGTATACCGCTGCTGTGAGTATGACTGTGGAGGAGGTGGTGAAGGCCATGGAGGCTGCTCTGGCACCTGATAGGATGGTCTAGGCAGTGGTAGAGGAGGTGGAAGTGATGGCTGTGGAGCTCAAGGTCTCTCATTCTGCTCTCTAGGCGGCTACTTCCTTGTATCCACTATTGTTACTGCCCCTGGCTTCTTTTCATATGCTTTCTGCACCTTTGGCTTTGTTGATTGATCTTGAAAAGGCAACTATTTAACCTCTCCTTATATACTATCCGCCTTGTTGATTAGTATCTCAAATGTCTTGATGGTAAAACTTTTGTGCATGAAGGCAATCAGGCCATGAATATTCTTTAGTATAATTTCAATGGCATGTTATTCAAACAGCTGTGATTTGCATTTCATACTCAAATTATGCCATCTGAGAATATAGTCAATGAGGGACTTACCGAGGTGTTGTTGTGCTACAATGAGATCTCCCACAGTTACCCTTTGCTAAGCTCCAGCAAGCCTCTTAACAAAGAATTGCTCAAACTCAGTAAAAGTCTTCACTGAACTGTTGGGAGTTTAGCATACTAACCAAAGGCTATGGCTACCAAACTGCTGACAAAAAGATGAAATAATGACGCATCGCTACCACTAGCATTGCAATAACTGGCCCTAAAGTGCGCATCAAAATTCTCTAGGTAGGGTCTACCCTTTGGAACCGGTGAACCACCTCGAGCTTGTGCCAACACTTCTCTCATTTGTTGCTGAACCATGAGTTTAATATCCTTTTCTTGTATGGAGGTTCTATCCACTACCTTCCTATATAAGCTACTGCTACTCTGCTCTACTGAAGGTGAACTATTGGCTTGGTCCAAGACATGCAACAACTCAGGCTGACCGATCTCTACAATAGCAGGATTTATTGCTAGGGCTTGATTCTGAAGTGCCAAAATTGCTTCTAGCAAATCTTCAAGCCTCTTTCCCATCTTATCAATTTGTTCATCCTTCGTTTGAGTTGTTGAAGGAGGTGTTGTTGGGTCAGTGTTTCATTACAACACCTTCTTCAAACTCGACGAAAGGAGGAAACCCTTGGTATCAACCATATGCACCTCTATTGAATCCTCCAATAAATCATCTTCATTGGGATCAAAGCTAACCTTTTCTTCCTCTAGGTTAGACCAGTCATACCCTAGATTTCATTCTTCTTAACAAGATATTGTGCTATAATATCATCTAGGGAGCGGTCCAACAGTGTAGGTACAAATGATGGCGGCTAACTTGTGGTGGGATCATTTTCATGAACAGAGATACATCTAACCTCCCTTACTGTTGGAGAGCTAATCTTGTGAGGACTACGCTCACTAGAGGATACATGCTCATTACTATCACTTGATCTAAGTGGAGTGGTACTCCTATGAGGATTTATCATCATGTGGACAATAATACTATCTCTTTCTCCCTTTACTACTGCTATCTCCATGATCTGCTGCGGTGGTGGTGGTGATGGCACAACTATGATGCTATGAGGTCGCCACTCCTTCTTCACTATAACTAAAGTAGGAGGTCAAGTAGGAGAGCTCATCCTCGCCTCAGTCGGTGGTGTAGATGAAATGGGATCTCTTGACCGTAGCTGGATCACTAGTGGGGCTTTCTTGATGCTGCCTTCATGGCATTTGATAGAACTGTGGAAGATGGAACTTATACTAGAGATGGTAAAAGTGGAGTGGAGTGGTGTGATGGAGGCAACCGACTCCCTCTATGCAAGAGCTTTCCTCCCATGATGGGTACTACCCGTCAATTGAATGTGTCAGTATGAGCGGTGCGGGTAGCACGCTTATCGAGGAATTCCATGAGGGTTGAGGCCACTGACTGCCTGGCCTACCTCCGCCTCTCTCTGCTAGTCACATGCACCAATAGATGGGCCTCCTTGGCCCTCTCCTGTCAGATGTGCTAGCCTACGCTAAAAAGAGGATTGGTCATAAATCAAATTGGGCCTAGACTCTGACCGTTTGTAACTGTCCTAAGGCTAGCATACGACCTCCTCTCTCTGGTATGAGCCTCATGCTGAACTGCATGTGGAGGTGACACTAAGATCCTCCTAACATATTCCTCCCCATAAAATTCATAGAGAGGATGAAACTTGTTCTGTGTGATCAGAGGAGAAACTGTCTTGGGTAACTCCTCTACTACAACCTGAGAAACTACCTCCATCTCCTTGGCTTTGCGCACATGATGCCGCTTGATCTTGCGACATCTGTTGCGGCACTGATTTTTGTTGGGATGAGCAATATGGGAACTTGATCCTACCTCATAAGTAGAGGAGACTATCCCTAAAGCCAGGGCAGCCTTCCCCTTGGAAGAAGCCAATGAGTGGGTGCTTGCTCGCATTGGGGTGGTGACGGGAACAACTGAATGCATGGGCGTTGGAACTGCAACTGCTATGGGAACTACCATAGCCTTCCTCTTTAGTGATGGATACTTGAAATGCGAGGCATCTGACATGGATGGACGCTTACCACACTCCTACTGATAGTTGTGATGGTTGCCCCCTCACAAGTGATCTTGGTCCCTTTGAATTCTCAACCACAGTGAATCAGATAGGCAAAGTCAGTCTTTGGAAAGCTGGCCTGATCCAAGGTTAAATCCATCCCAAATGGACAAGTGAACACATACTTTTGTGCCTCCATTTGTACTAAACTAAACTTGAGAGCTGACTGAAACTGAGTTGAAATTCTGCAATTTTGGAAAACAAACTCAAATTAAATTTTTCCTTATGTATTTTTCTAACTTTTTGAAATTAGAATTTGAACCTATGCTAAAAAATTTGAATATGTTAAGTGCGGCTCTTTGATTTTAGGAGAGATTTTTGAATGGATTGGAAAGGAGATTTTTGAGTTTAGAATCCATTTTCAACAAATTTGTGCATGTTGAAAATGGGTTCAAATATTTAAGAAATTTTTTATGCTTCCATTGGTTCATATTTGAATTTTATTTTTGTGTTTGGAGACCCTTTATTTTACAAATTTGAGTATGTTAAATAGAGGGTCAATTGATTTTGTTTGGAATTGCCCACATAGCAAATTTGGGTATGCTAAATGAGTTGTTTGAAAACAATTTTCTTCTTTTGTTTGCTTGCTTGTGAATCATGTGTGAATTTGGAAATGGAGTCTTTACTTAGCAAATTTGTGTATGCTAAATAAAGTCCATATCTAATCTTTTATTTTGATTTTAAAAAGGGTTGGATTTTTTACTTAGCAAATTTTAGTATGCTAAATAAAGCTCAAGTGTGTTTCGCATTTTGTTTTGAATTTTGAAATAGAGGATCTTCACTTAGAAAATTTATGTTTGCTAAATAAAATAATCCAAAAGTGTTTTTTTTTTTTTTTGAAAAGAGGATCTTTACTTAGAAAATTTGGGTATGCTAAATAAAAAGAATCCCAATGTGTTTTGTTTTTGGTTTTGATTTTTGAAAAGAGGATCTTTACTTAGCAAATTTGGGTATGCTAAATAAAGAATCAATTGTGTTTGATTTTATGATTTTGAAAAGAGGATCTTTACTTAGCAAATTTGGGTATGCTAAATAAAAAGAATCCCAATGTATTTTTTTTATCTTGATTTTTGAAAAGAGGATCTTTACTTAGCAAATTTGGACATGCTAAATAAAGGTTCCAAATGTGATTAATTTTTGTGATTTTGAAAAGAGGATCTTTACTTAGAAAATTTGGGTATGCTAAATAAAGAATCCAAATGTGATTGATTTTTGTTCTTTTAATTTTGTGTTAATTTTGAAAGGAGGGATTTCTATTTAACAAAGATGGTGTGTTAAATGGAATCCAATTTTTTGTTTTTTCAATTTTCTTTTCAAAATTGAAACTCTCATTTGAAAATTTTGGGTATGTCAAATGGAATTTCAATGTGTTTTGATTTTCATGATTTTTGCAAAGTAGATTTCCATTTAACAAATTTGGGTACGTAAAATGGAAGGCAATTATGTTTCATTTTTCAAAGATGAGCTTTTTGTGTGTGATTATTCTTTTTTTTTAAAAAAAGTTTAAATTCCAACTTAATGTGGAATGTGTTGAGTGGAATTCCAAGTTGAGTGATTTTATTTGAAAATAAAGCCTTCACCCAAATATTTGGATATATTGAATGAACAGGCTTATTTTCAAATTTGTATTTTTTGAAAAGAAAGAAATTCCATCTTGAACAAATGTAAGATATATTGAAATGAGTTTCATCTTTATGATATGATTTTTATTTGGAAATAAAATTTTCATTCAATAAATTTGGGTATATTGAATGAGGGTATTCATTTTCAAATATGAGCTTTTTGAAAAGATGATTTTTTATTTTTTTAAGAAATGAAATCTTCATTCGATAAATTTAGGTATATTGAATGAGGATGTTCATTTGTGCTTTCTGAAAAAGATCATTTTTTTTCTATTTTGTTTTAAAATGAAATCTTCATTCAATAAATTTGGGTATATTGAATGAGAATGTTCATTTGTGCTTTTTGAAAAGTTGACTTTGATTTTGTTTAGAAATGAAATGTTCATTCAATAAATTTGGGTATATTGAATGAGGATGTTCATTTGTGCTTTTTGAAAAGATGACTTTGATTTTGTTTAGAAATGAAATCTTCATTCAATAAATTTGGGTATATTTAATGACGATGTTCATTGGTTCTTATTAAAAAAGATATTTTTTTATTTTGTTTGAAAATGAAATCTTCATTCGATAAATTTGGGTATACTGAATGAGGATGTTCATTTGTGCTTTTTAAAAAGATGCTTTTTTTTTCTAAATTTGTTTGAAAATGAAATCTTCATTCAATAAATTTGGGTATATTAAATGAGGATGTTCATATGTGGTTCTTTTTTTTGAAAAGATAAATTTTTTTTGTTTAGAAATTAAATCTTTATTCAATAAATTTGGGTATCGAATGAAGATGTTCATATGAACTTTTTGAAAGATGATTTTGATTTTGACTTTGAAATAATCCTACATGTAATAATCATGAAGATTGTTAGATGAGGTTGAAAATATTTTATTATGTGAAATTTTTGGAAAAGTGCTTTTGGAAAGTGATGTTTTTATAAAGGATTTATTTTTTTCTTTTTTTTTGGAATGAACCTTTCCTTACCATAGAAATGGTAAGGAAGAAGGTCTTTAATAATCTCTTAATTAAATATTGTTTACACCTATTGGGAGACCCAACTAGGGTTTTAAGACCTACATGGAGTGAGGTCCTAAAACATAAAGGATGTTGGCTAGCTTAGCTTAAGAATGAAATAAACTAAGTGCTAATGGAAAAGAAGGATAGTCTTGGACTCATATGAAATACAAATCTACTATCGATACTTGGAGACAATGATCATGTACCAAAGATGGAGAGAGGAACTATCCCTAGCGGAGTCACCAAAAAAATCTATGGTGTTCTATTATCTCTTAAAACTCTTTTGGAGAAATTTGAAAAATAATAATATCCTTTGGTATGTTTGTTGGGACACCACGTAGATCTGTAGATATACTTATTAGGGTGATCAGGTATAACATTGAAGAATGATGTACTATCTCGAGAGACAGAAGTCACCATCCTACAATAGACCTAATCACCTGATAAGGACTCCTAAGGATAATGGGTCTTCGAATGTACCAGAGATTCTTCCCCTACTTTACATCAAAAAATAAAGTAGGGTTTATTTTAAACTAGGTTCATTAAGTTCCCTATAGATGCAAGACCCCATAGTTAATTACATCTAAAGGAATGAGATTCCTTAAGAATTCACTCGATTAAGGTAAATGATCATTATCTCCAAAGATTTTAAAGATAGGACTAGCAATTAATTAGTTATTTATAGAAGATTAAGTGGAATTGATCAAAATGAGAGAGTTATTATCAAAACCAAAAGGAGATGAGTTGGGGATGCTCATGATACTAGGAAGTCTAGTGAGCATCCCAAACTATCCTATGGTTGGGACTTATATTTTTGAAATTGAAGAGAATAATTTATTTGGGTTGAATTTTTATTAGAAAGCTAGGGTTTAAAATTCCACAACACAAGGTTGTAGAAATGCATAAGAGGCGAGGATTTATACTTATAATCGCAAAGGGAAACAACAACCTCGGATCCTAAATCTAAGGAGCTTTGGTGAGAGCCAAAACATGACCTAAATCTAAGGCAAAAAATGGGCATATGGTTTTGTTGGTGTTTTCTCTATAATAGAGAAAAGAAATGACACCACATAAAGTTTTAAAATATATTATTTAAATGACCAAATATGACATTAAGGAATAAACATATATTATCTTGAAAGATAAACATGTTCTCCTATAATGGATTTGATCATTTCAATAAAAGACTCCTAAGGCTAATGGATCTTTTGTATACTAGAGTATTTTCCCCTACATGGAAAAGTAGAGCAGGTTTATTTTATCCGGGATCATGGTTCCCATAAAGGCAAGCCTCTATAATTACATCTTTGGAAGTGTCTCTTCCTAAGAATACTCTCGATTAAAGAAATAAGTGCTTATTCCTAAAGACTACTAATGTAGCTTTCAAAGGATTGATTTTGGAAATTCAAGTGGGAGAGGTCCAAATTGGAGAGAGTTATTTTCAAGAGTTAACTAGGAAAAAGTAAAAAATGTCTATTGATACTGGGATACCTAGTAGACATTTCGACTATCTTATGATTGGGCTTCAAATTTAGGATTTAATTTTAGATTTCAGGTTATCATTTTTTTTAGAAATCTAGGGCTAACACAAGACTGCAGAAATGCCTAGGGTTGGAGACTTACTCTTAAAAAGCATGCTTTACAGCCTAGTCTATAAGTGCTTCTAACACATGTCACCTAATTCAATCCTTGGGAATCATTGGCCATTCTCCTCACTTGAGGGAACTATCCTATCTTTGACTCTTATGGACTTACAACCTGCTTGGAGAAGGCTACCATCTAACACCACCTAAGCACATTTTAAAATCATGAGGCTAAGTCATATGAATGCAAGATGGATGGGATATTGCACTTTTAGGAAATAAAGCTATGAACCTAGACTCACTCCATTATCCCTAAGATCATGTAGGGTATGAAGATGCATATAACTAATGTATTTTTAGAGTTTTTTGAATTTTGACTCAAGATTCATTTAAGGCCATAGGTATGTAATTTTGCCTAATGCATGCAATTAGAAAAGGTTATGGGCCAATCAGAATAGAAGAAGGTGTTCTTCCATCATAGGCTCTCAAAGTTCAATCCTAGGATCTCTAGCAAAGATGGAACCCCATCCTTAATGAAGAGTGAAATAATATGATTTATGCATAATTTTCAACATCCAACTAAGGGGTTGCTACATATTTTATCTTGCTTTAATACCTAGGCTTTTCATATGAAGATTATGAGTTGTATTTATTTTTATGTTTTATTGATTTAATTGGGTAGAAAATTTAGTTTATCATATGAGCCTATGTCGAGGAAGTCATCAAAGCACAAACAAAAAGAAACTAGAAAAGCATGTTGTTTCTATTGCGCACCCAAAATAAATCAAGCCAAATTAACTTAATAGAAACATACCAATGCAGCCCGGTGCTTCTGTACACCCTGAAAGAAAGAAAAATGGGTAGCCGAGTTATGCCCTTATACAACCGGCTTAGAACTACAAGTTTAGATCTATGGGTCTTCTTTCCAAGAAAGTCTACTTCTTCAGGGACATCCATCGGGCTCGATAGGGGACCAACGCACCATCTCCTAGTTAGGTTAGTTCACTAATCCTAAACCCCATAGATCCTAATCTAATTCTAAGTTCAAATTTACATTTTAAAAGTCAAAAAGAAATCCTAAGCCTTACAAAATAGATGTTAGGAAATACAAACAACACAAAGCAATTTATATTTCAAAATATATGGGTTTTGCATTAGTTGCTTGCCAAGCCCACCTATCGTATGGACTATGTTAAGGGATTTTTGACACCTGCAAGTAAATAACAATTTTAAAATTTTTATTTATTATAGTGATCCCTTTTAACACAGTCCCCTGCAGAAAATAGTGTTAAATCTAGAAAGAATGCCCTAACATCTAGTCTAACAAGCAAAAAGCCTAACCATCCAGTCTAAAGTAATACACCACACAGACATGTGAAGCACAACACCACCTATCACAGGAGATTAAAAGATAATAGAATGATCTATCCTAGATATAGAGTTCGTGACCTAAGTAATCTAGTGTGTGTAAAAGAGGGGCTTGTATGGTAAAGCTTTGCTAGGCTCCTTTAAGTTCAAGTTTAAGTTTGAAGTTTGAATTTGTTTAATTATTCCCATTGGTTGGTTTTAATTCAAATGGTTTAGTAGTTTAATTCCCATTTGTATGTTCATTTTATTTGGTTAAAGTAATATTTAAGTTTTCAAGATTGAGAAATAAAATGAATTTAATTTTTATGTGAAACTCACTTTATTTCACATCCTAAATCTTGATGAAGTTTCCAAAAGTCTAACTATGATTCTTAAGTATCTTAATTAATCCTTTTGATGTTATTTATGTTTGGATTTGATTTATATTATTTCATTTGTTTGAAGTACTTCGTTTGATTTAATTTGTTTGATTTTTTTTCATTTTTAATTAAGTTATGTGGGTTTCATTTGATTTGGTTCATGTTAATTTAAGAGTTTAGATTAATGTTTGATTTCATTCAATTTAATTTAAGTTATTAAATCATGGATTTGTAAGCTTAAGGTTTAAGTTCTTTAATATGAATTAGTACTTTAAGTTTGTTCATGGATTAGGCTTAACCTAAAGTACTTGAGTTAATTATTTGATCTGATTTAATTAACCTAAGTTTTAGATTCATTCTTTAAATTCATTAGGGATGAGTGATTTCATTAAATTTTATTGATTCAAAGTTTAAGGTTTAAGTTAATTAATAATTTTGTTAACCTAAGATTTTATTTCATTAACCTAAGATTGAATTTTTATCACCTTAATTGACTTAGGATATTTAGAGAAGGTCTTTAATATTTTTTTGATATCTAATTGAAGTTGATTTGAATTACCATTTAATTTAATAGAGTAATTATTTTTTTAACTAATATTTGATTAACATTGACCTAAGGATTTAGAAAATTAACAATTTCTAATCTAGAGATCAATTGGGATTAAAACTTTTCTAGCTAGTGGGATCACATGCCAATTTCAAATGTTCAAAGTTTCATCTTGATTAGATTTGTAATTAGAGAGTAATTAAGGTTTTAATTATTTTATTAAAACTTAAATTAAGCTTAATTTAATGAGATTCAGTTAAGAGGTTTATTTTTCATAATATCCTTATTAAAATAACTTTCCAATGAGGGTTTATTCATAATTTTTGGATTTTTGGTGATTTACTATGATTTAATTAAGTTCAGGTTATTTAACTAAATTATTTAATTCATTTAATTACCTAATTATGTCAATTTAAGGATTTTTAGGTTTAATTGAGTTTAAGTGATGTTGTAATGTTCACTGAAGTTTATTTGGGTGATTTAAGGGTGTTTGAATATAATTCACTAATTATTTCATTAAGGATTAATTGATTTAATTAAAATACTAATTAAGCATGTGAAATTGCAATTTTCATTAAATCTAGTGAATTAAATCCCCAAAAATTCATATAAGGTGTGTTTTATGCTTAATTTCATTTCTCCAAAGTTTCACATTAATTGGATTAGTAATTTGAGAATAATTAGGGTATAGTTTTTTCAATTAAACCCAAATTAAGGAAAAAATTCCCAATAAAAATTGGGAATTTTAATTTTCATGGATTCTTCTCATCAAAATGAATCCATAGAGCCTTTATTTGCATTTTTTTCTTTATATTTATTTTTCTATGATTTTTATAAAATTTTATAATTTCTTAACTAATTTAAACTGTTACTTAATTATTTTAAGTACGGCGAGACGGGCCGCATGGTACTTGCGTGTCACCACATGGAATGCTTGATTGGTCCATGTGGAGCCATGTCAGCATTGCGATGGTGAAAATGTGGGCGATCTTGGACCGTCGATTTATTGGGCGGTAAGATCGCCCTGCGGTTCTTAAGGGATTTAAATCAGATCATGCACCTAGTTCTAGACCGTCTGATCCAGATACATGGATCGAACAGTGGAGAGCTCGTCTCCTTCATTCCCGCTAGAGCTGAGAACCATCCATCTTGTTTTGTTAATATCTTTTGATCTAGGCAATGAAATCACACGATTTCAATTGCTACATGATCGTTGAAAATCTTGTGATTTTTGGCTTGATCTCACTAGAGATCAAAGTTTGTTTGAAAATGACCGAAGATGAATTGCTTAAGAGAGATGGAGGGGAAGTTAATGGCATACCTTGATCTGTTGCTCGATTGGCTTCAAAATTGATTCATATAGCTTCAATTCTTCCAGAGTTGTGCTAATGGAATCAAGCTCTCTCCTGTAAATTGCTCCTTGACCAAGCCTTAGCTTGCAAATTTTAGTTTGGTCATTCTCTAGCTTCCCATTGTTAAACAAGATGAGTGAGGGCTCGATTTGGATCGCGTCAAGCCCTAGAACGTGTGTGTACGTTGAATATGGGGTGATATCCCCTCCTTTGGATTTCACCAATAGAGGAGCTTAGTTTTACACTATTCACCATAATTTTGGTGGTCAATTGGTTGAGGGGAGGAGTTGAAACTTCTTCTATAGCTCTAGGGAGTGGTTTAAAATTAATTTGGGGAAGCCTCAAGGATTCCTTGCTTGATTTTTTCTTTGGCCGACCCATCTCTCTCCTCTTCCTCTCTTCTTCTTCTTTTCTTCTTTCTTTCTTTTTGAGAAGTCAACTTCCCCTTTTTGGCTCTTGTTTGCTTGATTTCCCTTCATTTCCTTCACTTGAAGGTAGCCACCTTTATTAAGGGGTGGGGTTTGGCTTATTATGGGAAGAGGGTAAATTCAATTTCCCTTCTTCCTTTTTTCTTCATTTATTTTATTTAATTTTTTTTTATTTTATTTGCTAATTTGTTTATTGATTTAATGGCGAATTGCATTTCATATTAACCCATTAACATAAATGGATTAAATTTGGTTAAATTTTAGTGGGTTGATGTTTTGACCAAGTGGGCCCACTTAAGTCAAACCTAGATTGACTATAGTTGAATTTAATTTTGGCTTTGAACTTTCATTTTATTTACATTGATTTAATTTATGTTGGATATTTGAATTGATTTTGCATCAAACCAAGTAGATTGGATTTAGCTCAAAATGCATTTCCTTAGTTACTAAGCATAGTGACTTGGATATTGAATTAGAAAATCTCTATTTGAATTTGAGTTCTTCTCATTCCCAAAATGAGCTCTTACAAAAATGAGGTCAACAAATGAACCACCAATATGTGTAGTGGATCAGCCAGAATAAACTGCACATATTGGTGTTGACCAGATTGATCAACATACAAGCATAAACATGGGGTTCCAATTCATGATTTTGATTTTTGATTTGAATTTTTGTTTAGGTTTTGATTGTGAAAGATAGATATATGTATACCTATCTTTGCATTCGATGTGTGATTCATTCCTAGAAACTTAACTTCATTAAGTTCTAGGATGAATAGGAATGCCATTAGGAATGGAATCAAAGAATGATCAATTCCCAATGCAATCAATATGCTCAAAGAAGATGCCTTCAAGGGACTTACTCATAATTGATAATAGGGGTGATCCATGTGATTAGCTAATAAGATAGGGCCTTTAAGGGCATGATATATCCTAGTTAGCTAAAGAGAGGAAAGGGGTCTTTAAAGAAATGATCCAATCCTCAAAAACTATGCTAGGGAGAAGAACATTCAAATGCTTGACCCTAATCTGCAACACTTTGACTACTAAATAGGGTTCACATAGACTTAATCCTATTTGAGTAGTCTAAAGAAATGAGGCCTTCAATGGCTTGATACCATTTTTTAGTTCTTTGAATCGGAAGCCAACTGGGGGACTTACTCCTGTATAGGATGCCGACTGAGGGACTTACTCCTATGTAGGATGCCGACCGGGGGACTTACTCTTAGATGTTTAGAAAGAGCATTGACTAAGGGATTTACATCTTTCTGGCTATTAAAAAGGGATCATAAAGATTTAATCCAATCTAAATCTCCTGTATAACCTGAAAGGGGTCACAACGACTTGATCCATTCATGTACACAAAAGTAGGATGCCGACTGGGGACTTACTCATAGATGTTTAGAAAGAATGCTGACTAAGAGACTTACATCTTTCTG
This sequence comes from Cymbidium sinense, assembly GCA_021442155.1. Lineage (NCBI taxonomy): Eukaryota > Viridiplantae > Streptophyta > Magnoliopsida > Asparagales > Orchidaceae > Cymbidium > Cymbidium sinense. The sequence continues at coordinate 63,334,380 of CM038231.1, forward strand.
GCTATTAGATAGGGGTCATAAAGACTTGATCCAATCGAATCACCTATGTAACATGAAAGTGGTCACAATGAATTGATCTAATCATGTACACAAAAGTAAGATGTCGACTGGGGACTTACTCCTAGATGTTTAGAAAGAATGTCAACTAAGGGACTTAAATCTTTTTGGCTATTAGAAAGGGGTCATAAAGACTTGATCCAATCAAAATTTCTTGTCTAACATGAAAGGGTTCACAATGACTTGATCCAATCATGTACCCAAAAGTAGGATGCTGACTGGGGACTTACTCCTAGATGTTTAGAAAGAATGCCGAGAAGGGACTTACATCTTTCTATTAGAAAGGGTCATAAAGACTTGATCCAATCTAAATATGTAACATGAAAGGGGCCTTGATGGCTTGATCAATCATGTACACAAAAGTAGGATGCCGACTAGGGACTTACTCCTAGATGTTGAGAAAGAATTCTGACTAAGGGACTTACATCTTTTTGGCTATTAAAAAGGGGTCATAAAGACTTGATCCAATTTAAATCGCTAGTATAACAAGAAAGGGGACTTGATGGCTTGATCCAGTCTTGTACACAAAAGTAAGATGCCGACTGGGTACTTACTTCTAAATGTTTTGAAAGAATGCTGACTAAGGGACTTACATCTTTCTGGCTATTAGAAAGGGGTCATAAAGACTTGATCCAATTTAAATCACTAGTGTAACATGAAAGGGGAATTAATGATCCAATCATGTAGACAAAAGTAGGAATGGTGCCACGAAGGGCTTGCTCTAAACCTACAAAGATAGTTTTCCATGGGAATGGTGCACATCCTTACTCCAAACCCAATAGAATATGAGAAAGGTGTTATAGAGGGCTTTCTCCCATCTCAAGTCTTGTATAGGAAAGGTGCCACAAAGGGCTTGCTCCCACCTATAGGTGATATGAATGAGAAAAGGGGTCAAAGTGACTTATTCTAATCCCCAAAGTTTTGACTAATAAGCAGAGTCTCATGGACTTGATCTTTACTTGATTAGTCTAACTTGATGAAAGGGTGATGGAAGGTTTGCTTCCATTTCTTGATTTCACTAATACTCCTAACACATGAAGAAGTTTAGTGAAGAAGGTTTCAAAGGGTTGGAATTTATTTTTGATGGAAGACTTGGGTATATTTTGTACCTAATGCTTTACTATGACATGAGCATAGAAGTTCATCATTTTTAATTCTTTCTTCTTTTTATCACAAAGTTACAATGAACCATGCTTAGATATCAATTCCACTAAAGGAAAGACATCACAGGGTACTAACCTAAGTTTTCTACCTCTTTGAGCTTGCATGTGACTGTGCAATTCTTTAGGTAGTAAGAACCAAAGTCAACCAGTGCTTCTCAAATGGAATTTCTTTTTCTTTTTGTTTGGACATGTATGTCATTTTAGCTTTGTTTACATGAATCAATAGCTTATAAGGCCTTCTCTTGGATTAAATAAAGATCAGAAGATTCCTTTAAACCTTTCTAAAGTGAATAAGAATCAAATTAATCTTTTGGATTCTCATGGAGATGCAAAATTTTTTTTATCCCAAATCAAAAAGGAAATTGAAAGGATTAACTTATTAGAGAAATTAAGATTCTCCTGATATGTTTGAAATTGAATTTCTTCAGTTGATTTGTTATTCTTGTAAAGGATATATGAAATAAAATTTCATAAATGTCTTTGATTAATTTCTTATTTTTGCATTTTTAATCCTTCTACATTTTATTACAAGGTCTTTGAAATTATTTTAAAAGTAAATTTCAAGACTGTATATGTAGTAGCAGGATCATTCTTCAAATCATATTGAAGTTTCATTTATTTTCTTTTCTTCTTTGGCAAGATTTTTAATATAACCCTCTACCTAATTGAAAGTGGGGTTATAAGAAATGTTGATCATGACCTTTTTTGTTATATTTCCCTAATATGTTGAGACTAAATGATATGACTCTATAATAGAAAATTTTTGTAAGGATTCTGAATGTCATATCATTAGCTTTCAATTTTCCTTTTCTAGAATTGCTTTATTTGAGAATTTTCAGATAAGTTGTCCTTAAGAAGGATAATTATTATGAATGGAAGTCTTTTTGATTTTGAAATAAAATATGTGTAATATGAACCCATTTTCAAGGTAAAGATTGTATTCTAGTCCCAAGATGTGGGGGATATAATGATGTTAGCTAACCAAGAAGATTATTTTATTCTCATGTACATCCATCATTTTCTAATCTTTTAATTTAACAAAATTTAGATTTTCTTTTGGAATTTGACCATTGTCATCAAGGGACTTAGTTTATGGAAATGACATTAAGCTTAAGTTTATAGACTGCTATATCTGGAGAACATTTCAATTTATTTTCAGATAAAGTAGGCTTTAAACCCAAAAGATAGCTTGATCAAATTATCGATAGCTAACTCATTAAAGAGTTAGATTATTGATATCAACTTATCAATTATGGAATTGGATTTTTCTTCAAATTCCAAGGGGGCATCTTGAACTTGAACACTATATGAATCGCTAGACACTTCTAAACAACATTCATGTAATGTGCTAGAGTGCCTTTTGAAAAGAAAGTTAGGACCCAAACTACTCATGCTTTTTAACTTGCAATGGATCTATGACTCCATAACCTTTCTTGTTTATGGTTATAGCCCACTTGCAATGGAACCAAAGTATACTCAGTCAGACCTTTGCTATGTAAAGGATATGGATCCCTGGAAAAGAAGGTCCACTACCTTTTCTTTTAACCTGCCAAGTGAGCTCACCCAATCATGGCAAAGGCAAAAAATGATAAAGTATGAGATATCTGAGTATTTTTGTTCATCTAGGGACAATTTTTGACTTCTAACTCTACCACCTTATTTTGCTGTGGAGAAGTTTAAAGTTAAAATGTCCATTTACATTGGGTATTTTTGCTTCATTTGAAATGGAATCAGAGTATACTCAATAGAATCTTTGCCATTCAAAATATATGGACTTCTAAAAAAGAAGATCCATTATCTTTTATTTAACCTTCCAAGTGAGCTCACCCAATCATGGAAAAAGGCTAAGATGACAAAGCATATATTGATTTTAGCTAGGGACAATTTTTTGACTTCTAACCCTACCACTTTATTTTGATGTGGAGAGTTTAAAGTCAAAATGTCCACATGCTTAGAAATTTTAGACTTCATCCTTTTGCTCTTGGATATAGTCCTTCCATCCCTTTACTTTTCTTTCTTTTTTCTTTTAGGTAATATTGATTTCATTTCTTTATAAAAGGTTACACTTAGTAATTTTCCTAGTTACAAGATTCACTAAGAAGATAGATGTATTTGACTCATTTCCATAACATTTCACTCTTTATGAAATGACTCCACTAAATGATTTGCTAAAAAATTTGATGACTTTTTTTGTCCAAATACAACATTTGATAAATTGAATTTTTGATATGATTCAAGCCTTTTCTTGATTGATCATATAATATGATCCAACATTTCAATTTTTTTTCATCTTTTCATGGAACAACAAATCTAGTAAAGCCATTTAAAATTGGTAAAAATGGCTTCCTAAAGATGTTACACTTCTGAATTCAAAATTATTTAGTGGAGTGAGTCATTTAAGATTGACATAATGACTTCCTTGAAAACTTTACACTTTTGAAATCAAAATTTTTTAATGGAATCAAATATTTAGTGAGGTCATTTAGGAGTAGCTGAATGATATCCTAAAGACTCAACACTTTAGGATGAAAATGAACATCCTTCAATAATCAATAATTTTCTTCATTTTCTTTTCATTTGATTCCTTTTTTATTCTCTCTCTTTTTTATTTGGATTGGATAGGACCATTCAAGAGAATTTAAAGATGTTTCATGAATCCCAAAGTTGCTCTTTTTATGTTTAAATTTTTATCTTCAATCAACAATGTGATTGAAATTAAGTTCTTTTTCTTGGTTTAATTTTTTAGATTGAATTTTTGTGAAGTTGAAAACTTCTTTCTTTATTTGATTGAATTTATATGGCAACATATTATCAAAGCTTGATTGGAATTGTGCCTATATAAATTCACTTTCATGTTTATAATTGATGTTGACCGATGCACCCGGTTCAATATATATTTTGGAGATTTTCTTATTTTGAATTTTCTACATCGACTAAGATGTTAATAAGTTCTTAGTAGTCTATCTTTATCAAAGAAGATAACCCTAGAACTTCTTTATAGTGGAATGCCACATCAGGAAGTCACTTATAATTAAGGCAAATTACATAATTATGTAATGTCTTGCTTTACTTTCATCTTTATTTTTATTTTTATTTTATTTTATTTCATTTTGTTTTCAACAGAGCATTACAATGCTTGATTTTGCAATTTCTAAGATGTGGACAAAACATCACATTTTGAAGATGACATTTGCCACTATTCAATGTTATTTGAGGAGGAATCTACCATTTTGAATTTGATTTCAAAATTTACTTTTGGTATGGAGGGGAAGGTAGGTCTAACTCTATTCTAGATCAGACCTCATGATCTATTCATTTAGAGGATCATCATTTAAAAGAGGACCCTCTAGGGTAAATGATATGCTATTAGATCAAGTTTGATTTGCATTCTTTATTATATATATAAAAGGTAATCTCAGCAAATGGAATCTTTGACCACCATACTTGACATTAAGACAATGTCAAATAGGTCATATGACATTGCAAAGGATTCTCCTTAGATTCATTTTGTATTGAAAGTACATAAGGCCTTAGTCTTTGAATAGAGAAAATTAGTGCTTTCTTCATTCATTTGGAATGACAAAGTCCTAAGTTATTTATCTATCAACTAATTAGAGATAAAAGTTTCATATTTTTACTTTGAGAGATAGAAATATCACCCTTAGGACCCAATCCTAAGGTCATGATTTCTTTAGAAGGATTAAATCCTTCATTTATTTTCTTTAGCCTTAAAATTAATTAAAGCCATTCATGAAATATCATTTCATTTAATGAGAAACTATCATTAAGGAAGTTGATTTAAATTTATTGATTTAGATTTTATTCATTTCAACTTTATCAAGAATTAGAATTCTCTTCGCTACTCTCTTTTCTATTGAGCAAAAAAAGTGAATCCTATCACTTTGTTTGTTTATGTCATGTCATCTTCCTCTTTTGACTCTCTCCAAACTCTTAAGAATTTAAGGTGTTGAAAGGTCTAAAAGATGGTTACCTTCAAGTCACTCTTTAGATTTGGCCAATTAGGTTGAACAACTAATTTTCAAATATTCTAGTGGACTTATGGAAATAAATTAAGATTAAAGCTAATTTGCATTTATGTAAACTTTTCTTTTATAAGGAAAGAAGATTAACATTCAGTTCCGTAACTAACCTTTGCCTAAGGTCAATAAGGCATTCTCTTTTTGGGATGATTTTTGTTTTCATCCTTCTTTTATAAATGCAATTCAAACTTCAATCATGGTGGGGCAATAAAGGCACTATGACTCCTTTGATTTAGATTTTCTGGATTTGAAGGAACCCTTTTATTTCAATCTACATCCTTAGTATTTGCCACCTTTGAATGTAGTAAAACAAAGGGTATCCATTCAAGGACCTTATCATCATTCTCTTTAGCTTCAGTATAAAGCCAAAGTAAGATTAAGGAAAAGTTTAACTTTGAGACATTATTTTTGGAGATTTGCTTTTCAAATCTTGAAGTACTTTTCATACTCTTTTTTTTTTTTTAATTTAACATCTCTTTTCCATATTGGAATGGTTTCAAATCCGTCTTGACTAGATTTAGGTCATAACAAAAATGACTTGATATTTATTTCTCTTACCTCTCATTTTATTTTCAGATTTGATTTTAGGACCCAATCATTTAACTGTGATAAACGAAGAGTTCTAGAATCTCTATTTAGGATGTTGGATAGGCTGAACCAAAAATGAAATTTAGAGGTATCCAACATAAAGAAAGGAAATACTTACCAGTGAGTGGCACTAGTACACTGCCGATATATAGAAATAAGGTTTTATTTCTAAAGATGGAGAGAGGAACCAAGTCCCAAGGAGCCAAAAAAAAATATATGTTGTTTTCAGAATAGAAAAGAAATGACACCACATTGAGTTTAGGAATATTTTATTTTAAATGAAAAATTAAAATTAAAATAAACATATTATCTTGAAAGATAAACATGTTCTGTTATAATAGATTCAATCATTTCAATAAAAGACTCCTAAGGCTAATGGGTCTTTTGTGTACCATAGTATTTTTTTCTTGAACTACAAGGAAAAGTAGAAATGGATTTATTTTCTCCTGGGGTCATGGTTCCCTATAAAGACAGGCCTCTATAGTTAAATACATCTTAGGAAGGGTCTCTACCTAAGAATGCTCTTGATTATAGAAATAAGTGATTATTCCTAAAGACTGCTAAGGTAGCTTTCAAAGGATTGATTTTTGGAAATTCAAGTGGGAGAGGTCCAAATTGGAGAGAGTTATTTCAAGAGTCAACTGGGAAAAGTAGAAATGTCTATTAGGGATGTGATACATTTCACTATCTATGATTGGGCTTCAAATTTGGGATTTAATTTTAGATTTCGTTGTCATTTTTTAAATCTAGGGCTTAGATTCTAGCAGCACAAGACTGCATAAATGCCTAAGGTTGAATACTTTCTCCTAAAAAAAATGCTTTAGAACCTAGTCTATAAGTTCTTCTAAAACATGTCACCTAATTCTATCCTTGGGAATCATTGGCCATTCTCCTCACTTGAGGGAACTAGCCTATCCAAGACTCTTCTAGACTTACAACTGGAGAAGGCTCTAACACCACCTAAGCACATTTTAAAACCATGAGGCTAAGTCATATGAATGGATGATGGGAGCATTTTTAGGAAAGAAATCTATGAACTTAGACTCACTCCATTATCCCTAAGATCATGTAGGGTATGAAGATGCATATAACTAATGCATATTTTTAAAATTTTAAGAATTTTGAGTCAAGATTCATTTAAGACCATAGGTATATAATTTATGCCTGATGCTTGCAATTAGAAAAAGGTTATGGGCCAAATCAGAATAGAAGAAGGTGTTATACCAACAAAGGCTCTCAAAGGTCAAGCCTAGGATCTCTAGCAAAGATGGAAGCCCTTCCTTAATAAAGAGTGAAATAATATGATTTATACATAATTTTCAACGTCCAGCTAAGGGGTTGCTACATATTTATTTCTATACCTAAGCTTTTCATATGAAGATTATGAGTTGTATTTATTTTTATGTTTCAATTGATTTAGTTGGGTAAAAAAATTTAGTTTATCATATGAGCCTACATCGAGGCAGTCATCATAGCACAAACATAACATAGAAAGAAACCAAGAAAAAGCATGTTGTTTATATTTTTGCCCCAAAAAATAAATCAAATTAAATTAATAGAAATAGGCCAATGGAGACCTAAAGAAAGAAAAATGGGTAGTTCTACCCTTATACAAACTAGAACTACAAGTTTAGATCTATGGGTCTTCTTTCCGGAAAGTCTTCTTCAGGGACATCCATCAAGCTTGACAAGGGACCACCGCATCTCCTAGTTGGTTCTAATCCTAGACCCCATAGATCCTAAATCTAAGCAAATTTACATTTTAAAAGTCAAAAAGAAATCCTAAGCCTTACAAAATAGATGTTAGGAAATACACATACAAAAATAAAATATTTCACAAACATATGTTTAGTTTAGCTTGCCAAGCCTATCTTGGACTATGTTATGGATTTTCGACACTTGCAAGAAAACAACAATTTTATAATTTTTATTTATTATAGCGATCCCTTTTAACACAGTCCCTATAGAAAATAGTGTTAAATCTAGAAAGAATGCCCTAACATCCAGTCTAATGAGCAAACAAGCCTAACCATCTAGTCTAAAGCACACCATAACATGTGAAGCAACAAGATTAAAAAAAAAATGATCTATCCTAGAGAGTCTGTGTGTGTAAAAGTGGTAAGGCTCTAGGTTCAAGTTCAAGTTTGAAGTTTGAATTTGTTGGTTGGTTTAATGGTTCAGTAGTTTTAATTCCCATTTTATGTTCATTTTATTTGGTTAAAGTAATATTTAAGAATGAGAAATGAGAATGAATTTCATTTTAGGTGAAACTCACTTTATTTCCACATCCTAAATCCTAATGAAGTTTCCAAAGTCTACAAGATCTTAATTAATCCTTTTGATATTATTATGTTTGTTTGATTTATGTTATTTCATTTGTTTGAATTTCTTTATTTGATTTAATTATTTTGATTTGTTTCTTTTTGAATTATGCTATTTGGGTTTCATTTGATTTGGTTCATGATAATTTAAAGAGTTTAGATTAAAGTTTGATTTCATTCAATTTAATTTAAGTTATTAAACATGGATTTTTAAGCTTAAGGTTTAAGTTCTTTAATATTAATTAGTACCTTAAGTTTGTTCATGGATTCAGCTTAACCTAAAGTACTTGAGTTAATTATTTGATCTGATTTAATTAACCTAAGTTTTATATTCATTCTTTAAATTCATTGGGGATGAGTGAATTCATTAAATTTTATTGATTCAAAGTTTAAGGTTTAAGTTAATTAATAGTAACTAAGATTTTATTTCATTAACCTAAGATTGAATTTGATCACAATAATTGACTTAGGATATTTAGAGAAGTTCCTTAATATTTTTTTGATATCTGATTGAAATTGATTTGAATTACCATTTAATTTAATAGATTAATTAAATTTTTAACCTAATATTTGATTACCATTGACCTAAATAATTAGAAAATTAACAACTATAATCCAAAGATCAATTGGGATTGAAAATTCTCTGGTTTCAAATGTTCAATGTTTCATCTTGATTAGATTTGTAATTAGAGAGTAATTAAGGTTTTAAGTATTTCATTAAAACTTAAATTAGGCCTAATTTAGTGAGATTCAGTTAAGAGTTCTATTTTTCATAAATTCCTTATTGAAATATCTTTCTAATGAGGGCTTATTCATAATTTTTGGATTATTTGTTGATTTACTATGATTGAATTAAGTTCAAGTTATTTAATTGAACTATTTAATTTATTTACTTGCCTAATTAGGTCAATTTAAGGATTTTTAGGTTTAATTTAGTTTAAGTGATGTTTTAATGTTCACTAAAGTTCATTAGGGTGATTTAAGGTTGCTCGATTATAATTCCCTAATTATTCATTTAGGATTAATTGATTTAATTAAAGTATTAATTAAGCATGTGAAATCATAATTTCCATTAAATCAAGTGAATTAAATCTGCAAAGATTAATCTAAGGTGTATTTTATGCTTAATTTCATTTCCCCAAAGTTTCACATTAATTGGATTAGTAATTTGAGAATAATTAAGGTTTAATGTTTTTAATTAAACCCAAATTAAGGCAAAAATAACTAATAAAAATTAGAGATTTTAATTTTCAAGGATTTCTCTCATGAAGACTAATCCATAGAGTCTTTATTTGTATTTTTCTTATTTATATTTATTTTTCTATGATTTTTTGAAGTTTCTATATTTTTTTAATTAATTTAAATTATTGCTTAATGATTTTAACCCACGCGAGAACCCGTGGCGCTCCATGGCACGCATGGATTTGTCTGCATGGAGCTACATGGCATCTGCATCAGCATGGGTTGAAAATGCGGGATGATCCTAGATCATTCGATCACGGATTGACGATCCCCATCACCCACGCATCCTGGGGATTTAAATCATCGTCGCGGTAGATCGACCATATGATCCAAATACTTGGATCAGGTGGTGGAGATCTCATCACCTTCATTTCCTACCAGAGCCAAAAACCATCCATCTTATTTTGCTAATATATTTTGATCTAGGAAACAAAATCACACAATTTTAATTGCTACATGATCGTTGAAGGAAATCCTATGATTCTATATAGCTTGATCTCGCTGGAGATCACATTTTCTTTGAAAATGACCAACGATGAATTGCTTAAGAAAGATGAAGGGGGTGTTAATGGAATACCTTGATTTGTTGCTCGATTGACTTCAGAATTGATTCTTATAGCTTCGATTCTTAGAGAGATGACCGTGTGCCAATGGAATCAAGTTCTCTCCTAGTAAATTGATCTCTAGACCAAGCCTTAGCTTGCAAATTTTAGTTTGGTCATTCTCTAGCTTTCCATCATCAAACAAGATGAGTGAGGGCATGATTTGGTTTGCCTCGATCCTGAGAACATGCATGTACCTTCAATTTGGGGTGAAATCCACTCCTTTGGATTTCATCATTAGAAGAGCTCGGTTTTGCACTATTCACCACCCTTTTGGTGGTCAATTGGTTGAGGGAGGAGCTAAAACTTCTTTTATAGCTCTAGGGAGTGGTTTGGAATGAATTTGGGGAAGCCTTTTCCTGTTTGATTTTTCCCTTCTCTCTCTCCTCTTCCTCTCTTCTTCTTATTTTCTTCTTTCTTTATTTTTGAGTAATCAGCTTCCCCTTTTTGGCTCTTATTCTCATGATTGCCCTTCATTTCCTTCATTTGAAGGCATCCACCTTTGTTAAGGGGTGGAGTTTGGCTTGTTGTGGGAAGTGTGAAAATTCAATTTCCCTTCCCTCTTTTCCACATTTCTTTTATTTTATTTTATTTTTTTATTTGCTAATTTATTTATTTATTTAATGGTGAATTACATTTCATATTAACCCATTAACATAAATAGATTATATTTGGTTAAATTTTTGTGGGTTAACTTTTTGACCAAGTGGGCCCACTTAAGTCAAACCTAGGTTGACTAGAGTTGACTTTAGGTTTGGCTTTGAACTTCCATTTTATTTTCATTGATTTACTTAATTTAATAAATGTTGGATATTTGACTTGATTTTGCATCAAATCAAGTAGATTGGATTTAGCTCAAAATGCATTTCCTAAGTTACTAAGCATAGTGACTTGGGTATTGAATTAGAAATTCTCTATTTGAACTTGAGATCTCATTGCTAAAATGATCTCTTCCAAAAATGAGGTCAACATGTTTACCTCCACAAGCGAGAATAAACCACCCAAATGTTAGACTTACAACTGCCTAGGGGTGGCCACCAACTAACTTCTCCTATGATTTAAAATACATGTAGGCAAGTCTTATGCTTTGCGAGATAGCTAGGCTATTAATTATTCAGAAAGGTGACTAAGTCCTTAAACTCACTCCCTAAGTGACAAGATCATGAAGGGCATGAACTCATGACTTAGTCTAACAAAAACTTTGTTAAGTTTATTTTCATTTTTGGACATTTTTATTTGACACAAGCTATAGGATTAATATGCCTAATGCATGAGAAATTGGTTATGGGCCAAAATCAACAAGAAGGAGGTGTGTTTTCACCATGGCTCTCAAAGGTCAAGCCATTTTATTTGGAAAAAGTGGAAGCCCTCCATTAGGAAGAGTGAAGCAAGATGATTCTATGCATGATGTGTGACATAAAACATCTAGCTAAAGGGTTGATAAATCTTTTATTATCTTGATTTATATCCTAGGCTTTAGGTGAGGTTATGAGTTATTTTAATTTAATTTTGAGTTGATTAATTGGATAAAAATTTTATTTTTTCCTAAGAGTCTAATCATCCAAGCCATTCATCAATCAATGAAGAAACTAAGGAAAATCATGCCATCTTAATGCACAAGCTAAATAAACATCAAATAGTTTTATAAAGCTAGCACAAAAGAATAAGAGGCTGATGTGGTCAGGCTCCACTATACAAACCTTATAGTTTTATAAAGCTAGCACAAAAGAATAAGAGGCTGATGTGGTCAGGCTCCACTATACAAACCTGAAAATAAATGGGTAGCCAAGCTCTACCCTTATACAACTTGGATTACAAATGAATAATTACAACTCTGAAGGAACTTATGTTATGGGGGTCTTCTTTCTTCATTCTTTATTTCTTCTTTCTTCATATTTGATTTGCTTCTTTTCTTCCTTCATTTTGGCTTGGTTGGAATGTGGTTCCTACAAAATCTTCACATGGTATATAAGACATGGTCTTATGAACAATGTTTATCCTAACTCCCCATAACATTAATTTCAAATCTTAATTGTAAAATTTACATCAAAATGGGTAAAGTAAATCTAACTAAACCTACAAAATAGAGATTATCTAAACATACCACATAGCCCAAGCAGTTATATAAATAAATTGGACTTTATCACCTCACACATGGATAACCAAGTCCACCTGTCCTAGTTTGGATCATGTTTAGGGGTATAAGCAACCTGCACAGCAAAAGTATTTATATTTTTATTATAGTGCCCCTTAAGCACATTCCCCTGTAGAAGACATGATTAGATTAAGATCATCTTATCATCTAGTCTACGCACATGCACCCTATCATCCATTATAAAATATTACATGACAAAACAAAATCAGACAACAAACCATGCACCACCTTAACATAGAGCTTGAAATGGTGACTTTGCTTAATGTGCATGCCATTTAACGCATGTTTGGCATGTCTTAGTTAGGCTTTAAGGTTAAAATTTCCTAAGTGTGAAAATATTCAACTTAAAGGGTGGTTTCATTTTAAGTAGTTTATTTGACTTGTCAATTTTATTTGATGATTTGATTTGGCTTGAATGAACCTACACTTAATTACTAAATGTTGTAAAGAGAAGAAAAGAGAAGAGAACTTCTCTTTCATCCCTATCTTAAGTAATTTCTAAGGTAGATTCATTAATGAATTTTCTTTAGTGAATATTTTATTATGTGTTTTAATTAACCCTAAGTTTAGATTTGTTATAAATAAACCTATTAAATAAGAAAGGCATCTTAGGATTAATTAAGCTGAATTACTATCACATAACACACAATCATTTATTTCTTTCCACCATGTATATCATGCCTATGAATAATCCTAAGCATAGTTATACATGCAATGCAAACTTTAGCACATTTTGATGATGAATGCTAAGAGATGTTGTTTATGAAAATTTGGATATTCCAATAATGCATGTTTTTATTAAGTAGAAAAGAGAGACTCTTTTATACATTAATCAAATGGACATTTACATGTATAAAAGACATAAGTGTGTACGACACTATTATTTTCTACATCAGCGGTGTAAGGTACATGACCTACTTGGGGCTACTTAAAGCTTCACAACCCTGGATGTCTAAACTAATATACCACTATTCATAAATACATGTGCATGTACAAAAGGAAAATAAATGGATGAAAAATCATGCAAAAGATTTTTGTTAGGTTTGGTTGTGCAATTTACATGTGTAAATGTGAAGAACCTTCTTAAGTCATAACGTAGAAGTGCATATGTATAGATTTAAGCAAGTGTTGTGTTCTTTTCAAATGAACTATACACTTTGCAAATTCTATACAAGCCCATGTTAAGAGAATAGAAGAAAATCACATAAAACACATCTTATGCTATAATCACATGGAAGCTTATAAGTACTTATAAGTAGCATCACTTCATTTTATTCTTTGATTTATAGGTTTTAAAAATAATTTTGATTTAATAGTGATAATAGCCACTCATATTCTTACTTTAACCAAAACATGCAATTTGACATAAAGGAAACATTTTATTTAATTGATTTTTCAAAAGATATGATGCATGACTTCATATGGCAAATAATATTTAGCATGCTTGGAAAGAAATAAAGTGATGTAAATACATGACTTCATTCACCCTAATTAATTCCTAAAGATAATCTTATGAAATAAGATCGTTTAAAGTGAATCAAAATTCTTTAAGGAGATTTCTAGTTTTCAATTTAATTTGACTTAGGAAATGTGAAAAGAATTTGTTGGTCCTGACCCATTTTCCCCATGTGTGAATTAGTTATGTCTAATTTTAGAACAATTAGGTTGATTTTATATTTTATTTAAGTTAAGGTGTGAATTAAATCCATTAATTACCCCTTACCTATACCACTTTAACATAATTAATCAAACAATTATGAGCCAACATATGATATGCAACCACATGGAATGTAAATCAGCAATGCACCTAAGAAAGAAAGGGCCTAATGAAATTGGGTCATAATTATTGATGAATTACGCTAAAGGGTTTTCATTAAGTACTTTCATAACCTTCCCACACATGTGAGTTGGATATAATTTCCTTAAATTTACCTTAGGTTTTTGAACACCTAAGGATCTACCTAGGAAGAGATTGTTTAATTTCAGATTGGTTTTGAAAGTTTGATTAGACTAATTAAGTAGATCATTAGTGGATTAATCCTTAATTATGTTTGGATTAAGAAAGAAAGGGGGTTTAGGGAATAACTTAAGGAAAATATCCCAAACCCATCCCATAAACCTCCTCTTCACTTAAATAATATTTAATTATCTCAATTAAGGGATTAAATCATTGTTCATATGCTTAATTACTCTTAATTATATTAATGGGTGAATTAGGGGTTCATTAATTAATTCCCATAATTAACTCATTAATAAATTCCAAGAAAATTAAGGGAAACATAGTCATCCCACTGAACATGCTTAAGAAATTTGGAATTAATTAATTAAATAATGAGAGAGTAATTAAGATTTTTTAGGTTTAAATTAAACCATAATTAAGGAAAATCCACAATTCAAAATCAATTAGAAGTAATTTTATTGGGTTCCCTCTAAAATACCTTTAAAATGAGGCCCCATTTATATTGTTTGGATTTTTCTACATTTAATTATGATTTTATGAAGTTTTTGTGATTAATGCTTAAGTAAATATCAATATTAATTAACTAATCAATGCCATGGACGCGACATGGCGCTTGCTTGATAGGATTAGTTATTTAAGTTATCATATCATGTGTCACGTCAACTGGCGGCGTAATGCACTTTTCCCTAGGTCATCCGATCAAGGATCAAATGGCCAAGGTTAATCTTGTGGTTATAAAGGATTTAAATCAGTGGATCTAATCATTTTAATCATGGTCATCCATCCAAAACATGCGAGATGGACGGCCCATGATTCATCCCTACCTAAGTGGAGAGCGGAGGTCATCATCCTCCATGGCTTGATCCGCTCACCTAAGCTCGGTGAGATTTATCCCACTCCATCAAGAGGTGTGGGAAGAACATCCAACTAGATCTAATGGGATTACAATTCCCTTCACAAAAGACCAAGCAATTTTCAACATAGGATCGGTTTTTAGTCACCTCACAGATGTCATTGGCTTCCAATGGAGGTAGCTTCATCTAGAGATGAAGCTCTGTTGAAAGTTTCAAGATTTGATTTGAAGTGGATCATCCAATTGACCAAGCTCCCCTCTAATGGCTTATGGCTTTGATCAAAATCCCCCTTCTGGTGGCTTGGAGACGTGGGAAACACTCTGGGTGAGCTCGACTAGCTCCCTTGATGGTGCTTGAAAAGTGAATTTGGATTTGCTGTAGAATTGAGTGACTTGGAATTTCACCTCAGCTCCCCTATTTTGGCTTTGAAGGAATCCAAGGAGGAGAAATTAAAATGAGCTTGGGAATGCTTGCCAAGGGTTGGAGAAGCTTGGTTTTAGTTCATAGGGCTTAATCGAATTCAGAGCCTATGCATTGAGTTAAAATGAGGGGGAGAATATCTCCCCTTCCTTGTATCAGACGGCCAAGAGCCATCTTTCCATTTTTGGTCAATTGAGGAGACTGATTGGGTTGTTTATGCTGTTAAGGACTCCATGTGGTTTGGTAGAGAAGTGGAGGAGAGGAAGTGCACATGTGCTAGGTGAGAGTAGGAGGTGATCCAAGTGGAGAATTCCCATTGGAGGGGTTAATTTGAACTTGGGTTGGGATATGGTTGAGCCGAAACCATTGGGTCATGTTCACCACCTTCCTTAGTGTTCATGTGGATGACTAGGAAGATGTCAAGTGGCCATGAGAAGGAATTGGCTAAATTCCAAGTGAATTTGGCCATAGGTTACCCACAGACCTAAGGGGAAAATGATCATTTGGCCTTGATTTTAGTTTGGGTAGATTTGAGATGATTGACAAACAAGTTGTGCCAATTTTCAATGAATTTGGAGTTGATTTGATATGATTTAGCTCAAGTTGACCAATTGGTCAAATTGGGTCAAACCATGGATTAGGTCAAGTTCAAATGATCATTTGTAGCCTATAGGTGTCATTTGTTTGGTTCAATTTGATTTATATTTGGTTTTGCTTCATTTGAGTTCACTTAGGTCAAATGGGTCAAGTTGACCAATTTAACCCATTTGACTCAATTGGGTTAGGTCATGTGTTGTTTGAGGCTTGGTTGATCATTTGAAATGTATTGCAAGCTATAGTTTCAGTCAATTTTGGTTTGATTTGATTTCAAGTTGATTTGACCTTTTAGGTCAAGTTAGGTTCATGGTTAATTGGGCTAAGTTGACTTTAGTTGGCCAATTGAGGCTTGGTCAAGTTCAATAAGTGATTTAGAATGAATTTGACCCACTGGTCGCAATCAATTTGGCTTAGATCAAGATTTGACCCATTTTAACTTTTTAAGACAATTTGGGTCAATTTGGGTCAACTTGGGTCAAGTGGCCAATTAGGCTAAGTTTGGCTCAAATGATGACTTGGTCATGTTCAATTATTGATTATGGATTGGTTTAGATCAATGGTTTCAATCAATTTGGCCTATGGTGGATTTTGGCTAGTTTAGGTTTCATTTGGGCTAAGTGTTGACTTGGTCAAAGGTTAGGTTGGACTTGATTTGACCAAATTTGAGTGATTGATCATCCTAGGATGATTGTTCCTCATAATGTGAGGCTTAGATGGGCTTAGTTCCATCCAATTTGGGTTGGATTAGAATTTGGCTCAAAAATGGTGCTTTAGGTCACTTTGGGTCAAGTGAGCCTAAATGGGTCAATTGACTTGATCAAGTCTTGATTCAAGTTTGGTGAACTCATATATGGACTTATGATTGAAATATAAATCCAATTACAAATGATTTGTAGTCAAATGGTTTTTGATTCATTTGATAATTTCAAGTTCAAAGGATGAACATGGGTTTGATTTGGGTGGGTTTGATATTGGTTTGATAATTGAAGTTTATGTTTATATTTGGGCATGTGATTGAAGGATTGATTATTTGAAGAGAAAATCCAAGGGTTCAGATTGATTTGAGAATGATTTGGCTAAGTTCAAGAATTTGACTTCAAAGCATATAAGTTAGATTTTGGTTAGATTTGTATTTGAGTTTTGAATTGATATTGGTTATTTTAATTTATATTTCATTTATATTTATGACTTTTAATGAGAATATAAATGGGTTATGAGAAAATATTTTGAATTTAGAGTGATTTAGATTTGTTTGATTAAGTTCAAGAATTTGACTTGAAAGGGTATAGGTTGGATTTAGGTTGGATTTGGATTTGTGTTTTGGATTTAGTTTTATTATTTGAATTTATATTTCATTTATATTTGTGAATATAATTGAGAATATAAATGGGTTATAAGAAAATATTTTTAATTTGGAGTGATTTGGATTTGATTTGAGCTAAGTCCAGAAGATGAAGTCAAAATGGCTTAGGAAGGTTTCAGATTTAGAATTGATCATGGATTTCAATCATTCAAAATTGATTCATAATTTGGATTTTGGAATTGATTTGATGATTTGAGAAAATTAATCATGTTGGAATTGATTTAAGGTTTGATTTGGAGTTGATTTGAATTTTAGAATATTAATTAAGTTAAAATTGATTTGAGATTGAAGTTTATTTGAATTTGAAGTTGATTTGAATTTGAAGTTTGACTTGAAAGAAAGAAGTAATGATTTGGTCCAAGCTAAAGTGTAGGCAAGTTTTTCCTAATATCCCTAAGGCATGACCTATTTCTTTGGCTAACTCTTCTAAGTCTCTAGGGTTAGGTTAAGTGTTCACCTAATCACCAGAAGTATCTTAAGACTAAGGAACTCTTAATGTCTAGAGGAGTCCTATGTCTAAGATGAAGAAGTTGAAGCTAACTCCAAAAGTGAGGTCAAAGGCAATAGGTGTGGTATGGCCCGACAAGGCACACGTGTGTGTTGGAACAATAATGTCTGAGCGATCACATGCATATAAAAGCGATCTACTCCCTAGGTGTAGAAGGAATCAAAAGCTTAGTGCAACTCTAACATAAGAGTTTGAAGGAGGAATCCACTAGGGATTGAGTATGTGAGCTTTCCACTAGGGAAAAAAGGTTCAAGTCATCCACTAGGGGATAAGAGGTTTGATTTGATTTGCATCTTGTTGGGGAGAAAATTGATTTTATTTCTTGATTTATGATTTAGTGTTCCACCAAGGATGAAAATGTGAACCCTCCACTAAGGGAGCAAGTTCAAGTCATCAACTAGAGATAGGAGGTTGTGAAATCCATTGGGGTATTAGAATTTGGGATCCACTAGGGATGAAAATGTGAACTCTATACTAGGGGAGCAAGTTTGGATTGGATTGAATTGGTTCCATTGAGGGAACTGGAAAGGTTTACATCTCACTAAGGAGAAGCTGATTGATTTATTTTGTTTGTTTCATATGGTTTGACTCCACTAGGGAGGTTAATTTGATTTATTTTGTTTGTTTAGTTTGACTCCACTAGGGAGGAAGGTTGAATTTATTTCAGATTTTAAATTTTGAATTTTGAGATGGACCCTGTCAGTTTGCGATGGTCTGTACTTAGTAGTGGCCATGTTAGCCTTGACTTAGCTCAGATTTACCAATCCAAAAGGGTAGTCTACGAACCACATAGTCAGACTTTCTAACCAAAGGGGTTGTGTTTCAGTGTGCAGCAACTATATTAGGAAGAAAGAGTAGTAGACCTACATCTTCTGAAGTAGGGATCAATCGCTGGGGTGATCAATTGATAACACAACGAATCGAACCTAACCAAAGGCTGAATACCAAGTGAACATCATTGGGGGACTTAAATCAACTCAAAGATAGTTAAAATTAGTTTCATTTTTTAATTGTATTTGATGGATCCCAATAGTTTACGATGGATTTCATTGAGTAGGGGCCATGTTGGCCTTGATCTGGCTCAGATTTACAAATTCAAAGGGGTAGTCTACCAACAACATAGTAGGACTATCTAACAAAAGGGGTACCATTCAGATTTCAATGGATAATTTAGGGGAGAAAGTATGGGGACTCACATCTTCCTGGATGAAAGACCACTGGGGAGACATACTGGCAAGGTAACATGTCCACCTGACCTAGGGCTGCCCGTCAATTTGCGACAATCATGCTAGAAAGAATGTGTACTAGACTAACATTTTCTAAAGTAAAATGATCATTGGGGTAACTACTCAAGAGTAGTCAAGCAATTTCTTATATGGAGTTTTGCTAACACTGTCATAAATATAGGATGCTTTCTTGAGAATGGGGCCATTAGGGGTTTGAATTCCTAATCCACATGCAAATTAATTTATTTGTTTATCATGGACCCTATTGGTTTGCGAGGAATCATACTAAGAATGAGCATATTAGCCTAGACCAATCTCAGATTTATTGAACCAAGGGAGAATCTGTGCATCCACTGAATGGATTCTCTAACCACAGGGGTGGCTACTAGGAAAGGGGACTATCCAATCCATGAGTAACCCAGGTAGTGTCTAAGTGGGGTTGCAAAAAATGTGATATAAATAGAGTTCTTGCAGGGGAAGAGGCAATTAAGGGCTTTATCCAAAACTTTGGAGAGAATAATTTCTATAGGTATTCGATGGCCAACTCAAGGAGAAAGCGTGGGGACTCACATTTTTTAAGAGTGGTGTATCCAATGGGTGAGTCATAGCGAACATCAACCAACCTAAAGTGCCCATCGGTTTGTGGCAATCAGCCTAGGAAGAAAGCATTGGGGACTCACATCCTCCTATAGCAAAATTAATTGTCAAGATAGCCTGTCTTCGGCTCGACAGGTGCTATCCAACCTAGGGTGACTACTGAGTGAATGCCACTGAGGGACTTATATCAACTCAAAAGTAGTCAAGAGGAAAGGAGCCACTGGGGGACTTATCCTAAACCTCAAAAATACTTAAATTAGTTAGTGCATGATGGCTAGTTCAAGAGGAAAGCATGTAGGCTTACATCCTCTTTAATAGAGTCAACATGGGGTAGCTTATTGGCTATGAGTGAGGTTTATCAAACTAATAAGGCACTCATTGGTTTGCAATGGCCAATTCAGGAAGAAAGGATGAGGACTCACATCCACCATACAAATGACCATTAGGTGACATACTAGCATGGTAGCATGTTCCCGACCTAGAGCAACTAATGAGTGAGTCCCACGTGGGACTTGCTCCACATCAAAATACTTGAGACAAAAGATATGTGTTTGTTTTTGTGCTTGTGTTTAAAGGGAATAGGTTGTCACTTGGGTTATCTCACACCTATCCTAAACATGCTTTAAGAGTTGATGAAATGGTGCACAAATGGCAATTTTGATTCCACCAAAGGATGTCTCTTGGGTTATCTTAGTCATGTTAGTTGAAATAGGATGCCTCTTGGGTTTTCTCACACCTATTCTAGTAGCGTCGGGGAAATCATGTTCAACTTGTGTTTGTGTTATGAAAGAAGGATATGAAGCCTCTTGGGTCTTACGCTTACCCTAAACATGTAGTGGTGGATTCGCAAATAAGCAAACAATGCTTCAAAAGAAGAGAATATTTTGATGAATTGGAATAGAATTTTATTTTGAAGATAATTATTTTCAAACATAATTTTATGGGTAGTATTTCTTCAAATAGAGCCCATTAATTGGAAGCATCGGGTGTTCCCCTTTACAATCAATAAGCTGTTAAGATCCTCCTTGGTAGGCTTTCTCTATGATAAAAGGGCTTTCCCAAGTGGGTTCAAACTTGCCTCCCATCTTTCGATGGGCAACAATTGATCTCCTTAGAACTAGAATAAGCTCTCCTACTTGAAAAGCTCTAGGAGCTTGACATAGAGCTTGTGAGCTTGAATCATCTTAGCTTTGTATAACTCGAGGTTCTAGCACGCTCGTAGGCATCTCTCCTCCAAACCTTCGAGCTCTTCTAACCGCAACTTGGCATTCTGCTATGTAGTCATTTTACTACCCATTGCTATCCTTAGTGAAGGGAGTTGAACTTCTAATGGTTGAACAACTTCAGACCCATACACTAATGAGAAGGGTAGATTGTTGGAGTTCTATATGTAGTGTGGTATGCCCACAAAGCTTCAACTAGCTTCTCATGCCACTGTTGCTTGTATGTCAAGTGTTTTCTTTAGTATCTGGAAGAGAGTTTTATTGAACACTTCTGCTAAACCATTTACCATGGGGTAGTAGATGGTGGAGTATCTCCAATATATACTGTGTCTTTTGGCAAAGCTATTAATTTTGGTGCTCTTGAATGTAGTACCATTATCAGATATAATTCGTCAAGGCACCCCAAACCTATATATGATATGGTTCCTAAAAAAAGCTGAGCACATGTTGTGACCTCTTTGAGTGGGATTGCCTCGCACTGGAAAAAAATAGTCGGTAGCTAGGATGAACCAATGACCCTTGAAAGAAGGAGGATCGATAGGATCCACTATGTCAGTACCCCAACACTGAAATGGCCATGAGGCCAATGTAGGATGTATAATGTTGGGTGGTTGATGTAGGATCACCATAAGACACGATGGCATCTCTAGCTACATCTATGCAATCAGATCATCGGCGTAGTATCTAGTCTCTTGATCTTTGCTTTCATCTTGGACATTGATGTGCTCCATATACATGTACATCTATCATGATCTTATGAGATTTATGTTTGTCTAAATAACATAACCACATTTGATCGAAGGACTATTGGTATAAGGTGCCATCCATGAGAGTAGAAAGATCTCTAGTTCACCTGATGAACTTGTGATTTCTCTTGAGGTAGTTTGTCTCTAGTCAAGTATTCCATGAATGGTTGCCTCCAATCTAGCTTCACATCCATTTTAGCAACGACAACCTCCCCTTCAAGAAAAAGTCTCTCGATGAGTTCAGTGTCAATAAGGGATAGGACTTGTCTATTTGGGACCCTCACTGGAATGGACTCATCTTCCAGACATGCAATTTCCTTGATGAGTTTGGCCAAAGCATCTATTCTCTTCTCGAGACCTTGTAGATGGTGACCTCAGGGATTTGGGCCAACAGCTTCATGGTGTACTCGTGGTAATGATGAAGTTTAGGTTTTAGTACCTTGTAGGACCCGACAATTTGATTGATGACCAGCTGAGAATCCCCATAGATGTTGATGCTTTTGACACACACTGTAATAGCTAACTCAAGATTGGCAATCAAAGCCTCATACTCAGCTTTGTTGTTGGTGCATGGATTGGAGAGATAGTATGAGAATCTCATCACATCGCTTGATGTTAAGAGAACTATTCCTACCCTTTCCTAGAAGAGTAGATGGTGATTCTTCTCCTTTATGAAGCACCATCAAAATACATCCCAAATGATGATTGAGTCCTCTAATTTTTAATTTGTTCATCAGGAGGTCATCACAAAGTAAGAATCGGAGCAGGTGTCTTGCTAAGAAATCGCTAGTGCTATCCTTTCATGCATGAAGGGTATGAATGTAATATCAAACTGAGAGAATCATGGACCAACATACAACCGTCACGGATAACATTGGTCATACAATGAGATATTGCAATGGATTGATTCTTGAAATCAAGTCTACCTTATGAGAAAGCATGTAGTGTCATAGTTTTTGGGATGTAAAGATTAAAGCTAGGCAATGTTTCTCAATAGGTGGGTAGTTTGCTTCAGAAGGGATTAAATGGTTTAGAGAGAATTCTCCCTCCCTTCATTATTGGCTTGGGGTGTTGTTGTACAATAATGAGATCGCCCATAGTTACCTTTGATGAGCTCTAGCAAGCCTCTTAACATTGAGTTGCTCCAACTCAAAAAAAGTCTTCACTGAACTGTTGGGGAGTTCAGCATACTAATCAAAGGCTTTGCCAGCTAAATAACTGACAAAAAGATGGAATAATAATGCATCTCTACCACCAATGTTGCAAC
Source organism: Cymbidium sinense (assembly GCA_021442155.1). Classification (NCBI taxonomy): domain Eukaryota; kingdom Viridiplantae; phylum Streptophyta; class Magnoliopsida; order Asparagales; family Orchidaceae; genus Cymbidium; species Cymbidium sinense. The sequence continues at coordinate 63,357,309 of CM038231.1, forward strand.
AATGCAAGTATCCTATGTGGTATGGGTTTCATCAAAACTTGAAAGAAGGAGCACAAAACCTTGGATATTGGATAGCATCAAATTCTGGGTCTACCCTTTGGAACCAGTGAACCACCTTGGGCCCAATGCTTCTCTCACTTGCTGCTCAACCATGAGTTTAATATCCTTTTCTTGTACGGAGGTGCTATCCACTACCTTCTTATATAAGCTACTACTGCCTTGCTCTACCAGAGGTGAACTGTTGGCTTAGTCCAAGACATGCAACAACTCAGGATTACCTATCTCCTTAACATCAGGATTCTTTGGGCTTGATTCTAAAGTGCCAAAACTATTGCTATAAAATATTCAAGCCTCTTTCCCATCTTATCAATTTGTTCATCCTTCTATTTGATTTGTTGAAGGAGGTGTTGTTGAGTAGTGTCATCCCTACCTGAAACACCTTCCAAACTCACATCCTGAGGGAACCTGGTATCAACCATATGCACTCATTGAATCCTCCAATAAATCATCTTCATTGGGATCAAAGCTAACCTTTTCATCCTCTATCGGACCCATACCTAGATTTTCTTAACAGATCTGCTATAATATCATCTAGGATGTCCAATTACCGTACAAATGATCATGGTGATGGGACATTTTCATGAACAAAGATACATCTAACTCCCCTACTGGAGAGCTAATCTTGTGAGGACTACACTCACTTGAGGATACATGCTCATTACTATCACTCGATCTAGGTGGAGTGGTACACTTAAGAGGATCTATCATCATGGGGACAATAATACTATCTCCTGTCCTCTCTTGCTATCTCATGAGCTATGGTGGTGGTGGTGATGGCATAACCACGATGTTTATGAGGCCACTCCTCTTCACCAATCAAGTAGGAGGTCAGTGGAGAGCTCGCCTCAGCCAAGGTGTAGATGAAATGGATCTCTTGATGTACTAGATCACCAAACTTCTGATGTTGCCTTCATGGCTTTTGATTGAACTGTGGAAGATGGAAATTGCACTAGAGATGGAAGATGGAATGTGGATGGAGGCAACACCGACTCTCTACAGAGAGCTCTCCTCCCATGATGGGTAGTACAATAGAATGTCTAGATGACGGGTGGATCGTGGAAATCCATGAGGGTGAGGCGCTCACACCTCTCGCCTCTCTCTGCTAGTCACATACACTAATACACAGGCCTCTCTGGCCCTCTACTATCAGATGTGCTAGCCCACACTACAAGGGAGGACTGATTGTAAATCAAATTGGGCCCCAACCTAAGCCCTCCACCAAGAACTCTGTAGGCCAAAGATACCTCTCCTCCCTCTCTAGTATGAGCCTCATAACTGTGTGGAGGTGACCAGATCCTCCTAACATCTCCTCCCATCAGATAGAGAGGATGAAACTTGTTCTGTGGATCGAGGAGAAACTCTTCTATAACCCGAGAATTGCCTCCATCTCCTTGGCACACATGAAGCCGCTTGATCTCAATCTATGGCACCGAGTTCTATGAGGAACAAGATGGGAACTAGACCCTACCTCAGGAGACTATCCAAGCCGTGGTAGCCTTCCCTGGAAGAAGCCAACAAGTGCTCCACACTAGTGATGAACAACTAAATGCATGGGTGCGGGAACTACAACTGCTATGGGAACTACCACAGCCTTCCTCTTTAGTGAGGGAAACTTTAATCAAGGCATCTCAATGATGATGGCTGCACACCACCACACTCACAGTTGTGAGGTGTTTCCCTCACAAGTATTGGCCCCTCAATCTTGGCCAAGTGAATGGGCAAAGTCGGTCATGGAAGGCATCCAAGGAAAATCCATCCCAAAAGGAAAAAGTGAACATACTTTTGAGCCTCTAAATTGAACTTGAGAGAAACTTGACTGAAGTTCAATTTTGGAAAATAAACTCAATCGCTTATGTATTTTGCTAACTTTTTGAAATTAGAGTTTGAACCCATGCTCAATAATTTGAATATGTTAAGTGGGGCTCTTTGATTTTAGGAGAGATTTTTGAATGGATTGGAAAGGAGATTTTTGAGTTTAGAATCCATTTTCAACAAATTTGTGTATGTTGAAAATGGGTTCAAATATTTAAGAGATTTTTATGGTTCCATTGGTTCATATTTGAATTTTATTTTTGTGTTTGGTGACTTCATAAATTTGAGTATGTTAAATAGAGGGTCAATTGATTTGGAATTGCCCACTTAGCAAATTTGGGTATGCTAAATGAGTTGTTTGAAAATAATTTTCATCTTTTGTTTGCTTGCTTGTGAATCATGTGTGAATTTGGAAATGGAGACTTTACTTAGCAAATTTGTGTATACTAAATAAAGTCCATATCTAATCTTTTGTTTTGATTTTAAAAAGGGTTGGATTTTTACTTAGCAAATTTTGGTATGCTAAATAAAGCCCAAGTGTGTTTTCCATTTTGTATTGATTTTTGAAAAAGAGGATCTTTACCTAGCAAATTTGTGTATGCTAAATAAAAGAATCCAAATATGTTTTATTTTTTTTTTTTTGAAAAGAGGATATTTACTTAGCAAATTTGGGTATGCTAAATAAAAAGAATCCCAATGTGTTTTGTTTTTGGTTTTGATTTTTGAAAAGAGGATCTTTACTTAGAAAATTTGGGTATGAATAAATAAAGAATCCATTTGTGTTTGATTTTTATGATTTTGAAAAGCGGATATTTACTTAGAAAATTTGGGTATGCTAAATAAAAAGAATCCCAATGTGTTTTTTTTGTCTTGATTTTTGAAAAGAGAATCTTTACTTAGCAAATATGGGCATGCTAAATAAAGGATCAAATGTGATTGATTTTATTTTGAAAGAGGATCTTTACTTAGAAATTTGGGTATGCTAAATAAAGAATCAAATGTGATTGATTTTTGTGCTTTTAATTTTGTGTTATTTTTGAAAGGAGGGATTTCTATTTAACAAAAATGGTGTGTTAAATGGAATCCAATTTTATTTTGAAAAATGAAACTCTCATTTGACAAATTTGGGAATGTCAAATGGAATTTCAATGTATTTTGATTTTTATGATTATTGCAAAGTAGATTTCCATTTAACAATTTTGGGTATGTAAAATGGAAGGCAATTATGTTTCATTTTTCAAAGATGAACTTTTTGTGTGTGATTATTCTTTTTTTTATAAAAAAGTTGGAAATTCCAACTTAACCCATGTGGAATGTGTTGAGTGGAATTCCAAGTGGTGTGATTTTATTTGGAAATAAAGCCTCCACCCAATATATTTGGATATATTGAATGAAGAGGATTATTTTCAAATATGTATTTTTTGAAAAGAAAGAAATTCCATCTTGAACACATGTAAGATATATTGAAATAGAGTTTCATCTTTGTGGTATGATTTTTATTTGGAAATAAAATTTGCATTCAAAAAATTCGGGTATATTGAATGAGGGTAATCATTTTCAAATATGAGCTTTTTGAAAAGAAGATTTTTAATTTTATTTAGAAATGAAATCTTCATTCAATAAATTTGGGTATATTGAATGAAGATATTCATATGTGCTTTTTGAAAAGATGACTTTTATTTTGTTTAGAAATTAAATCTTCATTCAATAAATTTGGGTATATTGAATGAGGATGTTCATTTTTGCTTTTTGAAAAGATGATTTATTTTTTTTTATTTTGTTTGAAAATGAAATCTTCTTTCAATAAATTTGGGTATATTGAATGAGAATGTTCATTTGTGCTTTTTGAAAAGATGACTTTGATTTTGTTTAGAAATGAAATCTTCATTCAATAAATTTGGGTATATTGAATGAGGATGTATATTTGTGCTTTTTGAAAAGATGACTTCGATTTTGTTTAGAAATGAAGTCTTCTTTCAATAAATTTGTGTATATTGAATTAGGATGTTCATTTGTGCTTTTAAAAGATGATTTTTTTAATTTTGTTTGAAAATGAAATCTTCATTTGATAAATTTGGGTATATTGAATGAGGATGTTCATTTGTGCTATTTGAAAAGATGATTTTTTTTTATGATTTTGTTTGAAAATGAAATCTTCATTTAATAAATTTGGGTATATTGAATGAGGATGTTTATATGTGGGTTTTTTTTTAAAAGATGATTTTTTTTATTTTGTTTAGAAATGAAATCTTCATTCAATAATTTTGAGTATATTGAATGAGGATGTTCCTTTGAGCTTTTTGAAAAGATGATTTTTTTTTAGTTTGTTTCAAAATGAAATCTTCATTTAATAAATTTGGGTATATTGAATGAGGATGTTCATATGTGGTTCTTTTTTTTCTTAAAAGATAATTTTTTTTTGTTTAGGAATGAAATATTTATTCAATAAATTTGGGTATATTGAATGAAGATGTTCATATGTGCTTTTTGAAAGATGATTTTGATTTTGACTTTGAAATAATCCTACATGTAATAATCATGAAGATTGTTAAATTGAAAATATTTTATTATGTGAAATTTTGGAAAAGTGCTTTTGAAAAGTGAAGTTTTTATAAAGGATTTATTTTTTTCTTTATTTTTGGAATGAACCTTTCCTTAACATAGAAATGCTAAGAAACAAGGTTTTAATAATCTCTTTATTAAATTTTGTTTACCCTATTGGGGGACCCAACAAGGACTTTAAGACCTACATGGAGTGAGGTCCTAAAACCTAAAGGATGTTGGCTAGCTTAGCTTAAGAATGAAATAAACTAAGTGTCAACAAAAGAAGGATAGTCATGGACTCATATGAAATTCGAATCTACTATCGATACTTGGAGACAACGATCATGTACCAAAGATGAAGATAGGACCTATCTCCAGCAGAGTCACCAAAAAATTCTGTGGTGTTTTATTATCTCTCAAAACTCTTTTGAAGAAATTTGAAAAAATAATAATACCCTTATGTTTTTTTAACATTTAGATCCAATTTATTAGGGTGATTGGGTACACATTGAGAATGATGTACTATCTTAAGAGATGAAGTCACCATCGCAATGAACTAATCACCTAATAAGGACTCAAGGATGGGTCTTTGAATGTACTGAGATTCTTACACAACAAAAAGTAAATTTATTTTAACCTTAAGTTCTCTATAGAGGCAAGACACCATAGTTAATTACATCTTAAGGAATGAGATTCCTTAAGAATACACTCAATTAAGGTAAATGATCATTGTCTCCAAAGATTTCAAAGATAGGACTATCAATCAATTAGTTATTTTAGGAAGATCAAGTAAGATTGATCAAAAGGAGGGAGTTCTTATTGAAACTATACGGAATGCTCATAATACTAGAAAGCCTAGTGAGCATCCCAAACTATCCTATTGTTGGGCTTTATATTTTTGAAATTGAAGAGAATTATTTGTTTGGGCTGAATTTTTATTACAAAGCTAGGGATTACAATTCCACAACACAAGGTTGTAGAAATACATAAGAGATAAGGATTTATGCTTGCACCCTGCAAGGGGAAATAGCAATCTCAGATCCTAAATTTAGGGAGCTTTGGTGTGAGCTAAAGCACAACCTAAATCTAAAGCAAAAAAATAGGAATATGGTTTTATTGGTGTTTTCTTTGGAATAGAGAAAAGAAATGGCACCACATAGAGTTTAGGAATATATTATTTAAATTCCCAAATATGACATTATGGAATAAACATATTATCTCAAAAGATAAACATGTTCTCTTGTAATAGATTTGATCATTTCGATAAAAGACTCCTAAGGCTAATGGGTCTTTGTAGAGTATTTTCCTAACTACATGGAAAAGTAGAATAATGTTTATTTTATCGGATCATGGTTCCTATAAAGGCAAGCCTCTATAGTTAATTATATCTAAGGAAGGGTCTCTTCCTAAGAATACTCTTGACTAAAGAAATAAGTGGTTATTCATAAAGACTACTAAGGTAGCTTTCAAAGGATTGATTTTGGAAATTCAAGTGGGAGAGGTCCAAATTGGAGAGAGTTATTTTCAAGAGTCAACTAGGAAAAAGTAGGAATCTATTGATACTGGGATACCTAGTAGACATTTCAACTATCTTATGATTAGGCTTCAAATTTGGGATTTAATTTTAGATTTTGTTATCATTTTTTTAGAAATCTAAGGCTTAGATTCTCACAGCACAAGACTACAGAAATGCCTAGGGTTGAAGACTTATTCCTAAAAAGGATGCTTTAGAACCTAGTCTACAGGTGTTTCTAACACATGTCACCTACTTCTATCCTTGGGAATCATTGGTCATTCTCCTCACTTGAGGGAGCTAGCCTATCCCTGACTCTTCTAGACTTACAACTTGCCTTGAGAAGGCTACCAACAAACACCACATAAGTGCATTTTAAACCATAAGGCTAAGTCATATGAATGCAAGATGGCTGGGATATTGAATTTTTAGGAAAGAAATCTATGAACCTAGACTCACTCTAATCCCTAAGATCATGTAGGGTATGAAGATGCATATAACTAATGCATATTTTTAGATTTTTATGAATTTTGACTCAAGATTCATTTAAGGCCATAGGTATGCAATTTATGCCTAATGCATGCAATTAGAAAAAGGTTATGGGCCAAATCAAAAAAGAAGAAGGTGTTCTTCCATCATAGGATCTCAAAGGTCAAGCCTAGGTTCTCTGACAATGATGAAAGCCCTTCCTTAATGAAGAGTGAAATAATATGATTTATGCATGATTTTCAAATCCAGCTAAGTCATTGCAACAAATCTTATCTTGCTTTCATACCTAGGCTTTTCGTATGAAGATTATGAGTTGTATTTATTTTTATATTTTCATTGATTTAGTTGGGCAGAAAATTTAGTTTATCCTATGAGCGTCCAAGTCATCATAAGACAAACATAACATAGAAAGAAACCTAGAAAAGCATGGTTTCTATTGCACCCAAAAAATAAACTCAAATTAAATTAATAAGAAAAGAATGCTGCAATACTATACACTCAAAAGAAAGAAAATGGGCAGCCGAAGTTCTACCCTTATAACCCAGCTTAGAACTACAAGTTTAGATCTATGGGTCTTCTTTCCTGAAAGTCTTCTTCACATCCATCGAGCTCCACAGGGGACCACCGCACCATCTCCTAATTGGGTTAGATCTTGCTAATCCTAGACCCCATAGATCCTAATCTAATTCTATGTTAAAATTTACATTTTAAAAGCCAAAAAAAATCCTAAGCTTTGTAAAATAGATGTTAGGAAATACAAATAGAACACAAAGCAGTTTATATTTCAAAAAGATATGGGCTTAGCATTAGTTGCTTGGCAAGCCCACCTGTCCTATGGACTATGTTAAAGGATTTTCAACACCTACAAGCAAACAATAATTTTATAAATTTTATTTATTACAATGATCCCTTTTAACATAGTCCCCTACAAAAAATAGTATTAAATCTAGAAAGATCACCCCTAACATCAGCCTAATGACAAACAAGCATTAGTAATACACACACAGACATATGAAGTACAAAACCATATCATGAGGATTAAAAGAAAATCATAGAATGATCTATCCAAGATCTAGAGTCCGTGACCTAAGTAATCTAGTGTGTGTAAAAGAGGGGCTTGTGTGGTAAGGCTTTGCTAGGCTCTATTAAGTTCAAGTTTAAGTTTAAAGTTTGAATTTTCTTAATTATTACCATTAGTTGGTTTTAATTCAAATGGTTTAGCAGTTTAATTCCCATCTTTATGTTCATTTTATTTGGTTAAAGTAATATTTAAGTTTTCAAGAATGAGAAATAGAATGAATTTCATTTTTAGGTGAAACTTAGTTTATTTCACATCCTAAATCCTAATGAAGTTTCCAAAAGTCTAACTAAGATTCTTAAGTCTCTTAATTAATCCTTTTGATGTTATTTATTTTTGTATTTGATTTATGTTATTTCATTTGTTTGAATTACTTCATTTGATTTAATTTGTTTGATTTGTTTCATTTTGAATTAAGCTATGTGGGTTTCATTTGATTTGGTTCATGTTAATTTAAAAAGTTTAGATTAAAGTTTTATTTCATTCAATTTAATTTAAGTTATTAAACATGGATTTGTAAGCTTAAGTTTAAGTTCTTTAATAATTACCTTAAGTTTGTTCATGGATTTTAACCCAAAAGTACTTGAGTTATTTGATCTGATTTATTGTTTTAGATTCATTCTTTAAATTTATTAGGGATGAGTGATTTCAATAAATTTTATTGATAAGTTAATTAATAATTCTATTAACCTAAGGTTTTATTTCATTAACCTAAGATTGAATTATGATCACTTTAATTAAGGATATTTAGAGAAGTAATATTTTTTTTTTGAGTTAGAAATTAATTTGAATTACCAAATTTAATATATTAATTAATTTTTTTAACCTAATATTTGATTAACATTGACCCAAGATTTAGAAATAACAACTCTAATCTAGAGATTAATTTGAAAAATTTTAAGTAAGTGACATGCCAATTTCAAATGTTCAAAGTTTCATCTTGATTATATTTTTAATTAAGGAGTAATTAAGGTTTTAATTATTTCTTTAAAACTTAAATTAGGCCTAATTTAATGAGATTTAGATAAAAGTTTTATTTTTCATAATATCCTTATTAAAATATCTTCCAATGAGGGTTTATTCATAATTTTTGGATGTTTGGTTGATTTACTTTGGTTTAATTAAATTCAAGTTATTTAATTGAATTATTTAATTCATTTAATAATTATAATTAAGGATTAGTTTAATTGAGTTTAACTAATGTTTGTAATGTTCATTGTTCATTTGAGTGATTTAGATTGTTTGATTATAATTCCAATTATTTCATTAAGATTAATTGATTTAATTAAAGTATTAATAAGCATGTGAAATTGCAATTTCCATTAAATTTGTGAATTAAATCTCAAAAATTCATCTAAGGTGTGTTTATGCTTAATTTCATTTCCAAAGTTTCAAATTAATTGATTAGTAATTTGAGAATATAGTTTGTTTTTTTTAAATTAAACCCAAATTAAAAAAATCCAATAAAATTGGGATTTTAATGGATTCCTCTCATCAAGATGAATCCATAGAGCCTTTATTTGCATTTTTCTTTTTTTCTATGATTTTAAATTTAATTTCTTAATTAATTTAAACCGCACTTAAAAGTGGCGGATCCACGCTAACCGCGGGCATGGAACTTGCATGGCCACATGGCGGGCATGATTGGTCCACATGGAGCTTTGGTGTCCGTGCAGCCGTCACATGGGGACAATCGGACCGTCCGATCGTGGAATCAGTCACGAGTCCTTAAGGGATTTAAATCAAAGTGCACCACATGGATTATCCATCAAATACATGGATCGATGAGAGCTCGCCTTCATTCCTATAAAACCATCCATCTTATTTTTCTAATAACTTTTGATCTAGGCAATGAAATCACACAATTTCAATTTCAACATGATCGTTGAAGGAAATCCTATGATTCTATATGGCATGATCTCACTAGTGATTGTATTTTGTTTGAAAATTACCAAAAATGAATTACTTAAGAGAGATGAAGGGGGTGTTAATGACAAACCTGATCCATTGCTCGATCAGCTTTGAAATTGATTCATATAGCTTCGATTCTTTGAGAGATGATCATGTGCCAATGGAATTTAGCTCTCTCTTTGTAAATTCCTTCCTAGACCAAGTCTTAGCTTGCAAATTTTAGTTTGTTCATTCTCCAGCTTCCCATCACTCAACAAGATGAGTGGGGGGCTTGATTTGGATCACCTCAAGCCTGTAACTTGTGTGTACCTTCAATTTGGGGTGAAATCCTCCTTTAAATTTCACCATTAGAGGAGCTTAGTTCATTCACACCATTTTGGTGGTCAATTGGTTAGGGGAGGAGTTGAAATTTCTTCTATAGCTCAGTGGTTTGGAAATGAATTTTGGGAAGCCTTGGATTCCTTGCTTGATTTTCCTTTCCACATCTCTTTCTCTTCTTCCTCTCTTCTTCTTCTTTTCATCTTTCTTTTTTTGAGAAGTCAACTTCCCCTTTTTGGCTCTTGTTTGCTTGATTTCCCTTCATTGCCTTCACTTGAAGGTAGCTACCTTTATTAAGGGGTGGAGTTTGGCTTATTGGGGAAGAGGAGAAATTCAATTTCCTTTCTTCCCTCTTTTCTTTATTTATTTTATTTTATTTTTTTATTTTATTTGCTGATTTTTTTATTGATTTAATGGTGAATTTCATTTCATATTAACCAATTAACATAAATGGATTAAATTTGGTTAAATTTTAGTGGGTTGACTTTTTGGCCAAGTGTGCCCACTTATGCCAAACCTAGGTTGACTAGAGTTGACTTTAGGTTTGGCTTTGAACTTCCATTTTATTTTCATTGATTTACTTGATTTAATTTATGTTGGATATTTGAATTGATTTTGCATCAAAACCAAGTAGATTGGAGTTAGCTGAAAATGCATTTTCTAAGTTACTAAGCATAGTGACTTGGATATTGAATTAGAAAATCTCTATTTGAACTTGAGAACTTCTCATTCCTAAAATGAGCTCTTCCAAAAATGTGGTCAACAAATGGACCCCCAATATGTGTAGTGGATCTGCCAGAATACACTACACATATTGGTGTTGACCATATTGATTAACATATAAGCATAAACTTAGGGTTCCAATTCATGATTTTGATTTTTGATTTGAATTTTTGTTTAGGTTTTGATTGTGAAAGATAGATATATGTATACCTATCTTTGCTTGATGTGGGTGTGATTCATTCAGAAACTTAACTTCATTAAGTTCTAGGATGAATAGAATGCCATTAGAATGGAATCAAAGAATGATCAATTCCCAATGCAATCATTATGCTCAAAGAAGATGCCTTCAAAGGACTTACTCATAATTGAGAATAGTGGTGATCCATGTGATTAGCTAATAAGATGGGGCTATTAAGGGCATGATCCATCCTAGTTAGCTAAAGAGAGGAGAGCGGTCTTTAAAGACATGATCCAATCCTCAAAAACTATGCTGGGCAGAAGAGGCTTGAAATGCTTGATCCTAATCCATAACACTTTGACAAATAAACAAGGGTCACATGGACTTAATCCTATTTGAGTAGTCCAAGAAAATGGGGCTTTCAATGGCTTGATTCATTAGTTCTTTGAATAGGAAGCCAGGGGACTTACTGAGGATGCAATTGAGGGACTTACTTTACATAGAATGTCATGGACTTAATGTAGAAAGAATCCAAAAGGGATTTACATCTTGGCTATTAAAAGGGTCAAGAGTCTTAATCCAATCTAAATTTCTTATGTAAGATGAAAAGGGTCACAATGACTTGATCCATTCATGCACAGAGTAGGATGCCGATTGGGGACTTACTCATAGATATTTAGAAAGAATGTCGACTAAGGGACTTACATCTTTCTGGCTATTAGAAAGGGGTCATAAAGACTTGATCCAATCTAATCCTATGTAATGAAAGGGTCACAATGACTTGATCCAATCATGTACAAAAATAGATGCAATGGGACTTTATGTTTAGAAAGAATGACTGGGACTTACATCTTTTGGCTATTAGAAAGGGGTCATAAAGACATCCAATCTAAATCACCTGTGTAACATGAAAGGGATCACAATGACTTGATCCAATCATGTATACAAAAGTAGGATGCCGATTGGAGACTTACTCTGAGATGTTTAGAAAGAATGCCGATTAAGGGACTTACATCTTTATGGCTATTAGAAAGGGGTCATAAAGACTTGATCCAATCTAAATCTCCAGTGTAACATGAAAGGGGCCTTGATGGCTTGATCCAACCATGTACACAAAAGTAGGATGCAGGGACTTGATGTTTAGAATACCACTAAGGGACTTACATCTTTTGCTATTAAAAGGGTCATAAAGACTTGATCCAATCTAAATCTCCAAGATATGAAAGGGGCCTTGATGATCCAATCATGTACACAAAAGTAGATGCTTGGGACTTACCTAGATGATTAGAAAGAATGCCACTAAAGGGACTTACATCTTTAAGCTATTAGAAAGGGGTTATAAAGACTTGATCCAATCTAAATCGTAACATGAAAGGCATTAATGGTTTGATCCAATCATGACAAAAGTAGGAATAGGTGCCACAAGGGCTTGCTCCAAACCTACAAAGATAGTTTTCATGGAATGGTGCACAAAGGCTTACTCCAAACCCAGAAAAATATGAGAAAGGTGCCATAGAGGGCTTGCTCCCATCTCAAGTCATGTATAGAAAGGTGCCACAAAGGGCTTGCTCCCGACCTATAGGTGATATGAATGAGAAAAAGGGGTCAAAGTGACTTATTCCTAATCCCCAAAAGTTTTGACTAATAAGCAAGAGTCTCATGGACTTGATCTTTACTTGATTAGTCTAACTTGATGAAAGGGTGATGGAAGGTTTGCTTCCATTTCTTGATTTCACTAATACTTCTTACACATGAAGAAGTTTAGTGAAGAAGGTTTCAAAGAGTTGGAATTTATTTTTGATGGAAGACTTGGGTATATTTTGAACCCAATGCTTTACTATGACATGAGCATAGAAGTTCATTATTTTTATTTCTTTCTTCTTTTTATCACAAAGTTACAATGAACCATACTTAGATGTCTATTCCATTGAAGGAAAGACATCATAGGGTACTAACCTAAGAATTCTACCTCTTTGAGCTTGCATGTGACTATGCAATTCTTTAGGCAGTAAGAACCAAAGTCAACCAATGCTTCTCAAATAGAATTTATTTTTCTTTTTGTTTGGACATGTACGTCATTTTAGCTTTCTTGACATGAATCAATAACTTATAAGGCCTTCTCTTGGATTCAATAAAGATCAAGAGATTCTTTTATATCTTTCTAAAGTGAATGAGAATCAAGATATTCTTTTGGATTCTCAAGGGGACAAAATTTTTTTTTATCCCAAATAAATAAGGGAATTGAAAGGATTAACTTATTAGAGAAATTAAGATTCTCCTGATAAGTTTGAAATTGAATTTCTTCAATTGATTTGTTATTCTTTTAAAGGAAATATAAAAAAATTTCATAAATGTCTTTGATTAATTTCTTATTTTTGCATTTTTATCCTTCTACATTTTACTACAAGGTCTTTGAAATTACTTCAAAAGTAAATTTCAAGATTGTATATGTAGTAGGATTGTTCTTCAAATCATATTGTTTTATTTTTTTCTTTTCTTTGGCAAGATTTTCAATATAACCCTCTACCTAATTGAAAGTGGGTTACAAGAAATCTTGATCATGACCTTTTGTAAAATTGCCCCAATATTGAGACAATGATATGACTCTATAACAGAACATTCTTGTAAGGATTCTGAATGTCATGTCATAAGCTTTCAATTTTTCTTTTCTAGAATTGCTTTATTTGATAATTTTCAAATAAGTTGTCCTTCTTATGCATGAAAGTATTTTTGATTTTGAAATGAAATATGGGTAATATGAACCCATTTTCAAGGTAAAGATTGTACCCTAGTCCCAAGATGTGGGTGATATAATGATGTTAGCTAACCAAGAAGAATATTTTATTCTCATGTACAACCATCATTTTCTAATCTTTTAATTTAGCAAAATTTCTCTTTTCTTTTGGAATTTGACAACAGTCATCAAGGGACTTAGTTTATGGAAATAGCATCAAGCTTAAGTTTATAGACCGCTACATCTGGAGATCATTTCAATTTAATTCTAGATAAAGTAGTCTTTAAACCCAAAAGATAGCTTGATCAAATTATCGATAGCTAACTCATTAAAAAGTTAGATTATTGATATCAACTTGTCAATTATGGAATTGGATTTTTCTTCAAATTCCAAGGGGCATCCTGAACTTGAAGTCTATATGAATTTACATCTAAACAACATTCATGCAATAGAGTGCCTTTTGAAAAGAAAGTTAGGACCCAAACAACTAAGCTTTTTTAACTTGCAATGGCTCTATGACTCCATAATTTTCTTGTTTATGGTTATAGAAACTTGCAATCAAATGAGTATACTCAATGCTATACAAAGGATATGGACCCCTGAAAAAAAAGATCCACTACCTTTTCTTTTAACCTGCCAAGTGAGCTCACCCAATCATGGCAAAGGCAAATATGACAAAGTATGAGATATCGCTTATTTTTGTTCAGCTAGGGACAATTTTTGACTTCTAACTCTACCACTTTATTTTGCTGTGGAGAAGTTTAAAGTTAAAATGTCCATTTACAATGGGTATTTTTGCTTCATTTGAAATGGAATTAGAGTATACTCAATAGAATCTTTGTCATTCAAAAGATATGGAATCCTAAAAAAGAAGATCCATTATCTTTTTATTTAACCTGCCAAGTGAGCTCACCCAATCATGGAAAAGGCTAAGATGACAAAGCATGATATATCTGAATATTTTAGCTAGGGATAATTTTTTTGACTTCTAACCCTACCACTTTATTTTGATGTGGAGGAGTTTAAAGTCAAAAATGTCCACATGCTTAGAAATTTTAGACTTCATCCTTTTGCTCTTGGATATAGTCCTTCCATCCCTTTACTTTTCTTTCTTTTTGTCTTTAGGTAATTTTCTAATTTCATTTCTTTATGAAAGGTTACACTTGGTAATTTTCCTAGTTACAAGATTCACTAAGAAGATAGATGTATTTGACTCATTTCCATAACATTTCACTCTTTATGAAATGACTCCACTAAATGATTTGCTAGGAAATTTGATGTATTTGACTTTTTGTCCAAATACAACATTTGATTGATTGACTTTTGATATGATTCAAGTCTTTGCTTGATTGATCATATAATATGATCCAACATTTCAATTTCTTTTTCATCTTTTCATGGAACAACAAATCTAGTAAAGCCATTTAAAATTGGAAAAAATGACTTTCTAAAGATGTTACGCTTCTGATTCAAAATTATTTAGTGGAGTGAGTCATTTAAGATTGGCATAATGACTTCCTTGAAAACTTTACACTTCTGAAATTAAAATTTTTTAATGGAATCAAATATTTAGTGAGGTCATTTAGGAGTAGCTAAATGATATCCTAAAGACTCAACACTTTAGGATGAATATGAACATCCTTCAATAATCAATATTGTTCTTCTTTTTCTTTTCATTTGATTCCTTTTTATTCTCTCTCTTTTTCTATTTGGCCTGGATAGGACCATTCAAGAGCATTTAAAGATGTTACATTAATTCCTAAGTTGCTCTTTTTATGTTTGTATTTTATCTTCAATCTATAATGTGATTGATATTAAGTTCTTTTTCTAGGTTTAGTTTTTAAGATTGAATTTTCATGAAGTTGAAAACTTCTTTCTTTATTTGATTGAATTTATATGGCACCATCTTATCAAAGCTTGATTGGAATTGAGCCTATATAAATTCACTTTCACATTTATAATTGATATTGATGGTTCAATATAAATTTTGGAGATATTCTTCTTTAAATTTTCTACATCGACTAAGATGTTAATAAGTTCTTAGTAGTCTATCTTTATCAAAGAAGATAACCCTAGAACTTCTTTATAGTGGAATGCCACATCAAGAAGTCACTTATAATTAAGTAAGAAAAATTACATAATTATGTAATGTCTTGCTTTACTTTCATATCTTTTTTATTTATATTTTATTTTATTTCATTTTGTTTTCAATAGAGCATTACGATGCTTGATTTTTCAAGCAACCTCTAAGATGGGAAAACATCACATTTTGAAGATGACTTATTTTCCATTTCTATTCAATGTTATTTGAGGAGGTATGACTCTACCATTTTGAATTTGATTTCAAGAATTTACTTTTGGTATGGAGGGAAGGTAGGTCTAACTCTATTCTCAATAGACCAATAGACCTCATGATCTATTCATTTAGAGGATCATCATTTAAAAGAGGACCCTCTAGGGTAAATGATATGCTATTAGATAGTCAAGTTTGATTTGCATTCTTTTATAGCACATATAAGATTAAAGGTAATCTCAGCTTGCAATGGAATCTTTGACCACCATACTTGACATTAAGACAATGTCAAATAGTTCATAAGACATTGCAAAGGATTCTCCTTAGATTCACTTTATATTGAAAGTACATAATGCCTTAGTCTTTGAATAAAGAAAACTAGTGCTTTCTTCATTCATTTGGATTGACAAAGTCCTAAGTGATTTATCTATCAACTAGAGATAAAAGTTTCATATTTTTACTCTAAGAGATAGAAATATCCCACTTAGGACCCAATCCTAAGGTCATGATTTCTTTAGAAGGATTAAATCCTTCATTTATTTTCTTTTCTAGAATTAGCCTTAAAATTAATTAAAGCCATTCAAAAAATATCATTTCATTTAATGAGAGGAAACTATCATTAAGGAAGTTGATTTAAATTTATTGGTTTAGATTTTATTCATTTCAACTTTATTAGGATAATTAGAATTCTCGTTCGCTACCCTCTATTTTCTTCTATTGACTAGGAGCAAAAGTGAATCCCATCACTTTTATTTTTTGTTTATGTCATGTCATCTTCCTCTTTTGACTCTCTCCTAAACTCTTAAGAATTTAAGGTGTTGAAAAGGTCTAAAAGATGGTTACCTTCAAGTCACTCCTTAGATTTGGCCAATTAGGTTGAACAACTAATTTTCCAATATTCTAGTGGACTTGTGGAAATAAATTAAGATTAAAGCTGATTTGCATTTATGTAAACTTTTCTTCTATAAGGATAGAAGATTTACATTTAGTTCCTTAATTAACCTCGGCTATGGTCAATAAGGCATTCTCTTTTTGGGATGATTTTTTTTTATCCTTCTTTTATAAATGCAATTCAAACTTCAATCATGGTGGTAAAGGGGCAATAGGCACAACTATGACTCCTTTTGATTTAGATTTTCTCAAGATTTGAAGGAACTCCTTTATTTCAATCTACATCCTTAGGTATTTGCCACCTTTGAATGTAGTAAAATAAAGGGTATCCATTCAAGGACCTTATCCTCATTCTCTTTAGCTTTATAGTCAAAGTAAGATTAAGGATAAGTTTAACTTTGAGACTTTATTTTTGGAGATTTGCTTTTCAAATCTTGAAGTACTTTTCATACTTTTTTTAATTTAACATCTCTTTTCCATATTGGAATGGTTTCAAATCTGTCTTGACTAGATTTAGGTCATAATAATGACTTGTTATTTATTTCTCTCACCTCTCATTTTATTTCAGGATTTGGTTCCAGGACCCAATCATTTAACTATGATTAATGAAGAGTTTTAGAACCTCTATTTAAGATGTTGGATAAGCTCCACCAAGAATGAAATGGAGAGGTATCCAATGGAATGAAAGCCTAGTACACCATCGATATATAAAAATAACCCTTTATTTCTAAAGATGGAGAGAGGAACCAAGTCTCCAACGGAGTCACCAAAAAATATTTTGGTGTTTCTCTAGAATAGAAAAATAAATGACACCACATTGAGTTTAGGAATATTTTATTTAAATGACCAAATATAGAATTAAGGAATTAACATATTATCTTGAAAGATAAACATGTTCTCCTATAATAGATTCAATCATTACAATAAAAGACTCCTAAGGCTAATGGATCTTTTGTGTATCAGAGTATTTTTTCCTGAACTATATGGAAAAGTAGAACATGATTTATTTTATCCTGGGATCATGGTTCCCTATAAAGGGAAACCTCTATTATTAATTACATCTTAGGAAGAGTCTCTTCCTAAGATACTCTCGATTAAAGAAATAAGTAGTTATTTCTAAAGACTGCTAAGGTAGCTTTCAAAGGATTGATTTTTGGAAATTCAATTGGGAGAGGTCCAAATTGGAGAGAGTTATTTTCAAGAGTCAACTAAGAAAAAGTAAGAAATGTCTATTGTTACTAGGATACCCAGTAGACATTTCAACTATCTATGATTGGGCTTTAAATTTGGGATTTAATTTTAGATTTTAGGTTGTCATTTTTTTAAAAATCTAAGGCTTAGATTCTAGTAGCACAAGACTATAGAAATGCCTAGGGTTGAAGACTTATTCCTAAAAAGAATGCTTTAGAACCTAGTCTACAGGCGCTTCTAACACATGTCAGATGCTTGACCTAATTCTATCCTTTAGAATCATTGGCCATTCTCTTCACTTGAGAGAACTAGCCTATCCCTAACTCTTCTGGACTTACAACCTGCTTGGAGAAGGCTGCCAGCTAACACCACCTAAGTGCATTTTAAAATCATGAGGGTAAGTCATATGAATGCAAGATGGCTGAGCTATTGCATTTTTAGGAAAGAAATCTATGAACCTAGACTCACTCCCTAATCCATAAGATCATGTATGAAGATGCATCTAACTAATGCATATTTTCAAATTTTATGAATTTTGACTCAAGATTCATTTTAGGCCATAGGTAAGCAATTTATGCCTAATGCATGCAATTAGAAAAAGGTTATGGGCCATATTAGAATAGAAGAAGGTGTTCTTCC
Organism: Cymbidium sinense; assembly: GCA_021442155.1. NCBI lineage: Eukaryota > Viridiplantae > Streptophyta > Magnoliopsida > Asparagales > Orchidaceae > Cymbidium > Cymbidium sinense. Next base: position 63,375,683 of record CM038231.1, read on the forward strand.
ATCATAGGCTCTCAAAGGTCAAGCTTAGGTTCTATGAAAAAGATGGAAGCCCTGCACTAATGAAGAGTAAAATAATATAATTTATGCCTAATTTTCAATATCCAGCTAAGGGCTTGCTACATATTTTATCTTGCTTTAATACCTATGCTTTTCATAAAAAATTTAGTTTATCCAATGAGCCTACGTTGAGGCAGTCATCTCAGCACAATCATAGTATGAAAAGAAACCTAGAAAAGCATGTTGTTTCTATTATGCACCCAATGTAAATCAAGCCAAAATTAAATTAATAGAAATAGGCCAATGCAGTCGGGTACTGTTTGTTGTACACCTCGGAAGAAAGAAAAATGTGTAGCCGAGTTCTACCATTATACAACCCGACCTAGAACTACAAGTTTAGATCTATCCATCTTCTTTCCAGGAAAGTCTCCTTCTTCGGGGACATCCATTGGGCTCCACAAGGGACCACCACACCATCTCCTGGTTGGGTCAACTCCTGTTAATCCTAGACCCCATAGATCCTAATCTAATTTTAAGCTCAAATTTACATTTAAAATTCAAAAGAAATCCTAAGCCTGCAAAAAAAAATGTTAGAAATACAACAACACAAATCTTTATATTTCACAAACATATGGGCTTAGCATTAGTTGCTTAAAAGCCCATTCCTGGACTATATAAGGATTTTCAACACCTACAAGCAAATAGCAATTTTATTATTTTTAATTATTACAACAATCCCTTTTAACACAGTCCCTTCAAAAAATAGTGTTAAATCTAGAAAGAATGCCCTAACATCCAGTCTAACGAGAAAATAATCCTAGGCATCTAGTCTAAAGCAATACACCACACATACATGTGAAGCACAACACAACATATCATAGGATATTAAAAGAAAATTGCAGAACGCTCTATCCTAGATCTAAAGTTTGTGACCTAAGAAATCTAGTGTGAGTGAAAGAGGGGTTCGCGTGGTAAGGCTTTGCTAGGCTCCTTTAAGTTCAAGTTTAAGTTTGAAGTTTGAATTTGTTTAATTTTTACCAATTGTTGGTTACGATTCAATTGGTTTAGTGGTTTAATTCCCATTTTTATGTTCATTTTATTTAGTTAAAGTAATATTTAAGTTTTCAAGAATGAGAAATAGAATAAATTTCATTTTTAGGTGAAACTCAATTTAATACATTAATGAAGTTTTCAAAGTCAACTAAGATCAAGTATCTTAATTAATCCTTTGATGTTATGTTTGATTTAATTTATGTTTCATTTGTTTGAATTACTTTGTTTGATTTAATTTGTTTGATTTGTTTCATTTAATTAAGCTATGTTGGTTTCATTTGATTTGGTTCATGTTAATTTAAAGAGTTTAGATTAATTAATTTTTTTAACCTAAGATTGAATTTGATCACTTTAATTGACTTAGGATATTTAGAGAAGTTCCTTAATATTTTTCTGATATCTAATTCAAATTGATTTGAATTACCATTTAATTTAATAGATTAATTAATTTTTTTAACCTAATATTTGATTAACATTAACCTAAGGATTTAAAAAATTAACAACTCTAATCTTGAGATCAATTGGGATTGAAAATTTTTGGTTTCAAATGTTCAATGTTTCATCTTGATTAGATTTATAATTTGGGAGTAATTAAGGTTTTAACTATTTCATTAAAACTTAAATTAGGCCTAATTTAATGAGATTCAGTTTAAGAGTTTTATTTTTTATAAATTCCTTATTGAAATATCTTTCTAATGAGGGTTTATTCATAATTTTGGATTATTTATTGATTTACTATGATTTAACTAAGTTAAGGTTATTTAATTGAATTATTTAATTCATTTAATTGCCTAATTATGTCAATTTAAGGATTTTTAGGTTTAATTGAGTTTAAGTGATGTTGTAATGTTCACTGAAGTTTAGTAGGGTGATTTAAGGTTGTTTGAATATAATTCCCTAATTATTTCATTAAGGATTAATTGATTTAATTAAAGTATTAATTAAGCATGTGAAATTGCAATTTCCATTAAATCTAGTGAATTAAATCCCCAAAAATTCATCTAAGGTGAATTTTATGCTTAATTTCATTTCCCCAAAGTTTCACATTAATTGGATTAGTAATTTGAGAATAATTAGGGTTTAATGTTTTTCAATTAAACCCAAATTAAGGGAAAAAAACCCAATAATAAGGTTTAATGTTTTTCAAGATGAATCCATTGAGCCTTTATTTGCATTTTCTAATTTATATTTATTTTTCTATGATTTTTAGAAGTTTTTGTAACTTTTTAATTAATTTAAACCATTGCTTAACGATTTTTAAGTGGTGTGGGGTCCACGCAAAACTGCTGGCCACATAGCGTGTCCCGCCACATGGCACGCATGGATTGGTCCATGTGTAGCCACATGGCATTCGCGTAAGCGTGGGTTGAAAATGCTGGACTATCCTGGATCATTCGATCAGGATCCGGACGCCCGGTCCTTAAGGGATTTAAATCAAGATTAGATTGATCATGATCCAAATACATGGATCGGATGGTGGAGAGGTCATCACCTTCATTTCTTCCGAGCCAAAAACATCTTATTTTGCTAATATCTTTTGATCTAGGTAAGGAAATCACATGATTTCAATTGCTACATGATCATTGAAGGAAATCTTATGATTCTATATGACTTGATCTCACTAAATTGCATTTTCTTTGAAAATCACCAAAGTCAAATTGCTTAAGAGAGATGAAGGGGGTGTTAATGGAATACCTTAATCCGTTGCTCGATTGGCTTCAGAATTGACTCTTATAGCTTCGATTCTTTGAGAGATGATCGTGTTCCAATGGAATCAAGCTCTCTCCTTGTAAATTGCTCCCTAGACCAAGCCTTAGCTTGCAAATTTTAGTTTCATCATTCTCCTTCCCATCACCAAACAAGATGAGTGAGGGCTCAAATTGGATCGCCTCAAGCCCTAGAACATGTGTGTACCTTCAATTTAGGGTGAAATCCCCTCCTTTGGATTTCACCATTAGAGGAGCTCAATTTTGCACTATTCACCACCCTTTCGGTGGTCAATTGGTTGAGGGGAGGAGTTGAAACTTCTTCTATAGCTCTAGGGAGTGGTTTGGAATGAATTTGGGGAAGCCTCAAGGTTTCCTTGCTTGATTTTTCCTTTGGCCGACCCTTCTCTCTCTTCTCTTCCTCTTTTCATCTTCTTCTTTCTTTCTTTCTTTTGGGAAGTCGCCTTCCCCTTTTTGGCTCTTATTTGCTTGATTGCCCTTCATTTCCATAACTTGAAGGAAACCACCTTTGTTAAGGGGTGGAGTTTGGCTTGTTGTGGGCAGAGGGAAAATTCAATTTCCCTCTTTTCCTCATTTATTTTATTTTATTTTATTTATTTTAATTGCTGATTTTTTATTGATTTAATGGTGAATTACATTTCATATTAACCCATTAACATAAATGGATTAAATTTGGTTAAATTTTAGGTTAACTTTTTGACCAAGTGGGCCCACTTAAGTCAAACCTAGGTTGATTAGAGTTGACTTTAGGTTTGGCTTTGAACTTCCATTTTATTTTCATTGATTTACTTGATTTAATTTATGTTGGATATTTGACTTGATTTTGCATCAAACCAAGTAGATTGGATTTAACTCAAAATGCATTTCCTAAGTTACTAAGCATAGTGACTTGGATATTGAATTAGGAATTCGAACTTGAGATCTTCTCATTGCTAAAATGACCTCTTCCAAAATGAGGTCAATAGGTTTACCTCATAACATAGAATAAACCACCCAACTTTTGGACTTACAACCGCCTGGGGGTGGCCGCCAACAACTCCTATAATTTTAAATACATGTAGGAAAGTCTTATGCTTTGCAAGATAGCTAGGCTATTATTTATTTACAAAGGAGTACTAAATCCTTAAACTCACTCCTAAGAGACTAGAACATGAAGTGCATGAACTCATGACTTAGTCTAATACCAATTTTATTTAAGTTTATTTTCATTTTTGGACATTTTTATTTAACAAAGGTTATAAGATTAATATGCATAATGCATGAGAAATTGGTTATGGGCCAAAATCAGCAAGAAGGAGGTGTCTTTCCATCATGGATCTCAAAGGTCAAGCCATTTTCTTTGGAAAAAGTCAAAGCTCTCCATTAGGAAGTGTGAAGTAAGATGATTTTATGCATTATGTGAGACATACAACATCCAGCTAAAGGGTTGCTAAATCTTTTATTATCTTGATTTATGTCCTAGGCTTTAGGTGAGGTTATGAGTTATTTTAATTTAATTTTGAGTTGATTAATTGGATAGAAATTTTATTTTTCTAAGAGCCTAATCACATCCAGGCCATTCATCAATCAAAGAAGAAACTAAAGAAAATCATGTCATCTTAATGCACAAGCTAAATAAACATCAAATCAAATAAATAAAAAAAGAATAAGAGGCGATGTCTGCTCCACCGCACAAACCAAAAGAAATGGGTAGCAGAACTCTACCTTTATACAACCAAATTACAAATGAATAATTACAACCTAAGAAACTTATGTTATGGGGTCATCTTTCTTCATTCTTCATTTCTTCTTTTTTCATATTTGATTTGCTTCTTTTCTTCCTTTCATTTTGGCTTGGTTGGAATGGGGTTGCTCCAAAAGCTTCGCATGGTACATAAGACATGGTCTTATGACCAATGTTCATCCTAACTCCCCATAACATTCATTTCAAATCTTAATTATAAAATTTACATCAAAATAGGTAAAGTAAATCTAACTAAACTTACAAAATAGAGATTAGCTAAACATACCACACAACGTAAGTAGTTATATGAATAAATTGGACATAGCACCCCAAACATGGGCAACTAAGTTCACCTGTCCTAGTTTGGATCATGCTTAGGGGTATAAGCAACTACCGCAAAAGCATTTATATTTTTATTAAGTGCCCTTAAGCACAATCCTCAGAAGACATGATTAGACTAAGATCATCCTATCATCACCACGCATACCCCAACATCCATTCTAAAATATTACATCAAAAAACAAAATCGCATCAAACCACCCTAACATAAAGCTGGAAATGGTGACTTAACCTAATGTGTGTGCCATTTAAGGCTTGTGTGGCATGTCTTAGCTAGGCTTTAAGGTTGAAATTTCTTATGTGTGAAAAGATTCAACTTAGAGGGTGGTTTCATTTTAAGTGGTTTAGTTGATTTGTCAATTTTATTTGATGATTTGATTTGGCTTGAATGAACCTACACTTAATTACTAAATGTTGTACAAAGAAGAAAAGAGAAGAGAACTTCTCTTTCATCCCTACCTTAAGTAATTTCTAAGGTAAATTCATTAATGAATTTTCTTTAATGAATATTTTATTATGTGTTTTAATTAACCCTAAGTTTAGATTTATTCTAAATAAACCTATTCAATAAGAAAGGCATCTTAGGATTAATTAAGGTGAATTACTATCACTTAACACACAACCATTTATTTCTTTCCACCATGTATATCATGCCTATGAATAATCCAAAGCATAGCTATACATGCAATGCAAACTTTAGTACACTTTGATGATGAATACTAAGAGATGTTGTTTAAGAAAATTTGGATATCCATGAATGCATGTTTTTATTAAGTAGAAAAGAGGGACTCTTTTATCCATTAATCAAATGCACATTTAAATGTATAGAAGACAAAAGTGAGTATGACACCATTATTTTCTACACCAGGGGTGTAAGGTACATGACTTTCTTGGGATTACTTAAATCCTCACAACCCCGAGATGTCCAAACTAATATACCATTATTCTTAAGTACATGTGCATACAAAAAGAAATTAAATGGATGAAGAATCATGCAAAAGATTTTTGTTTGGTTTGGTTGTGCAATTTACATGTGTAAATGTGAAGAACCTTCTTAAGTCATAATGTAGAAGTGTATATCTATATATTTAAGCAAGTGTTGTGTTCTTTTCAAATGAACTAAAATTCTATACAAGCCCATGTTAAGAGAATAGAAGAAAATCACATAAAACACATCTTATGCTATAATCACATGGAAGCTTATAAGTACTTATAAGTAGCATCACTTCATTTTTATTCTTTGATTTATAGGTTTTAAAAATAATTTTTGATTTAATAGTGATAATAGCCACTCATATTCTTACTTTAGCCAAAACATGCAATTTGACATAAAGGAAACATTTTATTTAATTGATTTTTCAAAAGATATGAATGCATGACTTCATATGGCAAACAATATTTAGCATGCTTGGAAAGAAATAAAGTGATGTAAATACATGACTTCATTCACCCTAATTAATTCCTAAAGATAATCCTATGAAATAAGATCATTTAAAGTGAATCAAAATTCTTTAAGGAGATTTCTAGTTTTCAATTTGATTTGACTTAGGAAATGTGAAAAGAGTTTGTTGGTCCTAACCCATTTTCCCCATGTGTGAATTAGTTATGTTTAATTTTAGAACAATTAGGTTGATTTTATATTTTATTAAAGTTAAGGTGTGAATTAAATCCATTAACCCTTACCTATACCACTTTAACATAATTAATCAAACAATTATGAGCCAACATATGATATGCAATCACATGGAATGTAAATCAGCAATGCACCTAAGAAAGAAAAGTGCCTAATGCAATTGGCTCATAATTATTGATTAATTAAACTAAAAGGATTTATTTAAGTACTTTCATAACCTTCCCACACATGTGATTGGATATAATTTTCTTAAATTTACCTTAGGTTTTTGAACACCTAAGGATCTACGCATCAAGAGATTGATTAATTCCATTGGTTTTGAAAGTTCGATTAGACTAATTAAGTAGATCATCAATAGATTAATCCTTAATTATGTTTGGATTAAGAAGAAAGGGGGTTTAGGAATTACTTAAAAAAAATATCCCAAACCCATTCCATAAACCTCCTCTTCACTTAAATAATGTATAATTATCTCAATTAATGGATTAAATCACTATTCATATGCTTAATTACTCTTAATTATATTAATGGAGATTAGGGGTTCATTAATTAATTCCCATAATTAACTCATTAATAACTTCCAAGAAAATTAAAGGAGGCACAAGTCATCCCACTGAACATGCTTAAAAAATTTGGAATTAATTAATTAAGTAAGGAGTAATTAAGGTTATTAAGTTTTTAATTAAATCTTAATTAAGAAAAATTCACTGTTTAAAATCAAGTAGAAATAATTTTATTGGATTCGCCTCTGAAATACCTTTAAAATGAGCCCTCATTTATATTTTTTGGATTTTTTATATTTAATTATGATTTTATGAAGTTTTTGTGATTAATGCCTAGTTAAATAGACTAATTAATTAACTAATCCCGTTGACCTCACGTGGACCGCTAACATGGTGCGCTTTCCATGTGGCATGATGGGATTGATTATTTAAGTTGTCACATTGCGGGCCGCGTTAGCCGGTGGTGCAAAGCACTTTCCCCAAGGACATTCGATCAAGGATCAGATGGCCAGGGTTAATCCCGTGGTTATAAAGGATTTAAATCAATTGATCTAATCATTTTAATGAGGGCCATCCATTCAAATCATGCGGGACAGATAGCCCATGATTCATCCCTGTCTAAGTTGCAGGAGACGAAGGTCGTCCATCCACCATGGCTTGATCCAAGCTCACGCAAGCTCAGATTAGGCTGAGATTTATCCCATCATGAGGTGTGGGGAAGAACATCCAATGGCTAGGATCTAATGGGATTCCCTTCACAAAAGACCAAGCAATTTTCAACATAGGATCGGTTTTGAGTTATATCTCACCGGAGGCTATCACTAGTGCTTCCAATGGAGGAGATAGCTTTTGGAGATGAAGCTCTATTGAAAGTTTCAAGCTTGATTTGAAGTTGATCATCCAATTGACCAACCTCCCCTCTAATGGCTTGTGGCTTTGATTGAAATCACCCTTCCATGGCTTGGATGCTTGGGAAACACTTTGGATGAGCTCGGCTAGCTCCCTTGATGGTGCTTGGAATGTGAATTTGGATTTGGTGTAGAATTGAGTGACTTGGAATTTCACCTTACCTCCTATTTCAGCTTTAAAGAAAATTGAGGAGGAGAAATTCAAATGAGCTTGGGAATGCTTGCCAAGGCTTGGAGAAGCTTGGTTTTAGTTCCTAGGGATCAATCAAATTCAGAGTCTGTGCATTGAGTTGGAATAAGGTGGAGTATATCTCCCCCTCCTTAGATTGGACGGTCGAGAGCCATCTTGCCATTTTTGATCAATTGAGGAGATTTATTGGGTTGTTTAGGCTATTAGGGACTCCATGTGGTTTGATTTTGGTAGAGGAGTGGAGGAGAGGAAGTGCACATGTGTTAGGTGAGTGTAGGAGGTGATCAAAGTGGAGAATTCCCATTGGAGGGGTCGGTTTGGCCTTGGGTTGGCTTATAGCTGACCCTAACCCATTGGGTCATGTTCACCACCTTCCGTAGTGTCCATGTGGACCACTAGAAAATGCCAAGTGGCCATGAGAAGGAGTTGGCCAAATTCCAAGTGAATTTGGCCATAGGTTACCATTTGACCTAGGGGTAAAATGGTCATTTGGCCTTGATTTTGATTTGGGAAGATTTGAGATGTTTGAAAAATGGGTTGTGTCAATTTTTAATGAATTTGGAGTTAATTTGATATGATGTGGCCCAAGTTGACCAATTGGTCAAATTGGGTCAAACCATGGGTTAGGTCAAGTTCAAATGATCATTTGTAGCCTATGGGTGTCATTGGTTTGGTTCAATTTGATTTATGTTTGGTTTTGGTTCAATTGAGTTCACTTAGGTCAAATGGGTCAAGTAGAATTTGGTTAGGTCATGGGTTGGTTTAGGCTGGGTTGATCATTTGAAATGTATTGCAAGCTTTAGCTTCAGCCAATTTTGGTTTGGTTTGATTTCAAGTTGATTTAACTTTTTAGGTCAAGTTGGGTTCATGGTCAATTGGGCCAGGTTGGGTCTAGTTGGCCAATTGAGGCTTTGGTCAAGTTCAACAAGTGATTTAGAATGAATTTGACCCATTGGTTGCAATCAATTTAGCTTAGATCAAGATTTGACCCATTTTGCCTTTTTAGGTCAATTTGGGTCAACTTGGGTCAAGTGGCCAATTAGGCTAAGTTTGGCTCAAATGATGACTTGGTCATGTTCAATTACTGATTATGGATTGGTTTAGATCAATGGTTTCAATCAATTTGGCCTATGGTGGATTTTGGCTAGTTTAGGTTTCATTTGGACTAAGTGTTGACTTGGTCAAAGGCTAAGATGATTGTTGCTCACAATGTGAGGCTTTGATGGGATTAGTTCAATCCAATTTGGGTTGGATTAGAATTTGGCTAAAAAAGGTGCTTTAGGTCACTTTGGGTCAAGTAAGGCTAAATGAGTCAATTGACTTGGTCAAGGCTTGATTCAAGTTTGGTTGAACTCACATATGGACTTATGATTGAAATATAAATCCAATTGCAAGTGATTTGGAGTCAAATGGGTTTTGATTCATTTGATAATTTCAAGTTCAAAGGATGAACATGGGTTTGATTTTGGTTTGATGACTGAAGTTTATGTTTATATTTGGCATGTGATTGAAGGATTGATTGTTTCAAGAGAAAATCCAAGGGTTCGGATTGATTTGAGAATGATTTGGCTAAGTTCAATTTGACTTGAAAGAGCATAAGTTGGATTTTTGTTAGATTTGGATTTGAGTTTTGAATTATATTTATTTTATATTTCATTTATATTTGTAAATATAAATGAGAATATAAATGGGTTATGAGAAAACTTTTTGAATTTGGAATGATTTAGATTTTTTGATTAAGTTCAAGAATTTGAGTTGAAAGGGTATAGGTTGGATTTAGGTTGATATGGATTTGAGTTTTGAATTTAGTTTTGGTTATTTGAATTTATATTTCATTTATATTTATAAATATAAATGAGAATATAAATGGGTTATGAGAAAATCTTTTGAATTTGGAGTGATTTGGATTTGATTTGAGCTTAGTCCATAAGATGAAGTCAAATGGCTTAGGAATGGTTTTGAATTTAGAGTGATCATGAATTTGATCATTTGAAGTGATTATGAATTTGAAAAATTAATTAGGGTGGAATTGATTTAAGGTTTGATTTGGAGTTGATTTGAATTTAAGAAAATCAATTAAGTTGAAATTGATTTGAGATTGATGTTGATTTGAATTTGAAGTTTGATGTGAAAGAAGGATGTAAGGATTTGGTTCAACCTAAAGGGTAGGCAAGTTTTTCCTAATATCCCTAAGACATGACCTATTCCTATGGGTAACTCTCCTAAGTCTCTAGGGTTAGGTTAAGTATTCACCTAATCACTAGAAGTGTCTTAAGACTAAGGAACTCTTAATGTCTAAACGAGTCTTATGTCTAAGATGTAGAAGTTGAAAGCTCACTCCAAAAGTGAGGTCAACAAGCCTTCATTGATATTCTTTGGAAAATAAAATCAGTAATGTACCTAAAGCAATCTAATGCAATTATGCTCATGTTTAAGAGTTAATTAAATTAAAAAAAAGCTTAAGCAAATTACTCTCGTGGTTTTTCTACACCAATGAGAAATCATAATTACTTTAATGGCTTTATGTCATTAAACACATAAAGGGATTAATGGGTTAGCACTTAAATTATTTAAGTTGATTTCATTTGAATTTAATTAATTTTCTTAGTTAGTCCTTCATTTCAAAACATGTTAATTGAATTCATTAAAGGAATACATTTAGAATTAATTAGAGGGGTCCTAATTAGTTCCCATGTTATCTTTACTATTTTCATTATTTAATTATCCCTAATTACTTAATTTTATTGTTCATTGATTTTAATAATTATTAAATCACTTAAAAGGGGTAATTAGGCTTAAAAGTTTGGGATTTCCCAAATTACATGGCAAATAATTTCAAGAAAAAGATGGCATATAGAGGACATCCCATTGAATCAATATGCCAAATTTGAAATTAATTAGCCAAGTTATTTGACCTTAATTAAGGTAATTAGCCTAAGAATCAAAAATTAATTAAGCACTATTCATTAGACATTAATTGGAGATTTTATTTTTATTAAATTCTCCTCTCTCTAAGCTTTCCAAAATGGGTTTATTTGTATTTTAGATTTTTCTACAATTAGTTAAGATTTTTGAAGTTCTCCCACTTAGATTGAATTTTTAAGCATAACTAAACATTTTAATCCATTGGTGCCATGTGGACATTGACGTAATAATGTTTTCCATGTGATGTTGTAGTATTGGGTATTTAAAATGTCTGATGCGGTTGTAACTCGACGGGCCGATGCATTATGCATGCCCGATCTCAATCGATGGTCAAGATTAATCTTGTGATTAATAATTGATTAAATAAACATTTTTAGAATGATTAATCATGATCGTCCATTCTAATCATGTGGAACGGATGGCTGGTGATCTATCATCTCGCAAGCGCCCAAAGATGGACATCGACTTTCTTCACCACTCAATCCAAGCTTTTCGGAGCTCGTTGATGGTGAAATTGACTCCAAAATGATCAGGGAAGAAATCTAGGGAGATCCTATAGTGGAAATCATATAAACATAATTCATTTTAAAAAAGTCCAACACCTAGGGGTCAAATTTATGGTTGCTAGATTTTTACCTCGCTAGAGCTAAAGATTGGCAATCTATTGACATATGTAGCTTTATCTTGAAGAGAAGAACCCTATTGAGAAGATCTTGAGTTGCCTCCCCACCAATCAATCTGTGGACCATATGTCTCCATGGAAGTCACCGGGGTTGGTCTAGGGATGCCTTTCATTGGTCGAATCGATTGGGAATCAATTCATTTTTGGTTGCTGGAGTGTGGTGAAGGTATAGGGAAATATAATTTGACTTTGGTAAGTGTTTAGTGAGGTTGGATGGATAGAGCTCTCAGGCTTGAAGGGTGCTTGGTCTTGCCAAGCGATTGGATGCATGGGGAGCTCAAAGAATGCCTGAGAAGCTCTGAGAAAGGTGTCTATTGAATTTGAATGGGTGGGGAAGAGTATACTCTCCTTTGCACTTAAACCAAGAGTTGATATTAGCTCAACCTTTGGCAATCATCTAGCCAAAGTTGGTGGCTAGAGGTGGCAGGGATCTGTTGAGGTGGATGTGTGTGAGAGACTGAGGGAGTATAATGGGCTGCCATGGAGTGTACACTCCTCTTAGGTGGACCAATGGTTACCCATGGGTGAGCTCACTCTCTCCTGGCCCAAGGCTGAACCAAATAGCCTTGGGTTAGGTTGGGTTAGTAGTCCTTTATGCAAGAAAGGCCAAAGGTGGTTGCCAAAAGGTGGGGAGTTGGAGACATCCAAATGTAGATTTTGTCCCATTTGGAGGGCTTGGTTTAATGGGTTTGACCTAATAGATTTAGCATATGTTGGGCCCACTTGGGCAGGCCCATGGTGACCCAAAGATGATTTACGCTAAGTTTGGTTGGGTTGGCTCAATTTGACTCATGTAGGTCAGATGGGATCAATTGGGCTAAGTTGATCATTTTGACCAAATTTGGTCAAAGTGGGGGTTTGGTTAAGTTAAATTGGTCATTTGGAATGAGTTAGTGCAATTCAATTGATTCAATTTGGAATAGATTTGGATTTGGTTCATGTGGTTCAATTTGGGTCAAATGGGTCATCTTGACCAATTTGATCAATAGGTCTATGTTTAATTGATCATTTGTAATTGATTAAAAAGTCAATTTGAATTAATTTGAATTATGGAGTGATTTAGTTCAATTTGATCCTTTAGGTCAAATGGGCTAAGTTGGTCAATTGGGTTGGGTTGAGCAAATTGGGCTCAATTAAAGGTTGGATCATGTCCAATATCCAATTGGTAATTGATTAGATGCATTGGTTTCGACCAATTTGGTTTAGGATTTCATTTGAATGAATTTGGCCCTTTAGGTAAAATTGGGTCAAGAGGCTAAAAATTCAATTGGTTAGATTCAATTGGTGGTTGAGTCATGTCCAATACTTAATTTGTGGTTGATGAGAATCATTGATTGCAATTAGTTTAGCTTAGGGTTTAGGGTTTAGGGTTTAACCCTTTAGGACACTTTGGGTTAAGGGGAAAAAATTAGCTTGGTTAGGTTAAATTGTAGTGGAGTGCTCAATATTCACTTGCAATCACCAATGATGAGATTGGATAGCTTGATTTGATCCAATGGGGGTTTGATTGAAGTTTGGTATAATTGGGCCTTTTAAGTCACTTTGTTTTAAGTGGTTTGGTCAAGTCAATTTGACTAATTGGGGCTATGGATGGTTGGAAAAATTCAATTTTGAATTTGAAGTTGATTCGTGGCTTTGACTAATTGATTTGGGTTTGGTTGGGTTTTGACTTATTTGAGCCCTTTAGGTCAAATGGCTCAACTTGAGTTACTTGGATCCAATTGATTTAGTTCTTGATTGAAATGTTGGAATAGTTTGAAATAATCCATTTGATAGTTATAATGATTTAGAGAGAGTTAAATTGAGTTTCATTTACTGGAATTAGTTTGAATGGAGTTATAAGATTCAAGTGGGTTAGTTTGGGTTAAGGATCAAATTAATTTGGCTTGGAGCTTGGATTATAAACCAAATCCAATCATGGTCAATTGATTGGCTTGGAGGTTGAGGTTTCAATCATTTGGTTTGGGTTTAAAGGTGATTTATGGATATGTGGGTGTTGTTTTAGGCCTTAGGGTAAGTGGATCCTACTTTTCTTAGGGTAAGCTATAGTCCAAAGATTTTTCCTATAAGTCTCTACTCTTGGGTTTAGTATTCTCTTAACCAGGAAGTCTCCTAGAACTAAGAGAACCCAAGTGTTTAGAAGGATCCTGGACCTAGGATTAGAGTGAATAATCCTCACTCCTAAAGTGAGGACAACCATTTAATTGGTTTAGTTGGCTTGATTGCAAGTTGAAATAGTTTGAAATGATCCATTGAATGATATTGATAATTGAGAAAATTAATTAAGCTTAGTTTACTTGGATTGGTCTAAATAAAGTTATAGGATTGAAGTGGGTTAACTTGAGTTAAGAAGCCAAATTAACTTAGAGTTTAGATTAGAAATCAAATTCAATCATGGTCAATTGATTGGCTTGAGGTTGAGGTTTCAATCATTTGGTTTAGGTTTAAAGTGATTGATGGATGTGGGTGTTGGTTAAGCCTTAGTGTGGGTGGAGCCTACTCATCTTAAGGTAAGCTCTTGGCTGAAGGTTATGCCTACAAGTCTCTAAGCCTGGGTTTAGTGTTCCTTTATTCATTGAAGTGTCCTAACACTAAGAAAACCAAGTGTTTAAAAGAATCCTAGACCTATGATTAGAATGAACAATCCTCACTCAAAAAGTTAGGCCAACAAAAGGACCCCTAATAGGTGGGGTGTATAGATAAGGCACATGCATGCATTGGAATTGATCGAGATAATCAATAGCATCCAAAAAGGTCATGAATATCAAGGGAGACCAAAATAGAGGGGTACCAAGAATTCATATCTTAGTTAAGTTTGACTTGTTTTATTTTGTGTCAGGCGCATGGAAGGAGAGCTACTTGAATTTGATTTAGTTTGTTTGAAATTTGGTGATTGAATCATGCCAAGAACTTGAATGAGAATTTGGTAGAAATAACTACTTGAGGTTTATCTTCTGCTAAGAACACAAAGAGGAATCTACTGGGGATTAATCATGCCAAGTGCATGAATGAATATTTGTTGGGAATTGATAGGATTTGAAATAAAATTAGTTTGATTTGATCGGTTTGATTCAGTTATATAATTGATTTGATTTAGTTTCATTAGTTTGATTGGTTATGTTGAAGCATTTTGTTTGATTTTTGTGACTCATGTTGATTTTGATTTTATATTTAATTGTTGAATGGATGGGGACCTTATCGGTTTACAATAGACTGCAATAAGTAGAGGCTACAAGAGCCTAGACCTATCTTAGCTTTACCAACCCAAAGGAGTAGTCTACTTATCCACATAATGGTATTACTCAACCTAAAAGGGAAACCACTAGGAGAGTGGCCATATTATCTTAATCCAAACTTAAGACACTCACTCAGGAATGGAGCCTTAAGGGAATGATACTAACCGTGAATATATGCAAATGAACCCAATCGATGTGTGCGATGAATCATACTAAAGAAGCACTATGAAAGCCTTGAACTTACCATAGATTTACTAACACAAAGGAATAGCCTATCGGCCATATAGTAGAGACTATCTAACTATTGGCTATCCAGCAATTTATGATGGTTGAAGTGGGAAGAAAGCTCAGGGACTCACATCTTCCAAAGCAGAATCAACCACTAAAGTGACCCACTAATCATGCATCAAGTTGAACCCGACCTATGGTGACTACTAAGTGGTTTTGGTGGTCTTATCTTAGCATAAATATTCAAGTGATTCCTATAGAGAATTTTAGTGAAATCGCCTAAAAAGATAGGATGTCTACATGAGAAAAAATGTCATTAGGGGTCTTAATCTAATCCATAATGGTTTTCATTTTCTTATTTATTTAGTGTGGACCCAATTGATTTGTGATGGGTCACTCTAAAAAGGAGCCACACAGGATTTGGATTATCTTAGATTTATCAGCCCAAGGGATAGTCTGTGTATTCGCAGAATGATGCTATCCAACCAAAGGGGTTGCTATTAGAAAAAAGAACTGTAATATGGTAGTAACTTGGGTCATGTGCATCATGAAGACATTATCCAAATAAAATTCCCATAGGGAAGGTGCCTGGGGGTCTTATCCTATCCCTAAAATATAAATATTGTAGGTATACGATAGCCAAATCAGAGAGAAAGCATGGTGACTAACATTTGCATGAATGGTGTTATCTACCTAGTGGGTTGTTGTCAAGAAAGTGAATAGTACCCAACCTAAGGTGCCTGTTGATTTGTAATGATCAATTTAAAAAAGCATCGATGACTCACATCTTCTTAAGTGGAACTGATCATCGAAATAGTCTATTGTTAGCTAGACAGCTACTATCTGATCTAGGGTGACTACCAAGTGGGGAGTCACAAAGGAGGACTCAACCCAAGATTGAAGTAGTCAAGAGGAAGAGGAGCCACAGGGGTTTTGCCCTAATACTCAGATATATATTCAGACCCAATCAATACACAATAATCAGCTTAAGAAGAAAGCTCAAAGACTCACATCTTCTAAAACATAACTGACCATTGGGATAGCCATTGGTCATGGAATAAGACTAACCAAATTGAGAATGTGTCCATCAGTTTGTAGTAGTTAAGCTAGAGAAAGCAAGGGGACTCACATCTTCCTAAGTAAACACAAAAACAAATATTGCTAAGATGAACCACCAGTCAAATATTAAATTGAACTCAAAATGGAGAAACTACTGAGTAAGGTCAACTCGGGGTTTTCTCTCAACTGAAAGTAGCCCAAAGTGACTGAGTTTATGTTTGATTTATTTGTGTTCATGTGCAATTTTATGTTTGTATTGTACAAGGGATTTAGATGTTGCTTAGTGTCTCTTATACCTATTTTAGACATATCGAGAGTTTTTTAATCGAAGTCATTCGAATTCAGAGAACCATTTAGTCAAATGAAATTCTCACTGATAAGAAGGTTATTTGAAACATTATTTATGTGGAATATTTTGTTAGATAAATCCCATTGATTAGAAGCATCGAGCATTCACCTTTATGGTTGATTGGTTGGAGCCACCTTAGTAGGAGCCACATAAAATCATCAATGAGGCCTATTGGAATTTAATAAATTCTAAATTGGCTTAATTGAGTAATTAATTCAATTACATAATTCATATAATTAACTACAACTTAATTAAATCTTAATAAATCAACCAAATGTATAGAAATTATGAATGAACCCTCTTTGGGAACATCTTTAAGAGAGGAATTAATGAAAAATGAAATCCCCAAGTAATTTTCATCAAATAAGGCTTAATTTAGGTTTTAATAAAATAATTAAACTTTAATTAAACCTTAATTATGAATAAAATCAAGATGAACTTTGGAAACATGAAATTGGCATCAAACCCCACTTTCCATAAAAATTTCAAATCCAAATAATCTTTGGATTTGGAATTATTGAATTTCCAAATTCCTAAGTCAATATGAATCAAATAATGAATAAGAAAATCCATAAATCCATTAAATCATGAAATAACTTGAATTAATCTTCACCAACATCAAAATACTTAGGATAGTTCTCTAAACATCTTAAGTCAAAGAACTTAATCATTTTCTATACTTAAGGGTTAAGAAAAGTAATAAAGCATATTAAGGCTTAATTAAATCCTAAGCTAATGAACTCTTAATCAAACCAATGCAAACTTAAATACACAATCAATCTAACCTAAGAATAAATTCAAACTTTAACCTAAGTGTCTTAGGTTAAGAAAAATCAAACTAAATGAAATGAACATAACTTAAAACCTAAACATAATTCAAACAAAATAAAATGAACCAATTCAAATCAAATAAAATAAATAATTCAAACCTAATTAAATTAAAATAACAAATTAAACCAAGAATGAAAATCAAATCAAAATAAAAGAAATGAAATGGAAAATCAAATTTTGAAAGAAAAGAATTAATCCAAAATTTCAAACTAAATTAAAACCCAAACCATCTAAATGAAATGAAAAGGATTAATTAAGATACTTAAGGATCATAGTTAGACCTTTGGGATAGATCTACACCTTAGGATAAAGATTTCATTTCATTAGGAGTTAGGATGTAGAATAGAATAGATTCCATTTAAAAGTGGATTTTATTCTGCTCTTCATTCTTGAATACCTAAACTTCACTTCAACCAAATAAAAGTGGAAATAAAAATGAAAATAAACTACTAAATCATTTGAATTGAAACCATACAAAGGAAACATTCAAACAAACTCAAATTCCAGGTTGAAACTTAAACTAAAAGGCCTAGCAAATTATTGCTTCACATGACTGTTTACTTCACACACTAGATCATTTGGTCATAGACCTTATACCTAGGTAGGCCATTTTGATAATCTTTATGATTCCTTATGCATGTGCTTCACATATCTTTGTGGTGTACTATTTTAGACTGCATGTCTAGGATTGTTTCCCATTAGACAAGATGATAGGAAATTCTTTTAGATCTCATATTCTCTTATATGGGTGGCTATGCTAGAAAAAACTGCAATCATAAATAAATTGAAAATATTATTTTCTTGTAAGTATGCTTAAGTCCTTA
This sequence comes from Cymbidium sinense, assembly GCA_021442155.1. NCBI lineage: Eukaryota > Viridiplantae > Streptophyta > Magnoliopsida > Asparagales > Orchidaceae > Cymbidium > Cymbidium sinense. Next base: position 63,393,890 of record CM038231.1, read on the forward strand.
AGCATAGCTTATAGGACAAGTGGGCTTGGGAAGAAGCTAATAGTAAGCTTATGTTTTTGAAATATAATTTTACATGCTATTCATATTGCTAACATTTGTTCTGGGCTTAGAAATTAATTTTAAAATTAAAATATAAATTTGAGCTTAGAATTAGTTTATAATCTATGAGGTCTAGGATTAACAAGAGATAACCTTGCGAGAAGATAGCTGCAGTGGTCTCCTGTGAAGCCCAATGGGTGTCCTTGAAGAAGGAGATTATCCTAGAAAGATGACCCATAGATCAAGACTTGTAGTTCTAGTCCAGGTTGTATAAGGGTAAAGATCGGCTGCTCGTTTGCCTTTTCTTCTTGAAATATTGCATTTGCATTAATTAGTAAAAAGGATTACAAAAGAAGTACAAAAAAGTACAAAGCAAAATAAAAAACTAAGTACAACATGTTTTCTATTATCCTCCAAAATAACAAAAAATCTAGAGGAATAGTTTTTCTATATCTATCATGCCAGAAGAAGTCAGCACATGTATGACATTGACCTTTTTCTAAAATTAAATTGGCTTGATTTATTTTGGTGCAATAATCAACCTAATTTCTAGGTTTCTTTCTATTGTGGTTTCTATGATTGAATGCCTCGATGATTAGGCTCATAGGTAAACTAATTTTTATACCCTAGCTAAATCTAAACAATTGAAACAAAAATAAAACAAAATTGAAACTTCATTTAAATAAAATCCTTAGAAAAAACATAAAATCAATTAGAAACTAATTTTGTTTTGAAACCATGAATGTTCTAAACCCTTGAATTGGGCAACTTCTCCCATTGCACATAAGGGCCATCTAACATATGAGGATGACCACCTTCTTAGGGAATCCTACCTTCTATTGTTGATTTCACCTATAACCATTTCTAATTGCATGATATTAGGCATAAAAATGCATACCCAAGACCTCAAATAAATCTTGAATCAAAATATTTAAAAATCTAAAAAATGTGCATTAGTTAGATACATTCATACCTTACATGATTCTAGGGATTAGGGAGTTAGTCTAGATTCATAGATTCTTTTGCTAAAAATGCAATAGCCTAGCCATCTTGCATTCATGAGACTTATCATGATGAATTTAAAATGCTTAGGAGGTGTTAGCAAGCAGCCCCTCCAAGTGGGTTATAAGTCCAAAAGAGTTAGGGATAGGTTAGTTCTGTCAAGTGAGAGGAATAGTTGATAATTCCCAAAATATAACTAGATCAAGGATCAAACATGTGTTTGAAGCACTAGTAGACTTAGGTTTTGAAGCATCCTTCTTGGAATAAGTCTTCAACCCTAGGCATTTTTGTAGTCTTATGCTGCTAGAATTTATGTCCTAGACTTTTAAGAAAATTTCAAATCATAACCTAAATTAAATTCCAAAATTTAAAGCCCAATTGGAGAATAGTTAAAATGTCTATAGAGCATCCTAATATCAATAAGCATTTTCTACTTTATCCCGTTTGGCCTCCGAAAGAACTCTCTCCAATTTGAATCAATCCTAATAGAAAATTCAAGAAATTAATCTTTTTGCAAACCAACTTAGAAGTCTTTAAAATTATAATTAATTTCTTTAATCGAGAGTATTCTTAGGAAGAGACCCTTCTAAGAAGTAATTAATTATAGTGGTTTGCCTCTATAGGAACCATGAACCTAGTTTAAAATAAACCCTATTCTACTTTTTATGTAGTTCAGGGGAAAAAATCTCTGGTATACAAAGACACATTAGTCTTAGGAGTCTTTTATTAAATGATTGAATCCATTATAGGATACCATTTTTATCTTTTGAGATAATATGTTTATTTCTTAATGACGCATTGATCATCTAAATAAGAAATTCCTAAACTTTGAATGGTGTGATAAATTTTTTCCCCATAAGTGTAGCCACATATGATTGAAGGATAGTTGGTATAAGACACCATCAACGAGAGCATAGGATAGTGCTCTCTGCTTAACTTGGTGCGTTTGAGATTTCTCATGAGAATTGCCTCCAATCTAGCACTTCATCCTTTTTAGAAATGGTAACCCCCCTTCAATAGTGTATTTGCTGATAACTTCAACATCAATGAGAGGTAGGATCTTTCTATTGTGAATCTCTATTGATATGGATTCATCTTAACTTGGCTAAGGCATCTACTATGGAATTTTCTCCTCAAGGGATTTTATAGATTATGACCTCCAAGATTTAGGTCCATGGTGTACTTATGGTAGTGAGGGAGTTTGGGCTTTAAAACATTATAAGACCTAGTAATTTGGTCGAACACTAGTTGTGAATCACTAAATATATTGATGCTTTGGATGCCTTAGGAGATGGCTAACTCTATACCGATGATTAGAACCTCATATTCAGCTTCATTATTGGTATAAGGTCCAACCAGATGATATAAGAATTTCATCATACTATGCTAAGGTGTTAGGAGGACTATCCCTACTCCTGCTTTGCCAAGAATAGTAGATTATTATTCTTCTCCTCTTATAGAGGAAGCAACCATCAAAGTACATCTCATAGCAGTGATTGTTTGCATCACAAAGATTTATGATTTATTCATCAGAAAGATCATCATTGAGAGGGGAATCTGTATGAAGAGGGTGTGACACAAAGAAGTTTACAAGTTCTTACCCTTTCACTAAATGAATGAGTATGAACATGATGTTAAATGGCGACAATCATGGACCATCATGCTGACCGTCTGGATAGCATCGATCATTTCATGAGATATTATAGTGGATTGAATCTAGAAATCAAGTTTATTTTGTGAGAAAGCATATAATATTATAGCTTTTGAGTTATGAAGATCAAAGCTAAGCAATACTTCTTAATGGGATAGTTTGCCTCTGCCAATATCAAATGATGACTAAGATAGTAGAGTTTATTCTATTTCTCATCATTAGCTTGGGCCAACAAAGCACCAAGGGAGTTATCCAATGCAATAGTGTAGAGTATGAGGTTTGCCCGGGATATGGGCGTTAGGATTGGCGGCATAGTGAGGTATTGCTTGATACTTTTAAATGCATGCTGACATTTATTATCCCACTTAAATTTGGCATCTTTCTTGATTAGTGCTAAGAATTGTTGACATATGAATAAGTTGGATATAAGGCATCTTAGATATGCCAACCTCCCTTGGAATGATCTGAGTTGAGTTAGGCTTTTAAGGGGTGGCATCTCCAATATCACTTTGATCTAAATCAATCTCAATCCCACGATGTCAGACAATGAACCCTAGAAACTTTCCTAAAGTTACCCTAAATGCACACTTCATAGGGTTCATTTTAAGGTTATATTTCCTCAATCACTCAAAAAATACTCTCAAGTCAAAGAGATGGTGGTGAATGTGTTCATTAAAGATTTGAGTTATGACCCACTAATATGTGGCACTAGAATTTTTGAGGCAAAAGGCATGATCTTATAATAATAAATTCTTATTGGGGTTTCAAAGGTAGTGTTCTTTTCATCTTCAGGTTCCAACTTAATTTGATTATATCTAGATGAACCATCCAAGAAAGAGAAGACTGCATAAGAAAAGATAATGCTCACCATCATTTATTGAATTGATAATAAAAATTCATCTCTTGGACTCGCCTTATTTAGATTCTTAAAATAGATGCATATGTGAATTTGGTCATTCTTCTTTTTAATTGGGATGACACTGGCCAACCAGGTAGGGTATTGTTCTTCAGGATGAAACCAATATCTATTAGTTTCTTAACCTTAGAAATGACTTACTGTTCAATGTCCAATTACATGAGTTTAGGAGCTTGCTTGATGGGGTTAACATTAAGCTATATTGCTAGTTTATGAACTATGACTTTAGGAGATAATCTATGTATTCATAGCTCCATGTAAAGCAATCCTTAAAATTAATAAGTAGCTAGCTATGTCAATGGTTTTAGATTCATTCAACAAGGAACTGATGTATGTCAAAAGTGGATTATCTTCAATGTCCAAGTTGACTTCTTTGAGCTCATTAATAGTTGATTTGATCTCTTCTTTGAATGTGGATGCATCTTTACTTTTAAAATCATTTGGATCATCTGAAGTTTCTAGACACACCTCTTCATATGTAATAGTGTGGTTTGAGAAGAACTTATCAAATTCTAGGTGATTAGTGATGACTAAGCAGTAATCATCATCATCTATTGACATACTATGCCAAATTCTAGTCTTATTCTTATTTAAGGTTCTTTCATTTGTTATCCCATAGCTTTCAAAATACTTTAACTTGTGCTTAGACAATGAATGTGGAATTAAATCTTTCTTTATAAAATTTAAAATACAATGTAAGTGCCAATCAAAAGGTAATTCTATTAATTCTTTGAATGATTTATCCTTAAGATCTACATCAACTTCTTGGCTTAGGATGTTGCTTTTAGATAAAATCTCTGAGGTATAGCATTTGCATATGTTTTAGGAGCTTCCTTAACTATGAAACCCTCAACTTTTGTGAGAAAAGTGGGGTTAGAGCTAAGGTGTTCAATTATAGTCTGACAGTTTTACATAAAGAGGGCTCAGATACACTCATGCCTTGCTTGGGGACCTAATCATCACCACTACTAGGCTCATGTGTCACCTTCAATGGAGTCTGTTGATGCAAAGAGGTAACTGGTGTGCTAACTACATAGGACTCATCCTCTAAACTAGATTCCAAGTATATATAGATAGTAGGTGTATTCCTAAATGCTAGAACAAACCTCCTAGTAGATGGAAGTATGGAGGTCTACCACCTCTGGGACATTCTTTAGACTTGCCTCTTTCTCATCCTGGTGGAGGTTAGGTGATCTTACCCACTTGTTCAAAGTGAGTGACAAACTGTGGGTGGAATCTAATCTCAAGCTTTATTCCCTCCCTAATGTCTTCTTCTTGCTCCATTTCCTTTGCTTTTGCATTTTCTTTTCTTTTTTTCTTTTCTTTCTTTTTTTTTCATTTTGGTTAAGGTCATGAGGGGAGACATTTTGTTTCTTATGGAGATAATAGATTGCATCCTCATAAATCTCTATCTCATACACTTCAAATGGCTTGGGATCTCTTTAACTTAATATTCAATGACATCCCTGATGAAATTGATGCATTTATGTCAATAAAATAGAATCATGTTATTCTTTTGATTCCAAGGTTACCTTAATAAACATTAAATGTTGTATCTGAGTCTATTATGTGAAACTTAGCCTTAATTTTCCAATCATCTATTTCCAATGGTAACATTATGGAGCTTAAGGCCCTCTCACCATGTTCATTGAATCCTTTCAACATCATCTTCTAAAATTGAAGTTTAGAGATGTCAATCCATAAGTAGGCAAGGATTCTTAGACTCATAATGCTCTCTGATGCACCCAAATCAACCAACACTTTGGATTACTTGAACTTACCAACATCCATATGTTGTTATAGCATAAAACCATTTAGTTAAGGGGTTGAAATATTTTATTATCTTAATTAAAAGTAGGCTTTAAGATGATGTTATGAATTGATTAGAATTTAGTTGAAGTTATTAATGATGACAAAAATTTAAATTTTATCCTAAAGAGTCTACTGCATTCAGACCACACATCAAACATACATATTTTAAGAAACTTATGAAAAGCATGCCATTTCTATTGCACAATCTAAACACAATAACCAAGCATTTGAATTTTGTAAAAGAATAAATTGCCAATGTGGCTAGGTGCAGTCGTACACCTGGAAAAGAGAAAGAGTTGAGCAACTTGGATTACAATTAAATATTAAAAATAAATAATGCTATGGGGGTTTCAATTATTATTCTTTCCTTCTTTAGATTAGTTTTCTAAGCTTCCCAAGGCCTCCTAGGTCTTTGCCTTCTAGCCACAACTCATCCTAAACCCAATAGCACTAATCCTAATCCTATTATAAAAATTACACTTTATGAAAAATGAGATCTATTTACACTTGTAAAATTGATGTTAGCTAAAAAAATATATAAGCTAATTAATTATATTTCACATATTTGGACTTAACACCCTGCACTTAGGTAATTAAGTCCACCTATCCTAATTGGATTAATGTTTAGAGGCATAAACAACATCTACAAGAAGAACATTTACATTCATTTATTATTTCAACAGTCCCTCAAGCACAATCCCCTACATAAAATATCATTAGACTAATAACAACCTAACATCCATTCTATGCATAAATAATTCTACCATCCAGTCTAAAATATTACACTACAAAATAAAATATATCATCACAACATGCACCGGCCTAACCTAATACTAAGGTCAGTGACTTAGTATTCTAATGTGTGTACTAAGGCTTAGTATTTAGTATAATATATCTTGATTAAGCTTTAGAATTATGATTGTCTGAAGTCTTTAGATTATTTAAATTACACATTAAGGATTTTTTCACTTTAAGTTTTTTAGTAGCTTGGTTGGATTTTAACTCATATGTTTTTATTTTTGTTCATTATTTACTTAAGATATAATCATTATAAAAAGAAGAAAGAGCTTAACTCTTTCATCCATAGCCTAAGTTATTTTCTAAAGATATACTATTATTACTTTAATTCACTCAATGAACCACTTATGAATTTTATTTAGCCTAGTTTTAGATTAGCCTTAATGAATTTCATATAAACATGAAAGATATCTTAATATTAATGAAATTAAGTCACCATCATGAGTAATACTCCACCACTTCCATTCATTATCAAAAATATTCACACTCTTTAATTTTTAATTTCTTTAATATTTGATTTAGAGTATACAAATACATGCAATATACCCATATTTTTTTGGCAAACTTAATGAATGTTGATGCATGAATTTAATAGAAAGGGGAGATCTAATCTCATAGCTAAGCATATGCAATTATGTTTTAGGAATTTAAGCAAGTACATGTTATTGTTAAACTAGGGAAGTGAATTATCTAAGACCTCCTTGAGGGTACTTAAAGCCTTGTGTTCCCAGGATGGCTAGACTATATACTTACTATTCAAATACTCACAAACATATACATAAGTAAAGAAACAAAATCATGCAAATGTTATGTATAAAAATCCATGTTTAATGTAAAGCTTAATGGCATAAAGAAAAGGGGTTTTACTTTATATTCTAACACATGCAAACACATAAATGAAATTGAACAAGTTCATGCCACTGTTAAACCAGGGAAGTGAGATTATCTAAGACCTCCTTGGGGCTACTTAAAGCATTATGTTCTCGGATGTCCAGACTATATACTTGCTAATTCAAATGCATGTAAACACATACATAGAACATAATAATAAAACAATCACGGTAATCTTTTAATTACAAATAAATGAGCATTTCATTAAATCTTTACAATAAGCATTTATTTAAGTTTCAAATAATTTGATTTATAATTAACTTATAGCTTTAAAATAGTTTGAGATTTATTAGTAATTATAGCCACACCATATAATAGCATTTGTCCAACTCATGCAATTTGGATGCAATCATATTCTTTTAAATTTTAAAATATGAACATATGAAGCACACACATACACATTTATGATAATTGAAAGGATGTAATTAAATATCACCACACAACATACTTGATTTCATCAAACCCTAAGGATAATCAAGTTAAACAAACATTTATTAAGCCTAATCAAAGCTTCTTTATGATATGATTTTAATGCTCAAGTTATTAAAACCTAAAGAGGAGAAATGATACATAGGATTCACTCCATCCCATATTGGTTATTTAATATGTTGAAGAAAAGAAATTAAATATATTTTATGAATTGATTAGGTTCAATCCATTAATTACATCAATTTGTTTACCCTTCCCAAGCTTCTTGAATTTAATTAACCACTTAATATGAGCACTTAATGATAGGCTTTGGGGAAATAAAATTAGCAATGAACTTAAAGAGATCTAATGCAATTAGGCTCAAGCTTAAGGGTTAATTCAATTAAGGAAGGAAACTAATTAAGCTAAATACTCTTATGATTTCCCCACACCAATAGGAAGTCATAATTTCTTTAATAACTTTATGTTATTAAACATGTAAAGGGTTAATGGGTTGGCACTTGAATTATTTAAGTAGATTTCATTTGAATTTAATTATTAATTTACTTAATTTATCCTTATTACAAACCATGTTAATTAAATTCATTAAGGGAATACATTTAGAATTAATTAAGAGAAAGGGTCCTAATTAGTTTACATGCTATCTTTATGATTTTCATTGATTAATTATCCATAATTACTTAATTTTACTATTTATTAATCTTAATAATTATTAAATCACTTAAAAGAGATCATTAGGATTAAAAATTTGGGAGAGGACATCCTCTAGAATCAAAATACCAAATATGAAATTAATTGGCCAAGTAATTAAACCTTAAATAAGGTAATTAGGTTAAGATTCAAACCTTAGCTAAGCATTGTTCATTAGGCATTACTTGATTATTTTATTTTTATTAAATTCTCCTTTGTCTAAGCTTTTAAAAATGGGTTTATTAGACATTTTTGGAATTTTTATACTTAGTTATGAGTTTTTAAAGTTATGGCTATTTAAAAATAAACTTTTAAGCCTAATTATTCATTTGAAACCATCTCACATGTGGTGTCGACGCTGACAAGACTTTCCATGTTACTATGGCATTGATATTTAAAACATGCGAGATTCAGTAGCGGATGTGATTTCATCCTAACCAATTGATCTCATTAAATCATCTCTATTATAATCGTGATGGAACAAATGGTTCATGATTAATCATTACCATCTATTATAATCGCATGGAACAAATGGTCAGTGAACCATCCTCCTATAAGAATCAGAAAAAAGACACCATCCACTATTTATCGCTTGATCTGAGCTTGCCAAAGCTCGTTTGATGAAAAATTTGACTCCAAAATGATCAGGGGAGAGATCAAAGTAGATCCTATGGTGGAAAATACATGATAACACAATTCATTTCACAAAAGACCAACACCTAATGGTTGAATCTACGATTATAAAATTTTTAACTTGCTAGAGATAAAGACCAATGGTGTCTAAATTGGTAGCTTCATCTTGAATAGAGGAAGCCCTATTGAAAAGATCTCAAGCTACTTCCCTACTGATTGGTCTGTGAACCAAATGCCACCATGAAAGTCTTCAGGGATGGTCTAGGGACACCTTCCAATAATCAAATTGATCGAGAATTGATTCATTTTGGGTCATCGAAGTGTGGTGAAGGTGTGGGGAAAGTTAATTTTGCTTTGGTGGAAATTTGGTGGTTGGATGGACAGAGCTCTTGGGCTTGAAGGGAGCTTGGTCTTGCCAGCGATGGGGTGCACGGGAGCTTGGGAATACACTGACTGTTCAGAATGCACTAAAAAAAGTGTATGTTAAGTTTGAATGCATAAACTCTTTCCCAATTGAACCAAGAGCTGAGATTGGTTCAACTTTTGATTGTTTTCCAACTGTAGTTGGTGGCCAAAGGTGGTAGGAAATGATGAGATGGATGAGTGTGAGAGGTTGAGGGAGTGTAGTGGGCTGCCATAGAGTGTACACTCCTCCTTAGGTGGATCAATGGTTGTCCATGGGTGCACTCACCTCTCTTGGAAAAAGGCTAAACCAAATATCCTTGGGATAGGTTGGGTCAGGGTCCTCACTCCAAGAAGAGCCAAAGGTCACTGCCATGGGATGGAGAGTTGGAAAACCCACCTACATAGAGATTTTTCCCCATTTAGAGGTCTTGGTTCAATGGGTTTGACCTAACCCTAGTTCACCATGAGTTAGGCCCACTTAGGCCCATGGTGACCCAAGGATGAGTCATGCAAAGTTTAGTTGAGTTTGGATATGGTTTGGTTAGTTTGGCTCAATTTGACTCATATAGGTCAAATGGGCTCAATCAGGCTAAATTGACCATTTTGACCAAATTGGGTCAAAGTGGGAGTTTGGTAAAGTTAAATTGGACATTTTGAATTAATTAGTGGATTTGGATTTGGTTCATATAATTTTATTTGGGTCAAATGGGCCATGTTGATCAATTTGATAAAATTGGCCAAATTGGTTTTAGCATGGTTAGTTCTATGTTCAATTGGTCATTTGTAATTGATTGGAAGAGTTGATTTGAATTTTGGAGTGATTTAGTTCAATTTGACCCCTTAGGTCAAATTGGGCTAAGTATGTCAATTGTGTTGGGTTGACCAAATTGGGTCCAATTGAAGGTTGGATCATGTCCAATATCTAGTTTGTGATTGGTTAGAAGCATTGGTTTTAACCAATTTGGTTTAGGATTTTATGGGATTAATTTGGTCCTTTAGGTCAAATTAGGTCAACTTGGGTCAAGAGGCCAAATTGGCTTGGTTAGGTCCAATTGATTATAGTGGAGTGTCCAATAATGACCTACAATCATCAATGAAGAGATTGGGTAGCTTATTTTGATCCAATGGGAGTTTGATTGAAGTTTGGCCTAATTGTACCTTTTAGCTCACTTTGGGTTAAGTGGTTTTGTCAAGTCAATTTGAACCAATTAAGGCTATAAATGGTTGGAGTATATTCACTGATGAATTTGAAGTTGATTTGTGGCTTTAGCTACAATTGATTTTAGTTTGATTGGGTTTTGACTCATTTGAACCTTTTAGGTCAAGTGGGCTAACTTGGGTCACTTAAGTCTAATTGGTTTAGTTGGCTTGATTGCAAGTGTTGAAATAGTTTGAAATGATCCATTAGATGATCAAGATAATTGAGAAAATTGAATTAAGCTTGTTTTGCTTGGGTTGTTCTGATTGGAGTTATAGGATTGAATTGAGTTAACTTGAGTTAAGAAGCCAAATTTGCTTGGAGCTTGGATTGGAAATCAAATTTAATCATGGTTAATTGATTGGCTTGAGGTTGAGATTTCAATCATTTGGTATAGGTTTAAAGTGACTGATGGGTGTTGGTTTATGCCTTAGGGTAGGTGGAGCCTACTAGTCCTAAGGTAAGCTCTAGGCCTAAGGTTATGCCCTATAAATCTCTAGTGGGTTTGGTATTCCCTTTAGTTACTAGAAGTGTCCTAACACTAAAGTAACCTAAGTGTCTAAAAGAATCCTAGACCTAGGATTATAATGAACAATCATCACTCCAAAAGTAAGGTCAACAATTATAAGCATCTTTAAGAGGAAGAAGAAGAATGTATCATGATTTAGTGTACATGCTACCACTACGATCACTATCACAATCTCTATTTTAATCTCACCACTTTGGACTACTGGACCTGCTAGTACAAGCTACTACCACTCTTTATAATTTACTAATACTACACCATTTTACCCATATAAGGTACACATAAGTCTTTGGGAGCCCAAATTTTACCAAACACCAGTAGATCAGACCAATTCATCTATGCTCATTGAGCATGAGCTAGTTGAGCCAAGGATTGCACACACATCTATTGAGCCAGAGAGTGACACATAAGTTTATTTAAGAAGTTTAAAGTTAAAATTTTTTTGGTCCTAATCTTAACTATATTTTTCAGGTTTAATCTATCCAAGAAATCCATTCACAAAATTAGGGACATAATAAAGAGAAAATTTGATGCTATTTATGTAACATGGAAGAAGGTATCAGTTGAAGTGCATGATATAGTTTAGAAACTTTAAGATATTATCATTACTGTTTACACATATCTAATGCATTACATTATGCTAAAGAACTACTAATTATCATTAATGTGTTTTATATTATAAAAGTTTTTTATATGGCTTCTAAAGCATAACTAGAACATCAAGAGAAATTTTGAGTCTAGAGGTGTGGCCCATTTATACAATATATTTATAGACATAAAGTCTACAAAATATCATATTGGATTAGAGAAGATGTGTGGGTTGAGCTCTATAGAGCTTAGACCTTTTTAGATTATGTTCATAAGAGGGACCAAGTTAAACAAAATGGAGCTTTTAATTGTGGGGGCATGGGCATCTCTACATACTAGAGGCTCTATTCTCCACATTGATTACAAGAAATGGATAGAGTCATTCATTACTTGTAGTAATTAAATTTATAACCATACTTAGTTCTATTAGAATGGTTACAAGCAAAAGTTCTTGGAAGGTTTCCCTCTACTGTAGAATTATATAGCAGAAAATATCAACATCAGGTTAACTAGCAGTGGGTTGATGTTTGGTCATGAAGAGCTTACATAAGTTAACTTATAAATTTTGAATTATAATTTTATAAAAATTATATTATCTTTAAATAATAATAGAATTTTTAATAAGTCAATTACATGAGAGGCTGAAGGAGGTTGCAAGTCAAACCTCTACCGGAAGATAATTCTTGTTTATAGTTTGAGCAGTCAGAGAATGGCACCTAAAGAGGTTGTTAAAGATAAGAAAAGGGATGGATATACAACCTAGGCTCACAAGTATTGGCCTATGATGCACATCATAAGTTCTCTTGAATGAGCAATGATTTAATTGATGAGATAGTTAGAAGGTGTATTGTTGTGATGGTTAAGGACATGGAGATGAGAATGTTAGATGAAAGCTCAGCTGGCTATCATAGAGGTTAAAATGAAGAAGATACATAGAGATAGACATAAAGGGAAGGAACCAATGGTGGAGGAGATGAAGGAGGAGGATGATAGTGATGTTAACTACATCTTTTTTTATACTTGTATTTTTTGTTTCTAGTTTGAGCATTCAATTTATATGATGTTGTTGTAATTATTAATTTTTAGTTACTAGATGATTTGTTGAAATATTAATGTTTTACAACTATTACAAAGAAAGTTGTTGATCTCACTTTTAGAGTGAGGATTGATTCACTTTCCTTCTTAGAATCTCCTTAAATAGATTAGATCTCTTTTAAAGGACACTTCTAGTGACTTAAAAAGCATACCTAGCTTAGCTTAAATAAAATACCAAATCATAACCTATGCATATCTACTCAATACAGTCAACCCCAAATCAATACAATCAACCCCGAACCAATACAATCAAACCACAATTGGATTTCATTTCATATCCAAGCTCCAAGCCAAATGATTTGAACCCAAACCCATCTAATCCCATGATCCAATCCTATGGACTCAACCCAAAGCTCCTTTAATTCAATGAAGTCCAATTGATTTTCACAAAAGCACTCTAACCATTCAATGCATCATTTCAAACCCTTCCAATACCTGCAATCAAATTAAGCCAATCAAACCAAATCAATTCAACTAACCCAACTTAGCCCATTTGACCTAAAGGGCCTACATGAGCCAAAATCCAACTAAATCCAAATCAATTCCAATCATAACAACCAATCAATCCTAAATTAATTATCAAACTCAATTCACCCAATTCAACCTAATCCAACTCAAATTGACCATTTGGTTTACTTGATCCAAAGTGAGCTGAAGGACCCATTTGATCCAAACTCCAATCTAACCCAAATTGGATTGAAGCAACCCATCTAATACCTTCAACAATGATTGTTGATCACCCTTGATTATCCAATTACAATCAATTGTGTCAAACCATACTAATTTAATCACTTGACCCATGTTGACCCATTTTAGCTTATACGAACCAAATTGAACCAAACACCATTCTAAACCCAATAGATTGAAACCAATACATTCAATCAATCATAAATTCAGTATTGAATATGACTCAACCATCAATCAAGATAAACTAAGACAACTTGGGCTCTTGACCCATGTTGACCCAATTTGACCTAAAGAGCCAAATTGGGCCAAATCAAATTCAAAATTAAATTGATTGAAACCAATGACTTAAATCCATCATAAATTGATTGTTGAAAATGATCCAACTTTCAATTCAATTCAATTCAATTTGACCAAACCAACCCAATGGACCCATGTAGCCCAAATTGACCTAAAGGGTTCAATTAAACTAAATCATTCTAAATTCAAATTAATTGAAACCAACACTTACAATCATTCTCAAATCATCAATTGAACTAAACCAACCTTTCACCAAGCCAAATTAGCTAATTTTACCAAATTGGTCAACTTAGCCCATTTGGCCTATATGAATCCATATGAGTCAAAATCAAATCCACTTCAAATTAAACCAAACCAATCAAATTAAAATTTCCCAAATCATCATTTGAACACATTTGAACCATTAGTTTGACTCAATTTGACCAATTAGTCAACCTAACCCAATTTGACCCAATTTAACCTACATGGATCAAATTGAGCCAAACCCATTCAAACCAAGCCCAAACCAAACCAAACTTGGCAAGACTCATCCTTGGGTCACCATGAGTTAGCCCAAATAAAACACAACCCATATTGACCTGAATTAAGCCAAAACCCATTGGTTAAACCCCTCCAAATAGGACAAAATCCCCATTTGGATGGTCAAGCCCACTCTCCTACCCTTGGCAGTCACGCTAAACCTCATTATGGACACTTCGACCACTAGCTAACCTGACCCAAAGCTAGTTGGGTTAGCCATGGCTCAAGCAGAGGTGAGCTAACCCAAGCCACCCCATTGGGACACTTGGAGGAGAGGGTACACGCATGGCCAGTCCCCAGCCTTCCTCCTACCACTCAAGAGCATCCACCTCGACCACTCCCTAACATCCCCAACTGCCTGTACCGAGCAAACGCCTGCCAAAAGCTAGATTGATCCAAGCCATTAGATCAATTAAGGAGAAGGGTATAATCCTCCCCATTCAAATCAAACCGCACATAGATCTTTAGTGAGTTGACATGAGCATCCCTAAAGCTTTCCTGACCTCCCTTGAGCTTCCCATCACCGGTGACACCAAACCCGAGTAAAATAGAGCTCTTTCTCCATCCAACCTCATCTAAACTCCACCAAAATCCAACTAACCTCTTCCACACCTCCCCAAGCTTTGACGATCCAAAATGAATCAATTTTGATCGATTCGAGCACTAGAGACCACTCCAAGACCAACTTCGATGACGTTTGATCCACAGAAGCACTGGTGAGGAAGGAACTCACGAGCTTCTCAACAGGGCTTTGTCTCTTCAAGATGAAGCTACCTCAATCATTGGACCGTTGATCTTAAGCTCTAGCAAGGTAAAATCTAGCAAACCATAGAAAAGTTTCTAGAATTTGGTCTTTGTGAAGAATTTTGTAATTTTGTGCAATTTCCACCATAGGACCTCCTTAGTTATCTTCCCCAAAGGTTTTGGAGTCAATCTTGATGCCTCACAAACTTTAATGAGATTGAATCAGTGGAAGAGGGTGGACGGTGTCCATCTTCCATCACTCAAAGGTCAAAGGATCATTTGTTGTCCATTCCGCATGATTGGAATGAACAACTGTAATTAATTTATTAGAAAATCTTGATTTAATCCATTAAGAACCGTGAGATTAATCCCCACCATCTGATCTAAGATCAGATAATGAGAACAAATGGCCGTCCGCCACCACTGGCTTAGCATGCAGTGTGAGAAGGTTTAAGTGGCCAATCCTATGGTGCCACATGGAAAGCATCACCACGTCAGCTCCCGCATGATGTTGATGAGATTAGGGATAAATTAGGGATGAAAATGTGTTTTGTTAGCCAAAACTTCAAAATTCATATTTAATTATAGAAAAAATCCTAAAAATATGAGTAAACCCATTTTTGGAATGGGTGAACATATGAGATTTTAATAAAAATAATTTCTCTATGATTTGAATAGTGAATATATCTTAATTAGGGTTTGAATTTTTTTTAATTAGCTTAGTTTACCCCTAATTACTTAGCCAATTGATCTCAAACTGAAATGTTGATCTAATGGGATTCCTCTATTTCCCATAATTTCCTTGAGATTTATTGACTAGGTAATTAGGAGAATCTAAAATTCAAACCTTAATCACCCTCATTAAGTAATTTATAATCATTAAAAATGCTAAACAATAAAAATTAAAATATTAATGATTATTAATCACTGATTAATAATGAAATGATAAGGGGATGATTAAGACCTCTTTCTAATCATTTTCACAAATCTATTTCATTAAGGAGGTAATTTATTCATAAATTTAATTAAGGAAATAATTAAGCAATTAATGATAAATTAAATCAAATTCAAAATGGTAACTAGATCAAAAAACTTAATTTGAATTTGTGGGTTCCTCTTTATGTGTTTAATAATATAAAGATCCCTAAGGACACTATGATTAACCCATGGGTGAGAATATCATATAAGTACTTAATTAGATTTGTTAATTTAATTAATACTTAATTATGGGCTTCATTGCATTAGGGGTCTAAGTGCATTGCAATTTTAATTTCTCATTAGCGTAATGTTGGATGCTCATAATTAAATGATTAACTAAATTAAAGAAGCATAGGAAAAGATAATTAAATGAATTTCTTAATGATTCCAACATAATTAATTCATAAAATCCACTTAATTATTTCTCCTTAAACATATTAAATCATCAACATGGGATGGGGTAAAAAACAACAAATATTAATTCTCCTCTTTATGTTTAATAATTTAAATCCAAAATTAAACTTCATAAGAAACTTTGGTTTTTCCTTAAATGATTTTATTCAACTTGATTGCCTTTAGGAATTAATGTAGTTGAATGAATTATGTGGAAGTGTTCAATCATTCCTTTTCAAATATTATAAACTTGTATGCCATTTGTATCATGTATTCATGTTTCCAAATCAAATAATCAAAGGAATATATTTATGTAAAGTTGAATGTATTGGACTAATTTTATTATATGTGTGACTATTATCACTAATAAATTCTAAAATTATTTTCAAAATTACAAATGAAGATTCAAATTAACATTAGTTATGGATATTATGTAGGATTTACATGTACTTATAGCTTAAACATGTCAAAGTTTTATTCTATCATCATGATTCATGTATGGGTTTACATATGTTTGAATGATAATAAGTATATAGTCTAGACATCCCAAGAATACAAGGCTTTAAGTAGCCCCACAAAGGTCTTTGATTATCTCACTTCTTTGGTTAACAATGGAATGTAATTATTTAATTTTATTCCTATGTGTACTTGCATTAGAATTTGGAAAGAACTTCACTTTACATGTGCGTGTAATAGATTATCTTACTTTAAGTAGCCCCAAGGAGGTCTTAGATTATCTCACTTCTCTGGTTTAAACAATGGCACGTACTTGCTTAAAACTTTAATACATGTGCATGTGTACTTAGCTAAGGAAAAAAATCTCTCTTTTCTACCAAAATACATGCATTCATAATCATCTAAGTGTGCCAAAATATATTGCATGTATAGGTATTTTAAGTTTAAAATCATATGCATGTTATTAATGATGAAAAGGAATGGTATAACATTATCTCTGTGATGGTAATTCAATCACATTAATTTTTGGATGCCTTTCATGTTGGATAGGATTCTTTAAGATTAACCAAAACCTAAGATTAAAAAAATATTTAATCAATCATTCACTAAAATAAACCAAAATTATAATAATAGACTCTTTAGAAATTAAATCAGGATAGGGATAAAGAGGGTTAAGTTCTCTTTCTTTTTTTATAACACTTAGATACTAAGTGAATCTCAAATGAAACAAAACAAAAATATATATTAAATTGTGCAAATCCTCTTAATAACTTAAAGTAAAATAACCTTTTATGTTTAACTTAAATAATTCTAAACCTTAGCCAATTGAAATTCTAAAGCCAAGCTAAGACATACCACATTAAGCCTAAGTACTTACATTAGAATGCTAAGCCACAACTTCTAGCTTTAGGATAGGACCGTGAATGTAATGATGTTGTGTTTTATTTTATGTTATAATATTTTAGATTGGATGTTAGGATTATGGTACGTAGACTAGATGTTAAGCCATTGTTAGCCTAATGTTATTTCCTACACGGGATTATGCTAATGTGGCCACTAAAGAAAATATAATTGCTTTTTCTTACAGGTTGCTTATGCCCCTAAGCATGATCCATGATTAGGATAGGTGGGCTTGAATACCCATGTGTAGGGTGCTAAGTCCAAATTACATAATATAACTGCTTGGGGTGTATATATGTTTAGAAAATATCTATTTTTAGGTGTAATTAGATTTTACTTTTCCATAAATATGTAATTTTATAATAGGAATTAGGATTAGTGCTATGAGGTTTAGGATGAGCAGTGGCTTGTAGGCAATGTCCTAGGAGGCCCTGTAAAGCCTTAGAGCATAATCAAAATAAGATGAGAGAAAGAAGAATGAAGAAAAGATGAAGAATGAAGACCCCCAAGCATCTATTGAATTTCAATTGTAATATCCTTTTGTAATCTAGGTTGTATAAGGGTGGAGCTTGGCTACCCAATTTTATCTTTTTTGGGGTGCATGGCAGTACCCGACCACATTGACCTTTTATTCTTTTATGGAATCTATACATGTTTGATTATTATGTTTAGATTGTGCAATATAAATTTCATCTTCTTCATAACTTCTTATGCTTGATGTCTGAATGTGGCCTAGATGGTAGGCTCTTTAGGGAAAAATTAATTTTTCTACCCTAATTTACAACTCATAACTAAAATTTTAAAACAACCCACAACTTCATTCTAAAGCCTAGGATATAATTAGGATAATTAAAAGATTTAGCATAATGTTGAATGCTTAACTTTATGCATATCATCTTATTTCACTCTTAAATAGGGAGGGTCTCCATTCTTTCACTATAGGGAATGCTTGACCTGTGAGAGCACCCCCCCTCATGGTGGAAACACCTCCTATCTTTTATTTGGCCAATAACTCAATTTCATCATGCATTTAAGCATAATTGTCCCAAGCCTTTGTTCAAATCAATGTATCAAAATGAGATAAAGAATTTGTAAAATTTTGCATTGTCTAAGTCATGAATTCATACCAATCATGATCCAGTCTCTTAGGGAGTAAGTTTAGGACTCTAGTCTCTTTCTAATTAAATAACAACCTAACTATCTTGCAATTTCATAAGACCAACCTACATGGTTTTGAATCATAGGAGGTGTTAGTGAGCACTCAGCGAGTTAAGAGTTGGATAGGTTTATTCTCTCTTATGGAGGTAGACCATTGTATCCCCCTTTCTGCTTAGATTTAGGTCACACTCTTAGCTTATGCTAAAGCATCATAGATTTAGGATATGAGGTTGCTTGTTTCCATTGAGCTATGAGTATAAATCTTCACATCTTAAGCATTTCCACAATTTTATGTTGATGGACTATAAGCCTTAACATTCTAATAAAATTCCAACTCAAACAAAAATAAACTCTCTCATTCAAATATATAAAGCCTCACCATAGGGTAGATTGAAGTGCTCACTAGGCTTCCTAGTATCATGAGTGCTCGCTACTTATCTTTCTTTGGTTTCCAAAAATAAGTCTTTTCTAATTGAACATTCCCACTTGACTTTCCAAAAATACCCAATTCATTGATAACTTAAACTTGAAATCATTGGAGATATGATTGACTACTTTAATCAAGAGAATTCTTAAGAAATCTAATTTCCTAGGATGTAATTAACTATAGAGGCTTGCCTCCATGGGGAACGAAAGAACTCAGCCTAAAATAAACCTACTTTACTTTCTATGTAAAGTAGGAGAAAGGTCTCTGGTATATATGAAGACTTATCAGCCTTAGGAGTCCTTATTAAGTAATTAGGTCCATTGTAAGGTGATGTTTCTATCTTTCAAGATAATACATCATACCTTATTATCATATCAGATGACTTCAATAAGTACCCCACCCCCCTAAGATCTACGTGGTGTCCACCCGACATCTGAAATATAACACCATAAAAATATTGATTGAACCTCTCTTGTTTATTAATATAGATATCTTCTAGATATATTGTATTTTAGAGTAAATTATGAATCTCTTAATAATTGTTTGCATAAATGTTTTTTTGTAGATGTAAAAATAAGAATATATGAAACTTTTAAAAAATTTGTATAAGTTTTTGATGGATTTTCAACTATTTTTCATAGCTACCATCGATACGACCCATCATAATAGATTTTTGATTGGCCAAGAATTTCCAACTGATTTCCAGTAAAAAGCCTCCATCAAAAATTTCTAGGGGAAATTTTTTTGGAAATTATGCTAAAGAATTTCTAGTGGAAATTATCTCTAGACAGTTATTTTTATGGGTTCTTCTGTTAGTTCATTGGGAGAACAATTTTTACTAAAATTTCATAAAAAATCACCAAAATTTTATTTTTGTTGGACAAGTTGATCATTAGAATGCATTTCAAACTAAGGTTTTATTGAAAGTTAAAATTTGTCCAAAATTTTTTGAAAACTTGAATTTATGGTGGGTTTGATGTGTGACTAACCAAAAAGGTTTCTATAATGAAAGCACCATAGCCATTGAAATAATAATTTTTAGATTATTTAGGTGATTCACACATTTTTACCTTTGATTATGTGATCATCAATGTAACACATTAGTTAATTTTTATAATTTCATCAAAGATTTATGTTGTCATATGTTGATGTGTGACTCCAACAATCTTAAAAATGAATGACATGACTTTATAATAGAAGATTCTTATAGGAGTTCTTAAAGTAGCGAATTTCTTATTTTTAGAGACCACCATAATTTGTTTATAACCAAATGAATGATCCATAAGAGAGGAAATTATATGTGAAGAGGCTATATCCACCATGAGTTTAGGTATTGACAATAGGAACTCATCTTTAGCAAACCCCTGTTTAGATCTTTATAACCTACACATATACATAATTGATCATTGATATATATTTTTCTCTTGAATGAAGCCAGCCTCAATCAATTTTTTAACTTTAGAAATTACTTGTTATTCTATATTGAGTTGCATGTGTGGAAGAGTTTGCATGACAAGAAGTATGCATGTATAATATTGAGTTTATGGACTGTTACTTCTAGAGAAAAATAAGGCAATTTTTTTCATTACTCTTGGTGAAATGATCATTAAGTTCTGAAACTAACCAAACAAAATAAATTATAATTTCTTCGTACAATATAGTGCTTATGAAGTTGGGAGATGAATTTTCTTTCATTTTGAGGTTAATTTCTATTAATTCATTAATCATTGATTTAATCTTCTCCTCAAGTTCTATATATGATCCAGAAAGTTTGAAGTCTCCAAGCAAATTTGGGATACTAATCAAAATATATTATTATTAATTTTTTAGGAGTTCTATCTTCAAGCTTACAAAATTTTATGGGCTTGAAGATAATGGTATTGAATAAAACTTCTAGATTATTTTAATTCCTCATAAAAGATAAGGAGCTACTTTAACTTTCAACCCTATAATAGTGCCATGAGATACTAGGGCTAGAGCTAAGGTGCTCACACCATTGAAGCTGTTCTACATACTGATGTAGACTAATTGATTTGGAACCTGTCGTCATCACTATCTGTCTCTAAAAGAAAGTTTATTTTAATATTTTATTTTATATTTTTTTAACTTTTAATTTCACCTTCTACACATAATTTGTTCTCTTAATTAGACTACAAACCAATATGTGTTATTGATTATTTTTTTCTTTATTTTATTTCCTTTTTCATTTAATATTTTTTTCATGGAATTGTATTTATAATAGGTTGTGTGGAGAAGATTGCTTGTTTCATAAATAGAATAGTTCTATTTTAATTATGAAACTTTCATAACAATTATTAGAACTTGAATTTTTAACAATTAATGTCACAAAACTCAAATTCTTTAGCATTTCATTTAATTTATATAGCATCATCATGTCAGAACTAGGTTTACATGTATCCACCTTCAAGTAGGTAAAAGTTGTTAAATATATGATGTTGATTGATGCTCCAATATCAGCATGAAATTCTAAATTCTAAAATATAAAGCCTTATCTGAGGACGTCATCACTAAATATATAAGATAAATTTCTAAAACATATAAATCTTTTTATTAAATATTCCCTCAATTCCTTAGAGTGAATGAGAGTGTCATATATACCCAATTAGTAAGCAACATCCTAAAATGAGCAGAAATGAGCTAAAATGTTATATTTAACCTTCTGAACAATTTCATTAGCTATTACTGTGTATGAGAAGGTAGAGTGCCTTATGGGTAATTTAAATTTTGTCCTTTACCAATGATCTAGTTACCATTTTTCTTCTGTGTGCCATTTAACATGGTAAGACCTTGTAACTATGGGGGTTAATTTTTATAATATTCTAAAGTTCAAATATTTGTGTGATGTTTACTTACCTTATAAAGTAAATTTTATACATCGATCTCAATGGTAAATGGCGTGCTTTAATGAATTTACAACTGAAGCAATAATATCAGAACTTCAAAATTAATAGAATACCATTGACTTTGAAATCATTATGCATTTTGAGCTTTTATGGCCAAATTGGATTAAGTGTTAAATAAGAAAAATAGTTGACTTACAAGAAATTACTTTTTTTTTTCTTTTTGTCCCTTCTTTTAAATGAATCCTTCCTTAAACATCATCAAATTTATTGAGACAAAAATTTTTATGGACTCAATCCCAACATATACTATCTGGTTCATACAACCTTTAAGTGTGCTAAGCTAAAAAAATTTTTATGTACACCATCTCAACATACACTTTTATCCATATGAAACCACCAAGAGTGCAAGACAAGAAAATTTATTATGGACCTTGTCTCAACATGTAATCTTGAGTATGTGCATCCTTTAAATATGCTAAGATAACAAAAATTATTATATACAATATCTCAACATACATGCTTAGGCATATGCAACTTTCAAGTGTGTTATGACAGAAAAATATTTTATGATGGTTTTATTTTTGTGAACTTTAAAACATATCAATTTTTAGTTTGATAGAACTAATTTAAATTTTAAGAACTTAATATTTTTATTTCTAGAGTTTTGATTTTAAAATTTGAGTCAAATTTGAATCAAGAAATTTAGCATTGATTGATAAACTCTTCAAAATCTTAGATTATAAAGTAGTTTAAAAATTCAATTGAAACTTTAGTTTAAATAAATAATTTAAAACTTCATAAAAAGTTATTTTTAAATTTTTAAATTTTGAAGGATTTTAGAACCATACTTATTAAGTCTTGGATTAATACGAGTTTCTAAATTCTTGATATTCATAGAACTTACCCAAAGATGAATTGAGGAAAATATCCACCATATGAAGGGTAGTCTCAGCTTATGAGGGGCATAAGAAAACTACTAATGTATAGAATCAGTTACCACTACTAAAGATGGAGTAAGGAACTCTTTCTAGTGGAATCTTTAGAAAAATTAGAAGGAAATTTTTGGAAAACTCAAAAACTTTGAAATTAACACTTTTTGGTGATCGAATAAGCCATTGAAAAGAATATACTATCTTAAAAGATAGAAATATTATTTTACAATTTTTTCAAAAGCTAAAATAAAAGGGTTTTTTATTATTGTATCTAAATATGACATATAATACACTATCTTGCCATATAGAAATATCATTCTACTATAAATTCAAATATAATAATACAAAAAAGTTTTAAAATTTCTTCAATTTATGGTTTTAAAATTATTTTAATTTGATTTTCAATTTTTAAGTACAAGTTTCAAATAGAGGCAGGTCCATATTATTAATAAAATCTTAAGAGCATGAATGCTTAAGAAAACTCTCAACAAAAGTAATGGTGAAGAATATAATGATTTATTCAAAGTTTATTTCAAAAATTGATAATTTATGATTTCAACTCGGATTGACTTAAATATGGAACTGTTCTTTTACAAATCCAAAGAAAGAATATAAGGTGCACATGGCACTGAGAAACCCAATAGTGGTGCAAATTATCCTAAGTTGAGACTTTATGCTTTGGTGTTAGAATTTTTTTTAGATTTTGAGCTATTAATTTTAATAAAAAATTGAGACCAATAATTCATTAGCACAAAATTATGAATATACTCAAAAGGTGAGGACTTATGATGTAGCTTGAAGGAAATGATCAGCGGTAGATCTCAAACTAATGTAACAATAATAATTATGTAGTCTCTCATATTTAATCTCATAATATATATTATGATTTATAGATTTTGACTTCATTTGAAGCATGAAATAGGCCCAACTCCATCAAACTTATAATCTTTCTTAGTTAAGACTGCCATAAAATTTTGCACACAAGTCATATGTAAATAAAAGATAAGTAACCTATTTATTAAAATTAATCCTAATTCTAGTCACTAAAAATAAGCATCAAAGTGCTTAGGCTAAATGCTTTATATTTTTGTTATTTTATTTAATTTGTTCATTATGAGATAACTTTGAAATGCAATATAACATCATGCTCTAATATCACCCGTTATATTCATCTATCTTTTTTATGTGATATTCACCCTCAAAGATCAAATGGCCCCTATTCATGCAATGAAGTTAGAGTACTCTAAGATGCGATAAGAAGAAATATGAATACTTTCAATGTGTCATAGCTTAGGAGTTCCTATTTTATTTTATTCCTATGTCAACTATTAAATTTTTTAAAAAAATTTATTCTTAAATCTATCGTAACTCATTAAGTCAAAGATGATTATCATAATAGGAATAAAATTAATTATTTTACTTCATTTTATTCTAGTACACAATAATAATATAAACATAAGATCAAGAAATTCAAATAAGTCATAAAAGATTATAAATGCTGGTTTGGTTGAATCCCAAAAATACAATCCTTTGAAAGAAAAAGATGTGGTAGTTGGAATTTGCTTTATACAACAACCTAAACCTACAACTGGGAACTCAACCTATAGGTTTTCTCACTTCATCTTTAAGTTTTACTAGCTCCACAAGCTATAAGGATTCACCTTTGTAAAGCACATTCTAGTCTTTTTTTTTTTGGTCCTTTAAAATCTCACAAGCTTATATAAATATTCTAGAACTATGAAAAAACTTACCTTCATAAAAATAAAAAATCATAACCTTATCCTATAAAATAGAGATTCAACAATTTATATTTAAAAGAAATATTTATTTATGCAGTCAACATACGATGCTAGGACATTTAAGTGCTAAGCTCGCCTATCTTATTGGTCATGATTTAGGGACTTTATTCATTTTGTATAATCTTTTTTCACAAGTGACACGTACAAACAAATTTATTAGTTTAAAGTATTTGTCACTTCATTATTAAATCATAATAATTTAAAGTATTTATCACAAAAGATGGTCATGATTTAAGCAATCAATGATTTAAAGACGTTATTTGAATTTAGTTATTTTAGATTTTATGTTTTAAGGATTTTTGAAAACATGTGAAGGCAAATAAGTTCACCCAGCTAGTAGAACCTCATCACTTAGGCATTTTAGACATTATAAAATACAATTCATATTGAAAGAAATAATGTGTTTTTCATAATGCCTTTAAACTATCTTGAATAGAATTTACAACTTCTATTATAATTTAATTTATTTTCGTTTATTATTTTTTATTACTTTCCTTAAAAATTTAAAACTTTATTTCAAAATATGTTCTAAATTTTATTAAAAGTTTTCAATGATCATGGAATATTAAAGTCAATTCTCATAAAATTTTAAAATTATTATAAGTTAATTTGTACTATTATAAATTTTTAAATATTTTTAATTTGTATAATAAAGAAAATTTTAAAATAATTTTAAAAATATGAAAAAATATCAATATCTTGTAATTGTAAGAGGAACCTCTCATAAAATTTTAAAATTTATTTTGATATTATTTAATATTTTATCATTATTTATTAAGGTATTATATTTTTAATTTTAATTTTTTAACTAACTACTTCTAAATATGATGAAACTTTTTTGAAATGCCTATATTAAATTTGAAGTTGATTTAATTTACTTGAATTTTATATGATTTATTGAATTAGCATGAATTGCTTAACTAATAAATTCAAATATTAATCCTTTAAGTTTTATTTTCACTAAATTCAAATTTCATTTATTTTTTCAAGAAAGTTGAGCTTATATATTTAAAGGTTAATTAAAATTATGGTTCAAAGGCTAACCAACCAAAGAGGTGGCTAATAGGAAAGTGACCTAAAGAGAATTGATCCAAACATAAATAATATGACTATTAAAAAATGGGCAACAAGAGCTTGATCTTTACCTAAATAGTGTGGTCCAGAATTGAGTGTTGTAGGATCTTTAAATCTAAGGCATGCCTATAAATGCAAAAATATGGTAAGATAAGATTTAAAAATTTATTTTCCTATTAGTTTGTTGTGACTAAACTAAGAAAGCCTATGGAGGCTTCATCCAACTTAGGTTAACTAGCTAAAGGGAAACCTAATGATATAACTATGGCTTGATGACTAACTTAGAAGGTGACTAATAGTAAAGAAGCTTAAAAAGGATTATTCCAAACTGACATAGTTGACTTATAAAAAAAAGGGCCACGAGTGCTTGATCATGACATAAATATTTTAGTTAAAGGAAAGAAAAATAAAGCTTTAATTTCTTTAAGATTATACATTTCTTTTTTACTCTATTAATTTGTAGTGATTAAACTAAGAACATGTTTAAATATGCTTGATCTAACTTATATATATATATATATATATATATATATATATATATATATATATATATATATATATATATATATATATATATATATATATATATATATGTATGTATGTATGTATGTATGTGTGTGTGTGTAGCTATCTAAAGAAGTAATGTTAGTTAAAGGAAAGAAAAATAAAGCTTTAATTTCTTTAAGATTATACATTTCTTTTACTCTATTAATTTGTAGTGATTAAACTAAAAACATGTTTAAATATGCTGATCTAACTTATATATATATATATATATATATATATATATATATATATATATATATATGTATGTATGTATGTATGTATGTGTGTGTGTGTGTAGCTATCTAAAGAAGTAATGTTGGAGTTGCTATAGAAGATGCAGCTATTCAAAGAAGTTACAGTGGGTATGCAATTTTTTTATTTTACAAAAGTCAAACTAAATTTTCTCGCCATTACAAGTAGCCAAGTCGTTGGAAAATGTAGCTTTCCCATCGAGATTTTGAAAACATACTAAAATGCATAGAATGCAAAATAAATTATGCACGATTTAGTGTGAAAATGCTATTGCCATTTGGTCCCCAAACACACCCAACACCCTAAATTAACTATGGATTATAGACTAAATAACTTAGAGGCAACTAATAAGAAAGGGGTAGAAGCTTGATCCTGATCTAAATAATCTAGGTTACATCTAGAGAGGGTCATAGAAACCTGATTAAACTTAGATATCCAAAAGGTTTATTGACATAATGATACTAAAAATAAAGCGAACTAGACATATAAGGAAATTCTACAAGGAAAGGGGTCTAAAAGGCTAGATCCTAATCATGATAATTTGACTAACAAAAAAAAGTGTAAGGGTTTGCTCTAAGCTAAATAATTTAGCCTAAGGAAAGCACTGGAGCTTCAAGTTCTAGAAGTATCCTCCTAAACTACTTGAGGCTTGGTACCTAACCAACCTAAGGAGGTTGATCTAAATTTTTCTAAATTAGGTTGGGCTAGATCATAAAGTTTTTTCTCATTATTTTCCAATGACTAAACTAAGATAAAAGGTTGTTTGTGGACTTAGTCATATCTTAAGTAAATCTAGCCAAAAGGTTAGTCTCCTAAACCACCTGTGGCTTAATGAACTAGTTAATGGGTGTGAAACTTTTGATGCTAAAATGGGTTAGGCTATATCCTAAGATTTGGGTTTTCCATGATAACCTAGAATAAAATTCCATCGATAGGCATAGTCCTATCCTAAATCAAATAAACTAATGGGTTAGCCTCTTAAATAAAATGTGTCTCTGTATCTAACGAACTCAAAAGAAGTGGATGCATAGAGATCTAGGGAAGGCTATATTATCTCCTAATATTAGGTTTCTGAGGACTAACTTAGGTCAATGATTCCTTTGAGGGGAAGGATGTCAAAAGTTGTATTTTTAATGACTAACTGAGGAGAAGAATGTCGTTAAGGGACTTAGTCTAATCTTAAGTAGAACTCGCAAAAGGGTTAGCCTCTTAAATTTCTAGCCTCTTAAAGAAATTGTGGCTCAATGACAAACCAACCAAATATTGGTAGACATATAAACATATAGGCTGAGTTAGACTATATCTTAAAGTTTTGATTTCAATGACTAACCTATGAGAAGGAAGTTCAAAGTGAACTTAGTGCAATCCTAAGTATAACTAGTCAAGGGATTAACTTATTGAATCAATTGTGGCTTTGCGAAATTAACTAACCTAAAAGATTTCTAGACTTTGAGTTGTCAGAAGACAAATTATACTAGGCCTCAAGGTGATTATAATAACAAGGGCCTAAAATGCTTGATTATAACCTAGATAATTTCGGAGAATTCTAGAATGGGGTTGCAAAGACTTTATCTAACTTACATTGACATAAACATTCTTAAATTTTTAAATTTGGATTTTATGCTTCAATTTTTGAAGGTCATGTTGAATTGATATATTTAGATTTTAAAAATTTTGACCTCCATTCCTCATGAAGCATTCAACATAACACACAACTATTATGCTAGAAAATTATCATTTTCTATGTTTACCATGCTTCCTTAGAAGGAAACTAATAAGAAACATAATCATCTATATTGAATGGAATTCATCAAAACTTCTCAAGCACTAAAATTTGATTTTCATTTAAAAGAATGAGATTTCATTTCAGTTCATTTAATTTCATAAATTTTTAATTTTCAAGAATTATGTTTCTTATGGTAAATTATCATTAACATGAGGCATAAGACCTGAACTTAATTAAATAATGTGAACTTAATTAAATCATAATAAATTAACCAATAATCCAAAAATTATGAATAAACCCTCATTGGAAAGATATTTCAGCAAGGAATTAATGCAAAATAAAATCCTTAACTGAAGTTCATTGAATTAGGCTTAATTTAGGTTTTAATAAAATAATTAAAACTTTAATTACTATTTAATTACAAATATAATCAAGATGAAACTTTTAATGCTTGAAATGCATGCAACCCCACTTGGCATAATTATCTCATACCCTATTGGTTTATAGATTTGGAATTCTTGATTTTCCAAATTACTAGGCCAATGTGAATTAAATAATAATTAAGAAGAATCATTAATCCATTGAAACATCAAATAAATTGAACTAATATGAAATAAGCATCAGAAATACTTAGGGTAATTCATCAAAACTTCCTAAGTCAAAGAATGTAATCAAACTTTAAAATTAATGAAATTAAAACCTTAAGTTAATTAAATATTAAAATTGAAGAAAACAAATACTTAATGAAATTCAAACATCATTAAATAACTTAAGTTAAATTGAATGAAATCAAACTCTAATATAAACTCTTTAAATTAACTTGAACTAAATCAAATGAAACCAACATAGCTTAATTCAAAATGAATTCAAATAAATTAAATCAAACAAAGTAATTCAAACTAACTGAAATAATTAAAACTAAGCTAAATTAAACCTTAACCTTACTTTAGGTTAACATAAACTACATTAAAATGAAATCAACATAACTCAATCAAAATTTCAAATCTTAAACAGATGAAATAATTTAAATCAAATCTAAAATTTAAAAAGAAAAGAAACATAAATGAAATCCAAACATAAACAACATCAAAAAGATTATTTAAGATACTTAAGGATCTTAGTTAGACTTTTTGAAATCTCATTAGGATTTAGGATGTGGAATAAAGTAAATTTCACCAAAAAAAATGAAATTCACTCTATTTCTTCATTTTTGAAAACTTATATAACTTCAACAAAATAAAATGGAATAAAAATGAAATTAAATCATTAAGTCATTTGAACTAAAACCACACAAAGGTAAAAATTAAACAAATTCAAACCTCAAATTTAAACTTAAACTTAAAGGAGCCTAGCAAAGTTTTACCACATAAACTTTTCTTTCGCACACATTAGATCATTTCGATCACAAACTCTAGATCTAGGTTAGATCATTCTGTGATTTTCTTTAATCTTTTATGTTGTGCTTCACATGTCTATGTGGTGTATTGCTTTAGACTGGATGCCTATGTTTGTTTGTTCATTAGATTGGATGGTAGGGTGCTCTTTTTATATTTAACATTATTTTTTTCAAGGGGCTATGTTAAAGGGATCACTATCATAATTCAAAAATCATAAAATTATTATTTGCTTGCAGGTGCTGAAAATTACTTAACATAGTCCATAGGATAGGTGGGCTTGGCAAGAAACCAATGCTAAGTCGATATGTTTATAAAATATAACTATTTTGTGTGATGTATATATTTCCTAACATCTATTTTGCAGGGCTTAGGATTTCTTCTTGAATTTAAAATGTAAATTTGAGCTTATAATTAGGTTAGCATAAGGGGTCTAGGATTAATGGGAGCTGACCCTTCCAGGAGAAGGTGCAGTTGTCCCCTATGGAGCCCGATGGATGTCCCTAAAGAAGGAGACTTTCCGAGAAAGAAGACCCATAGATCTAAACTTGTAGTTCTAGACCAGGTCGTATAAGGGCAGTGCTTTGCTGCCCATTTTTCTTTCTTTCGGGGTGTACAGTGGTACCTGGTCGCATTGGCCTATTTTCATTAATTTAACTTAGCTTAATTTATTTTGGGTGTGCAATAGAAGCATCATGCTTTTCCTAGGCCTCTTTCTATGCTATGTTTGTGTTGTGATCAATGCTAAGACATAGACTCATAGGATAAACTAATTTTTCTACCCAACTAAATCAATCAAAACATAAAAATAAATACAACTCATAACCTCATATAAAAGCCTAGGCATTAAATCAAGATAATAAAATATTTGGCAACCCCTTAGCTAGATACTTAACATCATTCATAATCATCTTATTTCATTCTTATTAAGGGAGGGCTTTCATCTTTGCCAGAGAACTTGGGCTTAACCTTTGAGAGCCTATGATGGAAGAACACCTTCTTCTATTTTTATTTGGCCCATAACCTCTTTCTAATTGCATGCATTAGGCATAAATTACATTCCAATGACCTAAATGAATCTTCAGTCAAAATTCAAAAAAATCTAAAACATATGCATTAGTTAAATGCATCCTCATGCCCTACATTATCTTAGGGATTAGGGAGTGAGTCTAGGTTCATAGATTTCTTTCCTAAAAATGTAATAGCCCAGCCATATTGCATTCATGTGACTTGGCATCATGAATTTAAAATGTGCATAGGTGGTGTTACCTGGCAGCCTTTTCTCGACAGGTTGTAAGTCCAAAAGAGTGAGGGATAGGCTAGTTCCCTCAAGTGGGGAGAATGGCCAATGATTCCCAAGGATCGAACTAGGTCGAGTATCTGACATGTGTTAGAAGCACCTGTAGACTAGGTTCTGAAGGATCCTTTTAGGAATAAGTCTTCAACTTTAGACATTTCTATAGTCTTGTGCTGCTAGAATCTGAGCCCTAGATATTTAAGAAAATGAAACTCAAAGTCTAAAATTAAATCCCAAATTTGAAGCCCAATCATAGGATAGTTGAAATGTCTACTGGGTATCCCAATATCAATAGGCATTTCCTGCTTTTTTCCCATTTAACTCTTAAAAATAACTCTCTCTAATTTTGACCTCTCCCAATTGAATTTCCAAAAAATTCAATCCTTTGAAAGCTACCTTAGGAGTCTTTAGGAATAACCACGTATTTCTTTAATTGAGAGTATTCTTAGGAAGAGACCCTTACTAAGATGTAATTAACTATAGAGGCTTACCTTTATAGGGAACCATGATCCCAGGATAAAATAAACCTGTTCTACTTTTCTATGTAGTTCAGGGAAAAATACTCTGGTACAAGAAAAACCCATTAGCCTTAGGAGTCTTTTATTGAAATGATCGAATCGATTATAGGAGAGCATGTTTATCTTTTGAGATAATATGTTTATTTCTTAATGCCATATTTGATCATCTAAATAAAATATTTCTAAACTCTAAGTGGTGTCATTTCTTTTCTCTATTCCAGAGAAAAAAACAACAAATTTTCTTGAGACTCCACTAGAGAATGGTTCCTCTCTCCATCTTTAGAAATAAGTTATTATTTCTATATATTGGTAGTGCGCTAGTGCCACTCACTAGTCAGGACTGCCTTTCTTTCCATTGGATTCCTTTCCATTTCATTCTTGGTTGAGTCTATCCAACATCGTGAATAGAGGTTATAGAACTCTTCGTTTGTCATATTTAAACGATTGGGTCCTAGAAACAAAGCCTAAAATAAAAGAGAGGTGAGCAAAATAAATGAAAAATAAGTCATTTCTATTATGACCTAAATCTGGTCAAGATGGATTTGAAACCATTCCAATATGGAAAAGAGATGTTAAATTTAAAGAAGTATGAAAAGTACTTCAAAATTTGAAAAGCAAATCTCCAAAAAGTGAAGTCACTTATTCTTGATCTTACTTTGGCTTTGTACTAGAGCTAAAGAGAATAAGGACAGGGTCCCTGAATTGATACCCTTTGTTCTACTTCATTTAAAAGGTGTCAATACACCTATGGATGTAAATTGAAATGGAGTTCTTTCAAACTCTAAGAAAATTTAATTCAAAGGAGGCATAGTTGTGTCTATTTTACTTTTATCACCATGATTGAAGCTTGAATTACATTTAAAGAAGAATCAATTTAAAAGAAAATAAAAAATGGGATAAAAAATTTTTACCCAAGAAGAATGCCTTATTGACCTTAGGAAAAGGTTGATTAAGGAAATAAATGTAAATCTTCTATTCTTTTAGAAGAAAATTTTACATAAATGCAAATCAGCTTTAATCCAAATTCATTTTCACAAGTCCACTAGAATATTAGATAATTAGTTATTCAAGCTGATTGGCCAATTCTAAGGAGTTACTTGGAGGTAACCTTCTTTTAGACCATTCAAAAACCTTAAATTCTTAAGAGTTTAAGAGAGAGTCAAAAGAAGATGATGACATGACAAAAACAAAGAAAAAGTGATAGGATTTACTTTTGCTCCTAATCAATAGAAGAAAAGAGAGGGTGGCAAAAGAGAATTCTAATTCTCTTGATTAAGTTGAAATGAATAAAATCTAAACTAATAAATTTAAATCAACTTCCTTAATGAGAGTTTCCTCTCATTAAATGAAATGATATTTTCTAAATGGCCTTAATTAATTTTAAGCATAAATCCTAAAAAAATGAAGAGTTTAGTCCTTCTAAAGAAATCATGAACTGAGGATTGGGTCCTAAGGGTGATATTTCTATCTCTCAGAGTAAAAAATATGAAACTTTTATCTCTGGTTAGTTGATAGATAAATCACTTAGGACTTTATCATTCCAAATAAATAAAGAAAGCTCTTGTTTATACAAAGTGAATCTAAGAAGAATCCTTTATAATATCTTATGACCCACTTGACATTCTTTTAATGTTTAGTATGGTGATCAAAGATTCCATTACAAGTTGAGATTACCTTTAATCTTATATGTGCTATAAAAGAATGCAAATCAAACTTGACTTTCTAATAGCACATCATCTACCCTAGAGGGTCCTCTTTTAAATGATGATCCTCTAAATGAATAGATCATGAGGTCTATTGATCAATTAAGGATAGAGTTAGACCTACCTTCCCTTCATATTAAAAGGGAAATCCTTGAAATCAAATTCAAAATGGGAGAGTGATACCACCTCAAATGACTTTGAAAAGAAATGGCAAATAAGTCATCCTGAAAATGTGATGTCTTGTCCATCTTAGAGAAGTTGCTTATAAAATCAAGCATCCTAATGCTCTATTAAAAATAAAATGAAATATAAAATAAAATAAGAAAAATCAAGAAAGAAATAAAAGTAAAGAAAAGCATTACATAATCATGTAATTTTCCTTACTTAACTATAAGAAACTTCCTGATATGGCATTCCACTATGAAAGGTTCTAAGGTTATCTTCTATGATGAAGATATACTACTAAGAACTTATTAACATCTTGGTCGATGTGGAAAATTCAAAAGAATAAAATCTCAAAAATATATGTTGAACCGAGTGCATCGATCAACATCAATTATAAACATGAAAGTGATTTTATATAGGCTCAAATATAATCAAGCTTTGATAAGATGATTCCATATAAATTCAATCAAATAAAGAAAGAAGTTTTCAACTTCATGAAAATTAAGTCTTAAAAAACTCAACCTAGAAAAAGAACTTAATTTCAATCACATTGTTGATTGAAGATAAAAATTCAAACATGAAAAGTGCAACTTAGGAATTCATGAGACATCTTAATATATTCTTGGATGGTCCTATCCAGCCCAAATAAAAATAATAATAAAAAAGGGAATCAAATGGAAAGAAAAAAGAAGAAAATTATTAATTATGGAAGGATGTTCATATTCATCCTAAAGTGTTGAGTCTTTAGAAATATCATTCAGCTACTCCTAAATGACCTCACTAAATATTTGATTCTAATAGAAAATTCTGATTTTAGAAGTGTTAATTTTTTAAGGAAGTCATTATGCCAATCTTAAATGACTCACTCCACTAAATAATTTTGAATTTAGACGTGTAACATCTTTAGAAAGTCATTTTTACCAATCTTAAGTGGCTTTACTAGATTTGTTGTCCCATGAAAGATGAAAAAGAAATAGAAATGTTGGATCATATTATATGATCAATCAAGCAAAGACTTGAATCATATCAAAATGTCAATCAATAAAATATTGTATTTGGACAAAAAGTCAAATACATCAAATTTCCTAGCAAATCATTTAATGGAGTCCGTTCATAAAGAGTGAAATGTTATGGAGTCAAATACATTTATCTTCTTAGTGAATCTTGTAACTAAGAAAATTACCAAATGTAACTTTTCATAAAGAAATGAAATCAGAATATTACTAAAAGAAAGAAAGAAAGAAAAGTAAAGGGATGGAAGGACTATATCCAAGAGAAAAAGGATGAAGTCTAAAATTTCTAAGCATGTGCACATTTTTGACTTTAAACTTCTCGACATCAAAATAAAATGGTAGGGTTAGAAGTAAAAAATTATCCCTAGTTGAACAAAAATAAGCAGATATCTCATACTTTGTCATTTTAGCCTTTACCATGATTGAGTAAGCTCATTTGGCAGGTTAAAAGAATAGATAGTGGATCTTCTTTTCCAGGGGTCCAAATCCTTTGTATGGAAAAGGTCCCATTGAGTATACTCTGATTCCATTGCAAGTGGCCTATAACCATTAGCAAGAAAATTTATGGAATCATAAAGCCATTGCAAGTTAAAAAGCTTAAATGGTTTGGGTCCTAACTTTCTTTTCAAAAGGCACTCTAGCACATTTCATGAATGTTGTTTTGATATGTCTGGAGATTTATGTAGTCTTCAAGTTTGGGATGCACACTTAGAATTTGAAGAAAAATTGAATTCCACAATTGACAAGTTGATAACAATGATCTAACTCTTTAATGAGTTAGCTATCGATGATTTGATCAAGCTATCTTTTGGGTTTAAAGACTACTTTATCTGGAAATAAATTGAAATGATCTCTAGATGCATTGGTCTATAAACTTAAGCTTGATGTCATTTCAATAAACTAAGTCTTCCCTTGATGACTGTGGTCAAATTCTAAAAGAAAAGCAAATTCTACTAAATTAAAAGCTAGAAAATGATGGTTGTACATGAGAAGAAAATATTTTTCTTGGTTAGCTAACATCATTATATGACCCAAATCTTGGGTCTAGGGTAGAATTTGTACTTTGAAAATTGGTTCATTCTACCCATACCTCATTTCAAAATATAAAAAAGGGGCTTTCATGCAAAAGATTATCCTTCTTAAAAATAACTTATCTGAAAATTATCAAATTAAAATACTTGTAGAAAAAATAATTGAATTCATATGATATGACATTTAGAATCCATATAAAAATATTCTATTATAGAGTCATATCATTCAATCGCAAAATATTTGGGCCAATTTAGCAAAATGGGTCATGATCAAAATTTCTTATAATCCCACTTTCAATTAGTAGAGGGTTATAGTGAAAATGTTGCCAAAGAAGAAAAGAAAATAAAAGAAACTAAAATATGATTTGAAGAACAATCTTGTTACTACATATAGAGTCTTGAAATTTACTTTTGAAGTAATTTCAAAGACCTTGTAGTAAAATTTAGAAGGATCAAAATGTAAAAATAAAAAATTAGTCAAAGACATTTATGAAATTTTATTTCATATATCCTTTTAAAGAATAACAAATCAATTGAAGAAAGTCAATTTCAAACTTATTAGGAAAATCTTAATTCCTCTAATATGTTAATCCTTTCAATTCCCTTATTGATTAGAGATAAGTTTTTTATTTTTTATTTATCTCCATGAGAATCCAAAAGATTATCTTGATTCTCATTCACTTTGGAAAGCTTTAAAGGAATCTCTTGATCTCTATTGATCCCAAGAGAATGCCTTATAAGCTGTTGATTCATGCCAACAAAGCAAAAATGACATACATGTCCAAACAAAAAGAAATTCCATTTGAGAAGCACTGGTTGACTTTGGTTCTTACTACCTAAAGAACTGCACAGTCACATGCAAGCTCAAAGAGGTAAAATTCTCAGGTTAGTACCCTATCATGCCTTGCCTTCCGTGACATAGACATCTAGTATGGTTCATCATAACTTTAATATAAAAAAAATTAAAATAAAAAAAATTAATGAACTTCTATGCTCATGGCATAGTAATGTATTGGGTCCAAAATATATCCAAGTCTCCTTCAAAAATAAATTTCAACTCCTTGAAACCTACATCGCTACACTTCTTCATGTGTAAGGAGTATTAGTGAAATCAAGAAATGGAAGCACAACTTCCATCACCCTTTCATCAATTTAGACTAATCAAGTAAGGATTAAGTCCATGACACTCTTGCTTATTAGTCAAAACTTTTGGGGATTAAGAATAAGTCACTTTGACCACTTTTCCTCATCCATATCACCTATAGGTTGGGAAAATTCCCTTTGTGGCACCTTTCTTATACATGACTTGAGATGGGAGAAAGTCCTCTATGACACCTTTCTCATGTCCTTCTAGGTTTGGAGTAAGCCTTTGTGCACCAATTCTATGAAGAAATATCTTTGAAGGTTTTGAGAAAGCCCTTCGTTGCACCATTCCTAGTATGTACATGATTAGATCAAGTCATTGTGACCCCTTTCATGTTACACTAGCTATTCAAGTTGGATCAAGTCTTTATGACCCCTTCCTAATAGCCAGAATGATGTAAGTCCCTTAGTCAGCATTCTTTCTAAACATTTAGGAGTAAGTCCCCTAATTAGCATCCTACTATTGTGTACATTATTAGATCAAGTCATTGTGACCCCTTTCATGTTACATGGGCTATTTAGATTGGAACAAGTCTTTATGACCCCTTCTAATAGCTAGAAAAATGTAAGTCCCTTAGTCATTCTTTCTTTCTAAACATCTAAGAGTAAGTCCCTGCACCTACTTTGTGTACAGATTGGATCAAGTCATTGTGACCCCTTTTATGTTACACAGGTTATTTAGATTGGATCAAGTCTTTATGACTCCTTTCTAATAGTTAGAAAGATTTAAGTCCCTTAGTCGACATTCTTTCTAAACTTCTAGGAGTCAGTCCCCTAGTTGGCATCTACTATCTTGTACAAGATTGGATCAAGTCATTGTGACCCCTTTCATGTTACACTGGCTATTTAGATTGGATCAAGTCTTTATGACTCCTTTCTCTAAAGAAGATGTAAGTCCCTTAGTGGCATTCTTTCTAAACATTTAGAGTAAGTCCCTAGTGCATCCTATTTGTACATTATTGGATCAAATTATGACCCCTTTCATGTTATTTAATTTATTTAGATTGGATCAAGTCTTTATGACCCCTTTCTAATAGCTAGAAAGTTATAAGTCCCTTAGACAATATTCTTTCTAAACATCTAAGAGTAAGTCCCCCAGTCAGCATCCTACTATCATGTCCATGATTGGATCAAGTCATCGTGACCCCTTTCAAGTTACACAAGTTATTTATATTGGATCAAGTCTTTATGACTCCTTTATTCTTGATGTAAGTCCCTTAGTAGGCATTCTTTTAAACATTAAGATTCGGCATCTTCATGTACATGATTGGATCAAGTCATTGTGACTCCTTTTATGTTACACTGACAATTTAGATTAGATCAAGTCTTTAAGACCCCTTCCAAATAGCCAAAAATTTATGAGTCCCTTAGTCGGCGTTCTTTCTAAACATCTAGGAGTAATCCCTCAGTCGGCATCCTACTATTGTGTACATGATTGCATTAAGTCATTTCTCAGTTAGCTTCTAATTGGATTAAGTCTTGATGACCCTTCTCCAATATGTAAGTCCCTTAGTCATTTCTAAACATCTAGAAAGTCCCCAATCGGCATCCTACTTTTGTGTACATGATTGGATCAAGTCATTTGTGACCCCTTTCATGTTACACTGGTTATTCAAGTTGGATTAAGTCTTTAAGACCCCTTCATAGCTAGAAAAGTAACTCCTTTAGTCGGCTTCTCAAGTAAGTCCCAGTTGGCATCATATTTTGAGGATTGGATCATGTTTTTTAAGTACCCTTTCCTCTTTTATCTAATTAGATGGATTATGCCCCGGCCCCATCTTATTATCAAGAAATCTTGATATTCTTTCTAATCAAAAAGAAGTAAGTTCCCTAGTTGGCATTATTTTTAATAAAATAGGTATAAGTCCCCCTATTGGAATCTTATTTTGAGGATTGGATCATGTCTTTAAGGACCCCTTTCCTCTTTTCAACTAATTAGTATGGAGTTAATGGTCATCTTTATTGTGAAATGAAATCTGATGCATTCTTAAAAGTATGTTCCCTAGATGGAATTCTTTTTAATCACATAGGATTAACTCCCCCAATCGACATCCTACATAAGTGTAAGTGCTCAGATGGCATCCTATTTTGAGGATTGGATCATGTCTTTAAGGACCTCTCTCTAGAATTGGATGATCATAATGACCCCATCTTATTAGCTAATAAAATAAGTGTAAGTCCCCTAGCTGGCATCCTATTTTGAGGATTGGATCATGTCTTTAAGGACCCTACTCCTCTTTTCAACTAATTAGCATGGATTGTGCCTTTAATGGCCTCATCTTACTAGCTAATCAGAAAAAAGTAAGTCCCCCAGTAGGCATTCTATCTAACCAAATAGGAGTAAGTCCCCCAGTTGGCTTCCTATTCAAATTTCTATGGAATGGATTCAAGCCATTGAAGCCCCCTTTCTTTGGACTACTCAAATAGTATAAAGTCCATGAGACCCCTATTTAGTAGTCTAAGTGCTGCAGATTTGGATCAAGCATTTCAAGCCTCTCCTTATGCTTTGAGAATTTGATCATGTCTTTAAAGACCCTCTCTCTCTTTAGCTAACTAAGATGGATCATGCCCTTAATAGTCCCATCTTATTAGCTAATCACATGGATCTCCACTATTCTTAATTAAGAGTAAGTCCTTTGAAGGCATGTTCTTTGCACATAATGATTTTATTATGCTTAAACCATTCTCTGGGTCCACTCCTAATGACATCCATACTCATCTTAGAACTTAGTGGGATTAAGTTTCAAAGAATGAGTCAAATCAGGACAAGTATAGGCATACACATGCCTATCTTTCACAATCAGAATCAAATTTAAAACTAAAACTAAAATGAAAATCAAAATTCTGAAATTGAACACCAAGCTTATGCTTGTGAGGTTGATCAATCAATAAATATTCTCATTAATCACTGGTGAAAATTTATATATTAATTTCAAATCTATTGAAAAGAAAGAGAGGCAAAACTAGAAATTCATCTTTTTAGGATGTCACGTAGATCTACAAATATGCTTATTCAGGTGATCGGTACGTCATCAAGGAAATAGTGTACTATCTTGAAAGATAGAAGTAACTACCCTTTAATGGACCTAATCACCTCTATAAGAACTCTTAAGGATGATGGGTCTACATATGTACCAAAGATTCTTCCTCTACTTTACATGGAAAAGTAAAGTAGGATTTATTTTAAACTAGATTCATTAAGTTTCCTACAGGGGCAAGCCCCCATAGTTAATTACATATTAGGGAATAAGGATTCATTAGGAAAACTCTCGATTAAGGTAAATGGTCATTGTCATCAAGGATTTCAATAGGAAAGAACTATCAATCGATTGGTTTATTTTGAATATTAAATGGGATTGATCAAAGAGGGAGTTATTAGCAAAGACAAAGTGGAAGATAAGTAGGAGATGCCCATAATGCTAGGAAACCTAACGAGTATCTCAAACTATCCTATAGTTAGGCTTTATAATTTTGAAATTGATTTATTTTGTTTGAGTTGTGTTTTTCATTAGAAATTTAGGACTTATGATTCCTTAACCCAAAATCAACGAAATGTCTAAAAGGTGAGGAATTATGCTTATGGCCCATAAAAAGGGAGAAGAAACCTCATAACCTAAATCTATGCAGCTTTGGCAAGGGCCAAAAGCAATTTAAGGCAACCATTGCCTCACAGAGAGGACAAACCACTAGACAACTTGGACTTACAACCTGGGGTGGCTACCAACTAACCTCCTACAATTTTAAATACATATGAGTCTTTATACTTAAGATAGTGAGGATGTTATTTATTTAGAAAGAGACTAAGTCCTTAAACTCACTCCCTAAAGAGACTAGATCATTTAAAGGGCATACTTCAAATGACTTAAATCTAATGCAATTCAAATCCCATTTTATTTTCATTTTTGGATAATTATTTTTCAGCTAATAGAGTCATTATGCCAATGCATGAGAAATAAAGTTATTAAAATCTGAAGGAGAAGGTGAGTTTCACCATGGCTCTCAAGGTCAAGCCAAATTTCTCAAAATGTGGAAGCCCTCAATCAAAGTGAAATAAGATGTTGTTGTGCATGATATTACAAAAAATACTCATCCAAATGGGTTAATTCTTTTATCTTGATTTCAAACCTTAGCTTTAGGTGAGGTTATGAGTTCTTTATTTTTAATTTGAATTATGAAGTTGGGTAAAAGATTTATTTTTTCTTAAAGATCCTAATCCACATCTAGGCCATACATAAAGCAAGGAAGAAACTTGGAAAAACATGCCACTTAATGCAAAATCTAAACAAATCATCAATTTATAGCTAATTGCAAAAAATAAAGGCCTTTAATGTACAAACCTAAAATATCAAATGTGCTACCCTTATACAAAGTTACAAATAAATCAAATTACAATTAAGCAAGGAATTCATTATTAGATTGTCTTCAATCTTTATTTCTTCTTTCTTCTTTCTTTCTTTCTTCTTCTTTCTTCTTTCTTCTTTTGGTTCCTTCTTTTGGATGGTTGAAAGGTAGATGCTCCAAGGCTTCACATGGTGCATAAGATAGGATCTTATGACCAATGCTCATCTAATCCCCATAGAAATCATTCCAAAATCCTAATTTACAAATTTACATGAAAAGAATGGAAATCTAACTAACAAATAAAGGTCATTAAAACAAAAACACAAATCCCAAGCATGTATATTAGACTTACACCCCACATGGGCTAGTCACTAGCTGTGGATTATTCTTAGGGTATAAATTACACAGCAAAAGCATTTATATTTTTTATTTATGATATGTTAAGAACAATCACCTCTAGAAAAGAATAGTTACACTAAGAGTGTCCTACCATTCATTCTATGAGCATACACCCTAACATCTAGTCTAAAACATATTTCACAAAATAAAATAAACATCAAACTATGAACCTAACTAAGCTAGAAGTGGTGACTTAGGCTAATATGTGCTGAAGGTTTGTGTGGTATGTTTAGCTATAACTGGGTTCTTATTTTCTAAGTGTGGAAACATGTTAGCTTAGAGGAGGGTTTCATTTAAGTTGTTTAATTATTTTTGGTTGATTGTATTTCATATTTTGATCAGGTTCAAGTGAATCCTATAATTAATTACTAATTTATGAAGAGAGGGAAAGAGAAGAGAACTTCTCTTTCCTTCCCTAACCTAAGTAATTTCTAAACTAGGTTCACATTTAGGTTTTGTTTAGTGAATCTTTTGATTAAATCTTTTAATTAATCCTAAGTTTAGATAAACTCTAAACAAACCTATTCAAAAATAAAGGCATTTTAAGATTAAATAAAATGAATTAAATACACATAACACAAATTATTTCATTTCTTTCCCAACATGTATAACATGTATATGTATAAATCGTAAGCATATCTATACATAAAAATGAGAATATTTAACATACTTTATGATGCACGCTAAGTAATCCATTTAAGGAAATTTGGAAGTTGAATATGCATGAATTTCTTTAGTAGAAAAGGGTTTCTTTATCCAATTTTTTTCACATACACATGAAAGTAAGAAAAAGCAAGTGAGTGCATACATTTTAACTAGAGGTGTAAGGTATAAGACCTACTTAGGGCTACTTAAATCCTTGTAACCTAGGGGTTGACCAATCTAATATAGCACTTTCCTAAATACAAACATGTGTATAAAAGAAATGAAATGGAAAAGAAGAATGCAAAAGTTGTATTAATGGATTCATTTTATTTATGCAATTTATGTATGCTAGTATAGGTAACCCTTATTAGGTGATAGCATAGGGATGAGTAGGATATGGAATTAGGTGAGTGTTAGGTCCTTTTCAAATGAACCATACATCTCACTAAATTCTTATTCAAAACTATACTAACATAAGAGAAAGGAAAACTAACTGCATCCATATATTCTTCACTTGCAAACTATAATTAAATATAAGTATTTTCTTTAGATTTGATAATTGATTTTATATTTTGAAAATAATTTAGATTTAGTAGTGATAATAGCCACTCATATTTTTTCTTTAAACACATTCAAATTTGACATAAAGCAAATAATTTTATTTTAAATTTGAATTTAAAAATATGAATGCATGAAACCATATGACATACAAATTTAACATGTTTGGGAAAGACTAAAGCAATGGAAGTACTTAAACAAATTCACTTTAATTAAATCCTAAAGACATTCTTATGGAATAAAAAAGTTTAAAATAAATCAAAGTGTTTTCAATATGATGTTTGTTTAGTCTTAAGTTTGATTTAATTTTAAAGGGGTGAGTTAAGTTTGTTGTTCCTAACTCATTCTTACATATGTTTGATATTTTTGTTTAATTTTTAGATGATTCGATTTATTTTTATGAATTAAATAGGTTAAGGTATGAATTAAGTAACTTAATTTGCCCTTACCTACACCACCTTATCATAGTTAACCAAATAATTATGAGCCAATGAATGACATAAACACTCACAAGGAATTTAAAATTTCAATGCACCTAATAAGGAAAAGGCCTAATGCAATTTGGCTCATGATTAAAGGTTAATTAAGCTAAAGGGTCTAGCTTAAGTGATTTCAAAGCACCCTTTCATACATATGAATTTGCTTTTGATTTCCTTAATTAATCTTATGCTATTAAACACCTAAGCATCTACCCAAAGTAGATTAATTAAGTTCTAGAAGTTTTTTAGAATATTTAGAAATTAATTAAGGGGATAATTAATGAATTAACCTTTAATTAAGATAAAATTAAGGAAAGAAAAGGGGGTTTAGAGAATAGCTTAGGGGAAATGCCCCAAAATTATTCCCTAAACCTCCTATCTATTGGATATAACCTTAATCAACTTTAATCATGGATTAGAACCATTAATTACACCTTAATTATCCTTAATTAGGTTAAGGGAGTAATTAGGAAACCCATATAAAATTCTCTTAATTAATCCTTCAATAAATCCTAAGAAAATTAGGGGAGGTAGAAGTCATCCCCTAAAATATACCCCAAAAAGTTTGGGATTAATCAGAGGCTTAATTAATAGGTAATTAGCAAAATGATGTCTCCAATAAAACCCAAAATTTGAGAAAAGCATAATTCATTGAAATTAATTTTAAAATATTCTAGATTGAATTATCTTTCCATTGGATTTTATTTCATATATTTTTTGAATTTTAGTGAGAAAGATATGAATTTTAGAAGATTCATAGATTAATTAGAATTAATTAAGCATCCTAACTAATCCCCTAGCTCACCGCATGATGGCGGCGGTAGTGATCGCTTTACATGCATCTCATCTTGTGTCGGATGGCGTTGGCGGGATGCACTTTGATCTCTCGTCTAAGATCGCAACTAGAGATCTCCCTGCAATTTTAAAAAGGTTAAATCAAATTCTAAACATGGGAATAATCTAGTCCATCCAAAATGTGCGGATGGTGGCCAAGATCTCCCTTCTTTCCCTTAGATCAATGAGACCATCCATGATCTAGGGAAGATAAGCTTGATTGAGCTATTCAAACAAAACTTA
This sequence comes from Cymbidium sinense, assembly GCA_021442155.1. NCBI lineage: Eukaryota > Viridiplantae > Streptophyta > Magnoliopsida > Asparagales > Orchidaceae > Cymbidium > Cymbidium sinense. The sequence continues at coordinate 63,438,078 of CM038231.1, forward strand.
ACCCACACCATCTAAAAACCAAAGAGGCACATCCAGTGGGATTTACATGAATTAAAATTTCTTTCACAAAGGACCAACACCTCCTATGCTGGTGAAAAATTTCATACCTCATCGGAGGTGATCCCCGGTGCTTGAGATCGATGAGGTAGCTTCATCTAGGGGAGACAAAGTCCTGTTAAAATTCTTAGGCCTTGGGGTTGAGTGACTTGCTCTATGGACCAACACCACTTGATGCTCTTTGCAGATTTGATCCAATTGCTTCTCTCCTTGCTATGGGAACTCCAATGGAAGCTTGAGTGTGCTCGGATTGGTCCTTAGAAGAAGTGTGCAAGAGGAATTGAGGTGGTTTTCATTGTGGAGGAAGTTTAAGATTAGATTAAGAACAGTAGTTTTTGAATGGAAAAAATTGAGAATTCCCAAACTCAATTCCATCTTAGAATGCTTAGGAAGGCTCTCTGATCTTTTTTTACACTCTCTAGGGCTTAATCTAATTGAGGAATGATAGTTTTGAATTCAATTAGGTGGAGTATATCTCCCACTTGAAGGATCAGATGACCGCAAGCTATCTTGCCATTTTGATCCAATTGCTCATAATTGGAAGGTTGTTTGATTAGTTAGATGTTTGCACATTGTCGGTTTGAGGCCTTGAGTGGATTTCCAACCTCCCATGTGCTTGAAATTAAGTGGAAGAGGGATTTTGAAATTTCCATTTTGACCCATGGGGTCGGGTTTGGCCTTAGGGCAAATTGGGCTGATCCAAACCGATTGGGTTTGGGGCACCACTCTTCATTAGGTCCTCTTGAGCTATTAGGAAAGCATCAAGTGGGTATGAAAAGGGTATGACCAAATTATTCATGGATTAGTCTATAATTTATTCTATGGCCTAGGAGTAGGATGGTCATTTGGTTGATTATTTAATTGGATATGTTGGGTATGTGGAGAAACTAGATTTGGCCAAGTTTCATGAGATTTGGAATTCATTTGATGGGTTTGGCTCATGTTATTGAATTTAGAATGGGTCAAGTTGAAATTAATTTGTTAAACTAAGGTTGGGTCAAGTTCATATGACCATTTTAAATGTTTTGGTGGCTTTGGATTCAATTTGGTATAGTTTTGAATTTGGCTCATATGACTTCATTTAGGTCAAATGGGTCAAGTTGACCTAGGTAGGTGTAAGTTTAGGTTTGGTTAGTCATATGGAATGGATTGGTATCTTTATTTCTAATCAATTTTGGGTTCAAATTTAGCTCAACATGACCCCTTTAGATCATGTTGGGTCTAAGGTCAATTGGGCTAGGTTGGGTCTAGTTGGCCAATTGAGGCTTTGGTCAAGTTCCACAAATGATTTGGAATAAACTTGACCCATTGGTTTGGATCAATTTGGCTTAGATCAAGTTTTGACACATTTTGACTTTTTAGGTCAAATTGGGTCAACTTGGGTCAAGTGGCCAATTAGGCTAGGTTAGGCTCAAAGGTCGACTTAGTCAAGTTCAAACATAAGTCATGAGTGAACTTATATCAATGGTTTCAATCAATTTGGCCTATGGTTGAATTTGGCTATGTTAGGTTTCATTTTGGGCTAAGTATTGACTTGGTCAACCCTTAGGTTTGATTGGGTTTGACCCAACTTGATTGATTGATAACCCATGATGATTGTTGACCATGATGAGAGGCATAGATGAGTTTGGTTCAATCCAATTTGGTTAGGATTAAAATTTGGCTCATAAGGAAACTTTAGTTCACTTTGGGTCAAGTGAGCCTAAATGAATCAAATGGCTTAGTTGAAGCTTGATTTGAGCTTGATTGAACTTGTATACGGACTCATGATTGAAATATAAATCCATTTACAAGTGGTTTGAAGTCAAATGGAAGAATATGAAAGGATTTTGGCTTTGATTTTTGAACTAGGTTTTGATTGTTTGATTGAAGTTTGGATTTATATATAAACTCATGATTGTAGGTTTGATTGAATCATGAGAGAAAATCAATAGTTTGGCTTGATTTGAAATTGATTTGGCTAAGTTCAAGATTTTGACTTGAAAGACTTAGATTGGATTTTGAGTATATTTGGATTTGATTTTTGGAATTGGTTTTGATTACTTTTATTTATATTTAATTTATATATGTGAATATAAATGAGAATATAAATGGATCATGAGAAAAATTTCAAGGATTTAAAGTGGTTTAATCATGATTTGAGCTAAGTCTATTAAGGATTTAAAGGACTTAGAATTTTGGAGTTTGGCTTGAATTTTTTGAATTTGATTTGATTGATTTATATTTATATTTCATTTATATATGTGAATATAAATGAGGATATAAAGAGTTTGAGAAATCCCTTGAATTTAAATGGTTTGATCAAGATTTTGGATAAGTCCTTTAATGGAAAATTAAGGGACTTAGGAGATTAGAATTTAATTTGAGGGTTTGATTGATTTATATTTATATTTCATTTATATATGTGAATATAAATGAGAATATAAATGAATTTTGAGAAAATTCCATGAGTTTGAATTGGTTTGATCATGATTTAGGCTAAGTCCATTAATAGAGGATTAAGGACTTAGGAAAATTTGAGCTTAGGAATTTTGATGGATTTTGATAATGGGTTTCAATCATAGAATTCAATCATGGATTTGAATCATATAGAGTTGATTTGAGTTTAGAAAATCATTTTGATTTGGAGTTTGACTTGAATGAAGGAAAGTGAGGAATGGTTCAAGCTAAGGTAGCAATAACACCAAGGCATGACCTATTCTATGGCTAACTCTTCTAAGTCTAGAGGCTAGGTTGAGTGTCCACCTAATCACTAGATGTGTCTTAAGACTAAGAAGCTCTTAAAGTCTAAGAGGAGTCTTATGTATAAGATGGAGGAGTTCATAGCTCATCCTAAAAATGAGGTCAACAAAGGGCATCCAATAGGTGTGGTGTGACTAACATGGAACACCGCACGTATTGGTGTTGACCGAGAGATCACAAGCACTAATAGAAACAATTTATCCTTAACCCAAGGTGTAGAAAGAATCCAGAGCTTAGTGCAATATGGTTCTACATATGTCCAAGATATAAGAGAGAGGGAAGAATCCACTAAAGGATATAGTGTGAACCTTCCACTAGGGAAGCAGGTTCAAGTCATCCACAAGGGGATGAGAGGTTTGATTTGATTTAGGTCTCGCTGAGGAGAAAGGAATTTGATTTGTTTCACTAGAGAAGAAGGTTGAATTTGTTTTAATTTTGTTAGGTTTGAATTTTTAGATGAACCCTGTTGGTTTCCAATAGACTGTACTGAGTAGGAGCCTTGGAGGTTAAGACCTAACTCAGATTTAATAATCCAAAGGGGTAGTCTATTAAGAACATGGTGGGACCAGCCAACCAAAGGGCTGGCTTTCAGTGTGCAATAGTTGTACAAGGAAGAAAGCATAGTAGACTTACATCCTCCAAAGTAGGGACAGTTGCTGGGGTAATCTATTGGCAGGTACAGATTGAACCTAACTAGTGAATGCTTGACTTAGATCAACTCAAAGATAATCAAGATTGGTTTCATTTTTAGATTTGTTTGTACATGATGGATCCATTGGTTTGATGAACTATTGAGGAGGCCATGGAGGCTAGACCTAACTTGATTTAATCAAAGGGAGTAGTCTACCAAACACAAGGTAGGACTATCCAACCAAGGGAGATGCCTTTTTGGTATACAATGGTCAAGTCTTAAGAAGAAATAGGACTCACAACTTAGAAACATGGACCATTGGGGTGATTGGTTGCTTTTGGAAATAAATCAAACTCGATCTAAGGCTAACTATTGAGTGAATGCCACTAGGGGACTTAAATCAGTTCAAGGATAGTCACGATTAATTTCATTTTTAGGTTTATTTATTTTGATTATGATGGATCCCATTAGTTTGCGATGAACTACAACATTGAGTAGGGGCCTTGGAGGCCTGAACCTAACTCAAATTTGAAAATCCAAAGGGTGTAGTCTACCAACCATAAGGTAGGATGATCCAACCAAGGGGATATGTCTTTTGGTATACAATGGTCGAGTCTTAAGAAGAAAGTGTGGGGACTCACATCTTCCAGAAATAAGGAACCATTTGGGTGATCAGTTACTTTGGGCAACAAATTAACTGAGGGCCCATTGAGTGAATGTCATTGGGGACTTAAATCATCGGATAGTCAAGATTAATTTTATTAGGTTTATTTATTTTTTATGATGGATCCCATTAGTTTGCGATGAACTGCACTGAGTAGGGGCTATGGAGGCCTGGACCTAACTCATATTTGCCAATCTAAAGGGAGCAGTCTACTAACCACAAGGTATGACTATCCAACCAAGAGGAGATGTCTTTTGGTATACAATGGTCAAGTATTAAGAAGAAAGCACAAGGACTCACATCTTCTAGAAACAAGAAACCATTGGGGTGATCAGTTGCTTTAAGCAACAAATCGAACCTGACCTAGGGCTGACTATTGAGTAAATGCCACTAGGGGACTTAAATTAGCTCATGAATAATCAAGATTAGTTTCATTTTTAGGTTTATTTTTATGGATTTCATTGGTCTACGATGGATCAAACTAAGAAGAAGCTCATATCAGCCTAGACCAATTTCAGATTTACTATACCAAAGGGAGTAGATTCCCAGTCAATGGGGAGAACTATCTGGCCAAAGGAGTGCCTTTCAATTTGCAATGATGAATTGAAGGGAAGAAAGCACGGGGACTTACATCTTCCACCATAAACACCATTAGGGTGATAGGTTGGTTTGGGCAACAAATCAAACCGACCTTGTTTGAGTCAAAATCATGTTAGAAAGAATACATCATATTATTTTATCTTTCAAAGCAGAATGACTCGGGTAACAGCTTGTGGAAAAATAGATTGAACGACTAAGGCATTCTGGTGAGTATGGGATTTATCTCAACTCAGGTAGTCAGGAAATTCCTATAGGGAGTTCTACAGACACTGCCATAAAGATAGGATGCCTACTTGGGAAAAGGGTCATTTGGGGGCTTGAATTCCTAATCCACAATTGAATTAATTTTTATTTATTTATTTATTTAGTTTATTTTATGGACCACAGTTTTGAGGGATCAAAGGAAGGAGCTTATATCATGACCTATCTCAAATTTGAACCAAAGAATTTGAGAATTCCAAAAATTCTCAACCAGGGTGGCTAGGAAGGATTGTCCAATCCAAAATGAACGGTAGTGTATAAATGGGGTCAGGACATGATCCAAATAGAGTTCACAGGAGATGGGTCATGGCTTAATCCAACACCACGGAGAAGATGACATGGCTAGTCATATCCAATTTGATCCAACTCAAGGAGAAAGTAGGGACTCATGCAAGAGTGGTGTTCTGGTGAGTCACATACATACATCAACCAAGGTGCATCGGTTTTCATAATAGCTAGAAGAAAGCTGGGACTCACATCCTCTATGGGTGGCACTAGGATAGTCACTTAAAATCAGCAGGTGCTATCCGACCTAGGGACCACTTGAGTGAATGCCACTAGACTTATATCAACTCAAAACTAGTCAAGAAAGGAGCCTCGGAGACTTATCTTAAACCTCAAAACATATACTAGTTAGCATGATGGCTAGTTCAAGAAGAAAGCAGGACTCATATCTTCTTAAGAAGTCAACATGAGGTCTTCTTGGTTGGGGTGAAAACCATAAATAAGGTTCGTTGGTTTGTAATGGTCAAGTTAGGAAGAAAGCAAGGGGACTCACATCTTCCAACAAATGATCACTGGGATGACATACTAGTGAGGTAGCATGTAGACCCGACCTAGAGCAGCTAATGAGTGAGTGCCACAAGGGGCTTGCTCCCACATTAAATAGCTTGAGACAATAGATTTCTGTTGTTGTTGTGCATATGTTAAAAGGAATAGGAAGCCCCTGGGGGACTCTTACTCCTACCTAAAACATACTAGGGGTTTGATGGAAAGATTCCACGGATGGCAAAAGGATTCCACTAAGAAAGATGCCACTTGGGTTATCTCCTTTGTCTTAGTTATGCTAATCAAAATAGGATGCCTCTTGGGTTCTCTTTTATTTAATAGCGTCAATTATGTTTGTGTTGTGAAAGAGGGATAGGATACCACTGGGGGACTCCTACACCTACCCTAGACACGTCATGGTGGATTCACAAGACAAGCAAACAATACTTCAAAAGAAGAGAAGATTTGATGAATGGAATCAAATTTTGTTCTTTTTATTTATTATTAATTTCAAACATGATTTGTTTTATGGGAACATTTATTTAAATAGAGCTCATTAATTGGAAGCATTAGGTGTTCCCTTTACAATCAATAAGGTGATAAGATCCTCCTTGGGAGGCCCTTCTCTGACATGGGCCTTCCCAAGTGGGTTCAAACTTGCCTCCCATCTTTTATGGGAAACAATTAGGACTAACACAAGTTCTCCTTCTGAAAGACCTAGTGGACCGGCTTGTTGTGAGCTTGAATCATTTTAGCTTGTACAACTCGAGATTTTGACACATCCATATGTGACTCTACTCCAAACCTTTGAGCTCTTCTAACCACAACTTTGCATTTTGCTCTATAGTGATCTTACTACCCAAAGCTATCCTTAGTGATGGGAGTTAAACTTCTAAAAGAAGAACGGCTTTGGACCCATACACTAAAGAAAATGATTGAGTTAGAGTCTAGTATGTGGTGCGGTAGGCCTACAAGGCATCAACCAACTGCTCACTCTACTATCGTTTGTTGTCATCAAGATTCTTATTCAGTATCTGGATGAATGTTTTGTTGAATGCTTCCATAAGCCATTAGCTTTAGGGTAGCAGATGGTGGAGTATCTCCAATCTATACTTTGTCTTCTGGCGAAGCTGTTGATCTTCATGCTTTTGAATGCAATACCATTATCGGATTTAATTTGTCAAAGCACCCCTAACCTATATACGATATGGTTCTAAAAAAAGCATAAAGCCTCTGAGTGGGATGGCTTCCCCACTTGGAAAAGTAGTCAATGGCGTAAGATGAATCGATGCCCCTTGGAAGAAGGAGGATCAATCGACCTACAATGTTGGTACCAACACTCAAATGGCCATGAAGCCAATGTAGGGTGTAGAATGTTGGGTGGTTGGTGGAGGACCACACACACGATGGCATCTCCAAGCTACATATGTGTGGTCATTGAAAGTATCCAAGTCTTTTGATCTTCATCTTCATCTTGATTTGATTGATGTGCTCCATAGACTGAATGTACCTCGGTTATAATGCCATGGGCTTCATGTTTGTAACAAGTAACCACACATTTGGTGGTACAAGCCATCAACAAGAGCATAGGGAGAGCTCTATTTCACTGATGGGCTTGTGACTTTTCTTGAGGTAGTTTATGTGTTCAAGTAATCTATGAACGGTTGCCTCCAATCCAACTCCTTGTCCATTTTGGCAATGGCAACCTCCCCTTCAAGAGAAAGTCTCTCGATGAGTTCAACATCAATAAGGGATATGACTTGTCTATTTTGGACCCTTATTGAATGGACTCATCTTTTGGACATGCCAATTCTTTGGAAAGTTTGGCCAAGGCATCTACTATCTTCTTGCTCGGGGAACCTTGTAGATGGTGACTTGGGAATCAGGCCAAACTTCATGGTATACTCATAGTAATGATGAAGCTTGGGTTTGAGAACAGTAGGACCCAACAATCGGTTGATGACCAAGAATCCCAAAGATGTTGATGCTCTTGACGATAGTGATGGCTAACTCGGATCAATCAAAGCCTCATACCACTTCATTGTTGGTGCACGAGTTGGAAAGATAGTATGAGAATCTCATCACATCATTTGGAGTTAGAAGAACTATTCCTACCCCCTACCTTTCTTGGAGAGTAGATATGATGCTTCACCTTTAAGAAAAGAAGCGGCACCATCAAAATACATCTCCCATCGATGGTTTGCCGGCCTCCCTAAGTTCATGATTTGTTCATCGGGAGATCATCACTAAGCGAATTGAGAAGTGGGTGTCTTTGCTAAGAAATCTAGTGCTATCCTTTACGCGCGGAGGGAAAGTGATATCAAACTACAAGAGAATCATGGACATGAGCCAAACATTGAGCATTGGTGTCATGAGATACTACTTATGGATTGGTTAGAGATCAAGTTCACCTTATGAAAGCATATAATGTAAGTAGCTTTTGAGATGCAAAGATCAAAGCTAGGCAATATTTCTCAATAGGTGGATAGTTTGCTTCAGGATCAGATGATGGTTGAGGTAGTAGAGACTCTCCTTCCCTTCATCATTGGCTTGGGCCAATAGAGCCAGAGTCATCCAATGCAGTGTAAAGGATGAGTGGCTGCCGAGATAGAGCTACTAGAACTGGCTTCACCAAATACTCTTTGATGTCTTTTCAAAGGCATCACTTGTTATCATCCCACTTAAACTTGGCATCCTTTTGACAAGTGCTTGCATCTCCCTTATAGGTTTTAGATAAAGCATCTTAGATATGCCAGCTCTTAGGAGGTGACATTTCTAAGATAGTTTTAATCTTTTTAGGATCTATTTCTATTCCCCGGTGTTGAATAATAAACCCAAGGAATTTTCCTGAAGCTACTTTGAATGCACACTTCTGGGGATTCATTTTGAGGTTATATTATCTTAACTATTCAAAAACTACTCTCAAGTCAAAGAGGTGATCTTCCTTTTCTTTGCTCTTGACTACTAGATCATCAACGTAGTCAACGATGGATGAGTTCGAAGATCAGTTATAGTTGGTATGTAAGGATTTTTTAAGGCGAAGGCATGACCCTATAATAGAAGATTTTTGGGGGTTTGAAAGCGGTGTTTCTTTCATCTTCAGGAGACATCTTGACTTGGTTATAGTCAAATGATCTATCCATGAAAGAGAAGACTACATGAGATGAGGCAAAGTCCATAATTAATTCTAATATAAAAAGAGAAAACTCATCCTTAGGACATGCCTTGTTTAAGTCCCTAAAATCAATGTAAATGTGAATTGTTCTTCTTAATGATGACACTAGCTAACTATTTATTTTCTTCCATGATGAAAATCAATTTCTTGACTTCAGAAATGACCTGTTGTTCAATTTCTAATCGCGTGTGTCTAGGAGCTTGCTTAATAGGGGTAGCATTAGGATCTATTACCAGCTTATGGAGTGCTACGTTAGGAGATAATCCATGCATTTCTTTATAACTCCATGCGAAGTAGTCTTTAAACATAGTCAATAGCCTAACTAAGTCATTAGTTTCTTCTTCATTAATGAACGATGTATGCTTGAATTTTCTTCTCACGAGGTTGATTTCTTTAAGCTTTGATTGTTGAATGAATTTCTCTTCAAATTTTGTGCCTCTTTGACTTGGAGATCATCTGGATCATCATAACATTCTCATGAGTTGGATGTTTGAGAAGAAACTATTAGACTCCAAATGATTGGTAGCAACTAGGAAATAATCATTATCATCGATTAGACCCACTGTACTGAATCCTAGTCTTGCTCTTAATTGTGCTTCCCTGCCTGTATTATTCCATAGCTTTTCAAAGTATTCTGACCTGTGCTTGGACCATGTAGAACTAAACCTTTTGTATAAGATTTTGAACACAAGGCAGTAAAAGTCAAAAGGTAATTCCATTAATTCTTTAAAGTATCTTCCTCAAGCTCTACATCAACTTAGGCTTGAGATGATGATGATCCCAAAGAACTTCTTCACTTCATGTCCTTTGGAAGACTTAGGGACTTCCTTAACTACTAAACCTTCAACTTTTGAGATGTAAGTGAGGTAAGAGCTAAGGTTCCCAACTACTTATAGTTTCACATAAACCCATTTGAATTACTTTTTCTTTTGCTTGGAGGCCTGGTCTTCATCTATGATCAAAGTCACCTCCAATGGAACCCGAGAGGGGTTGGGTATACTAATCACATTAGACTCATCCTCACAGCTATTCCAAGTTTTTTATGTAGGGGTACTCCTGACTGGAACCTGGTGCTAAGGCCAACTAGAGTCTCCACCTCACAGGCCTCTTTGCCTGCCTCTCACGTGGAGGTTGAGCCATCTACCCATATGTCCATATGATGGAAATGACTATGGGTGGAATGTGATATCATCTATTTCTTCTTCATTTCCTTTCTTGTTCACTTGGACTTTTCTTTTCTTTTCATTTTCTTTTATCTTTTATTTTGCTTCATTTTCTTTTCTTTTATATTTGCATTTGAATTTTGTCCAAGTTCATGAAAGGGTGTTTTGAGGAAGATAGTAGTTCACATCCTCATAAATCTCAACCTCTAACCAAAAATGGATTTTTTTATCTGTTGACATGGTATTCAATTCCATCTTTTGAACTTGATGCCGATGAAGGGAGGATGGAATGATCTTGTTGATGTATCCAAGGCCTACCAAAAGTGAATGAAATTCAAATCAATGATGTAGAACTTATCTTCTAGTCCTTTCTCCAAAGGTAACACTATAGAACTAAAACTCACCTTGATCATTGAATCCTCTCAACATCATCATCTCCTTGAGTGAGATGTAGATCTTCAAATAGGAGGGTCTTTAGACTCATAATGTTCACATGCACCATGAACGGGAGTGCAGAACCTATCCATGTCAACGTGATATAGGGGGCGGTTGTGCTCCAAGTCTCCCAATAGAAGGTCTTCATCTGTGAAGGTGATCCCTTGGGCTTCTTTTGCATAATGTGCTTCCTCACCTATAGTGGTCAGCTGAGCTAAGCATATTTTAGGATCAAGGAGAGCCTTGATTAGTGATTTTCTGATCTCTTTGGATAAGTCAAGGGCATCATATATGCTTAGCTTAGATGACAACTTTCTTAGATGACCAAGGATGTTGTAGTCCACCTTCGGCTGATCTTCCACAAGCATATCCAAGGGTGGAGCATCTTGTGGAAGGGATTCTTGATCTTCAATACCAATGACTTGTTTCCCTCTATCTTGAGGTGCTACCCTAGGTGGTAAAACCTTGACACTGTGGAGGTTAACTTCAATGATCTCTTGAGGCAAGGTGGTGGAAGTTCTACTTTTAGGCTCACCTAACTTCCTATGGGACTCTTGAATGGATGATTCCAAGTCTATCTCAAGAGGTGAACCCATTAGTGAGTTGGAAAGTCCACTCGAATCAAAGAGGAAGATCAAATTGTTATAGTTATTTACTTGAAGAGTTATCATTAGGAATAGAAGAAGACAACCCATCGATTAGATGTAATTCAAAACTAGCTTTATTCTTCAATTTCTTGGAATTATTTGAGGTACAAAAGAAGAAGTAAAGTGAGAGTAAGGATTTGATGCCCTTATCCATGATACAAGAGTTCTACTAGAAGAAAGCAGAAGAACTAGCTAAATGGGAAGAAGTGTGGCTGCAAGTGGATGAACCCATGGTGGGCTTGGTAAAAGGTATCAGTGACACATGTTGTCTTCTTTGCTTGAGCTCCCCTTTCCTAGAGTTGCACGGCAACTTGCAAACCTTCTTGGTGTTGGAGGTTTGGTGAGCACCTACAGGAAAGCTTCTTGATCTTCTGGATGATCTTCTTAGAGATTTTTAATAAAGAAATATCCCAATCTTCTTTAGTTTTGGTAGTATCACATGTATCCCCAAGGATTACCCTAATTGAACTAGAAGGTTGTTCCACAAAATAATCCTTTGGGATAACTACAACACCATGTTCAAGTAGTCCTTGAATGTGAAGAAATCCTCCAAAATGTGGCTAGCATGTGGTAAGGGAAAAGTTTGGATCATGACTTTTGCCACTTCCTCCAGTCTCTAGGCTCGGGTAGCTAAAATCAAGTTTCTTTAAGAGATTCTTAAATCTTGATTACCTCCCTCTTAAAGAATAAGGTTTGTTTAACTTATCTAAAAAGTAGGTGGACCATAGCTACCAGCGGGATATGCATGCGCTCTTGGTGGTATGGCGTGATGGTTGTGTTAATGGAGGTATGGAGGCGGTATTGTGGTGGTAGGTGGAGGTCTGATAGGTGGTCTCTCAGACTAATCTCTAGCTTTCCTTGTCAACCACTACCTTGCTTTCTCATAAACCTTCTGGCTTCTTGAACTATCTTGAAAAGGTAATTATTTGGCTCTCCTTATGTAGCCACTTGTTGATAAACTTCTCAAATGTTTGATAGTGAAGCCCTTAAGCATGAAAGGATATGGATATTCTTCAAGAGAATCTCAATGGCATGTTCCTCGACATGGTTCACACTTCATACTCGTTATGCCATCGAGAATATAATCAACAAGGGACTCATGGGTGTTGTTATGCTACTGGATCACCTGTAACCTTTGCGAGATCCCAAATCTTGATAAAGTCTCTAACTCAGCAAATGTCTTTACTAAGGGAAGTTCAACCAATCAGCATACCCACTAGGCTACTAATTAAAAGGTGCAAGAGTAAAGCATCGTTGCCACCGGCATTACAATAATTGGCCTTGAAATGTGCTATGTGCTACTTTAGGTTTCCACTGCCATCAAAGCTTTTGAAGGAAGGAGGCACAAAACCCTTGGATATTGGATAGCATCGAATGCCTCCAGATAGGGTCTACCCTTTAGAACCGATGATCCTCCTCGAGCTTGAGCCAAAGCTTCCTTTACCTGCTGCTCAACCATGGATTTTATGTCCTTTTCTTGTATGGAGGTACTGAAACTATTGTAGGATGAACTAAAGGGGCTTATTTTCTAAAGCACTGAAACTATTGCTAACAAGTCTTGTAACTATCATGCCATCTTATCTATCTGCTCATCCTTCTACCTCAACTGATGTTGGAGGTCTTTGGATTGATGAGTGTCTTCTGATCAACCTCATCACCCATGGCTTGTGTTCCCTAAGAAGAGATCCTTTAGTGTCAACCATGCAAACTCCAAGTTGTCTCCCAATAAGTCATCTTCATTGAAGGCGACTTTCTCTTCATCGACCTCATCCCAAGATCTCCCTTCTGATGCATCACTATCTTCTTGGTCCAACTATATAGTGAGATGATGCCCTCAGTAATCGACTCCCTCAATCCCGGACCAAAGTGAATCAAATGCTATATGGTCCGGATGGGGAAGTCGACTGATCAAAGCTCCATACCATGGGGAAGCTAAAACAAATTTGTACGCATTTGATAACATGAGGGAAGTGAACTCTCCACTTGCATGGTAAGGTCAAGAAATGAGTTTGTATTAGATCTCACATCTTTATAGATTTTTGAATTTTGAATTTGATTTGAGCCACATCCAACAACTTGAAAGGGGTATGTGGGGTTCTGGATTTGAGAAGGTGATTGAAATATGAATCCAACTTCAATAAATTTTGGTATGTTGAAATATAGTTCAAATTTGATAAGGATGCTTCCATAGGTTCATGTTTGTTTGAATTTAGTTGATTTGGGGACCCTTTCCTTTAACAAATTTGGGTATGTTAAAGTTAGGGTTAAATTGATTTTGTTTTTGTTAGATTGTTTTAGAATTTTACTCACTTAACAAATTTAAGTATGCTAATTAAAGTGTTTGAGAAAGTTATTGTTTCTCTTTTTTGAGAATTTTTGTTTTGATTTTGGAAAATTTGGAATTCTCACTTAGCAAATTTATGTATGCTAAGTGAAGAAGCGAAGTGTGTTTCATTTGATTTTTAAAAATAGGATTCTTAGTAAATTTGGGTGCTAAGAAAATCTAAGTTTTCATGTTAATTTCATTGAAAGTGGAGACTTTACTTTAGCAAATTTTTTATGTTAAATATGAAGTTCCACTTAGTTTTTTGAAATGGAAATTTCACTTAGAAAATGAAATTCCAAAGGATGTAATCAAAATTTTTTTGATTTGTTTGGTTTTGAAAATGGAATCTTCTCTTTAGCAAATTTGGTATGCTAAGGAAAGAAGTTCCATGTTTGGAATTTTGTTTATTTGGAACTTCACTTAGCAAATTTAAGTATGTTGAAGTTCAATGTGTTTGAAATTTTTTTTTTTATTTTGATTTGGAAATTTACTTAAAAAATTTGGTATGTTAAATGAAGTTCAAAATGTAATTTGAATTTGAATTTTGAATTGGAACTTCATATCAAATTTGGGTATGTATGAAATTCAAAATGTGTTTGAAATTTTTTTTTTGATTTTTGGTTGGAAACTTCATAACAAATTTGTATGTTAAGTGAAATTCCAAAATGTGTTTGAAATTTTTTTTTGATTTTTGATTGGAAACTTGATTTGTATTGAAGTTTCAAAGTGTGTTTAAAATTTTAAATTTTGGTTGGAACTTCACTTTATATGCTAAATGAAGTTCCAAATGTGTTTGAAATTTTTTTATTTTGATTTGAGACTTCACTTAAAAAATTTGGGTATGTTAAGAAGTTCAAATGTGTTTTGAAAATTTTTTGATTTTGGTGGAGACTTTTAACAAATTTGGTATGTTAATGAGTTCCAAATGTGTTTTGATAATTTTTAAAATGATTATTGATTTTTTTTTTTTATTTTGGATTTGGAAACTTCACTTAGCAAATTTGGTATGTTAAATGAATTCAAAATGTGTTTGAAAATTTTGATTTTGATTTGAAACTTAACAAATTTGGTATGTGTTAAATGAAGTTCAAATGTTTTTTTGAAATTTTGATTTTGAATTTGAGACTTCACTTAATAAATTTGGGTGTTAAATGAAGTTCCAAATGTTTTATAATTTTGAAATATCATTGTTTAAGTTTTAATTTTTTTGAAAAGAGATTTCCATTAACAAATTTGGGTATGTAATGAGATCAATCTCATTTTGAAATGAAATTTTTTTTTGTTTGATTTTTTTTTTTTAAAGAATTCAACTTATTCATATGTGATATGTTTAAGTTTTCAAATGATATTTATTTTGATGAAATCTTCATTTAATAAATTTGAAATATTAAAATGAGTTCATATGTATTTTTTGAAAAGTTTAGTTTATTTGAAGATGAAACTTCCATTATATGTGAAATATTGAATGGAAATATTCATGTATGCTTTTTTTGTTTTTTTTGGAAAGATGATTGTTAATTTTTAAATGAAATCTTCATCAAAGTGAATTGAAAGAAGATATTCATTTGTGCTTTTGGAAAGTATTGTTAGTTTTGTTTTTGAAAATCCCTACATGTAACAATTATGTGAATTGTTAAATGAGGATGATAAAATTTTTTGGAAAATATTTTATTAAGTGTATTCTTGAAAAGGTGTTTTTTGAAAAGCAAAGTTCTTTATGAAAGATTTATTTTATCTTTATTATTTTAGAATGAACCTTTCCTTATCATGAAATGATAAGGGGGAAGTCTTTAAATGTTTTCTTTTTGATTCAGATCTTTTCATTTTACCCATTGGAGGACCCAATGGATGTTTTAAGACCAACACAGAATGTGATCCTAAAACCTAAAGATGTTGGCTAACTCAACTTAAGAATGAAATGAGCTAAGCGCCAATGGAAAGAAGGATAGCCTTGGATACATACAAAAGTACAAACCACTATTGATACTCAAGACAATGATCATTTACCAAAGATGGAGAGAGGAACCATCCCCTGAAATTGCTAGAAAATCAAGTGAAAATTTTCTATAGAGTCACCTTTCAAATCTATTGGTGAAAAGAAGAGACAACATATAGAAATTCATCTTTTAGGATTCCACAGATCAGATGTGTTTAGGTGATTAATCATCAGAAATAGTGTACTATCGAAGAGAAGTCACTACCCTTTAATGGACTAATCACCTTTAAGGACTCTAGGATGATGGGTCTGCATATGTAAGAGATTCTTCCCTACTTTACATAAAAAAAGTAAAGCAAGTTTATTTTAAATGAGTTCGTTAAGTTCCCTCTGAAAGCCCTCATAGTTAATTACATCTAAGAATGATTCTTAGGAAAACTCTCGATTAAGGTAAATGATCGTTGTCTTCAAGATTTCAATAGGAAGGACTATCAATCAATTGGTTTGTTTTGAAGATCAAATGAGATTGATCAAAGGAAGTTATTGGAGATAAGTAGGAGATTCATGATAGGAAACTAGCGAGCATCTCAAACTATCCTAATTGGGCTTTACATTTTGAAATTGATTTAGTTTGTTTGAGTTGTTTTTCATTAGAAATTTAGGACTTATGATTCCTTAACCAAGATTAAGAAATGCCTAAGAGGTGAGGAATTATGCTTATGGCCCATAAAAGGAAATCTGAACCTAAATCTAGGGAGCTTTGGCAGGGCAAGCACAACCCAAATCTAAGCAAAATGGGTAATTGGTTTGCCTCCACAAGAGGGCAAACCACAGCTTGGACTTACAACGGGGGTGGCTACCAACTAACTCCCTACAATTTTAAATACATGTAGGCAAGTCTTGCTTATGCAAGATAGCTAGTATTTATTTTGAAAGAGACTAAGTCCTTAAACTCACTCCCTAAAGATACTAGATCATGTAAAGGGCATGCTTCAAATGACTTAAATCTAATGCAATTCAATTTTCATTTTTGAACAATTAGTTTGACTCAGGCTAATAGGATTCATATGACTAATGCATGAAATAAGTTATTGGCCAAAATCAGAAGGGAGGAGGTGAGTTTCACCATCTCAAGGTCAAAAGTTCTCACAAAGGTGGAAGCCCTCCAATCAGAGTGAAATAAGATGTTGTTATGCATGATATTACAAAGAAATACTCATCCAAGTAAATTTGGTAATTCTTTATCTTGATTTTAAACCTAAGCTTTAGGTGAGGTTATGAGTTCTTTATTTTAATTTGAGTTATTAAGTTGGGTAAAGATTTATTTTTTTTTGAGCCTAATCCACATCAGGTCATACATAAAGCAAGGAAGAAACTAGAAAAAATATGCCACTTAATGCAAAAGTTAAACAAATCATCAATCAATTTATAAATCTAATCAAAAAGAATAAAAAAAATTGTGGTGCACCACCACACAAATAAATATCAAATGTGGGTGAGCTCTATCTTTATACAACCTTTACAAATGAAATTACAATTAAGTAAGGAATTCATTGTTATGGGGTCTTCAAGCTTTATTTCTTCTTTCTTCTTCTTTTCTTTCTTCTTCTTTTCTTCTTTTATCTTTGGTTCCTTTTGGATGGTTGAAAGGTAGATGCTCCAAGGCTTCACATGGTGCATAAGATAGGATCTTATGATGCTCATCTAATCCCCATAACAATCATTCCAAAATCTAATTTTATAAATTTACATGAAAAGGAAAAATGGAAATCTAATAACAGAAAAAAATAAGGTTAGCTAAAATAAAACCACATAAATCCCAAGCATGTATATTGGACTTATCACCCACACATGGGTGACTAAGTCCACTGCCTATTGATTATGCTTAGGGTATAAAGCAAGCAAAAGTATTTATTTTTTATTTTATGATAGCACCCTTAAGCACAATCCCACAAAAAAGAAAAGTTAGACTAAGAGCATCCTACCATTCATTCTCTGAGCATACACCCTAACATCCAGTCTAAAACATATATCAAAAACAAAATAACATCAAATAACCATAACCTAAAGCTAGAAGTGGTGACTTAGGCTAATGTGTGCTTTGAAGGTTTGTGTGGTATGTTTAGCTATGGCTTTAGGTTCAAATTTTCTAAGTGAAAACATGTTCAACTTAGAGGAGGGTTTCATTTAAGTTGTTTAATTATTTTAGATTGATTTTATTTCATGTTTTGATTAGGTTCAAGTGAATCCTACAATTAATTACTAAGTTATGAAGAGAGGGAAAGAGAGAACTTCTTTCCTTCCCTAACTAAGTAATTTCTAAAGTAGATTCACATTTTAGTTTTGTTTAGTGAATGTTTTGATTAAATCTTTTAATTAATCCTAAGTTTAGATAAACTCTAAATAAACCTATTCAAAAATAAAGGCATTGTAAGATTAAATAAAATGAATTAAATTCATATAACACACATTATTTCATTTCTTTCCAACATATAACATGCATATATGAATAAATCTAAGCATATCTATACACACAAATGAGAATATTTAACATACTTTATGATGCATGCTAAGTAATCCATTTAAGAAAATTTAGAAGTTGAATATGCATGATTTTCTTTAAGTAGAAAAGAGTTTCTTTATCCAAAATTTCACATACACACATAAAAGTAAGAAAGGCATAAAGTACAAATGTCATTGTTAACTAGGTGTAAGGTACAAGACCTACTTAGGGCTACTTAAAAGCCTCACAACCTCGGGGTTGTCCAATAATATACCACTTTCCTTAAATACAAACATGTGTATAAAAGAAATGAAATGAAAAGAGAATGCAAAAGTTGTATTAATGGATTCATTTGTTTATATAATTTATGTATGCAAGTATAGGTAACCCTTCTTAGGTGATAGCATAGGGATGAATAGGATATGGAATTAGGTGTTAGGTTCTTTTCAAATGAACCATACATCATTTATTCAAAACTATACTAACATAAGAGAGAAAAAAACTATGCTAAGCACATCCATATATTCTTCATATGCAAGCTTATAATTAAATATAAGTAGCACTACTTTCAGATTTGATAATTTGATTTATATGTTTTTAAAATAATTTGAATTTAGTAGTGATAATAGCCATTCATATTTCTACTTTAGCGAACACATGCAAATTTGACATAAAGTAAATAATTTTATTTTAAACTTGAATTTAAAAAATATGAATGCATGAAACCACATGACAAACAAATTTAACATGTTGGGGAAAGACTCAAATAATGAAAGCATGTAAACAAATTCACTTTAATTAAATCCTAAAGACATTCTTATGGAATAAGAAAGTTTAAAATAAATCAAAGTGTATTCAATATTTTTTGTTTAGTTTTAAGTTTGATTTAATTTTAAAGGTGAGTTGAGTTTGTTGTTCTAACCCATTCCCACATATGTTTGATATTTTTTTAATTTTTAGATGATTAGATTCATTTTTATGTATTAATTAGGTTAAGGTATGAATTAAGTAACTTAATTAACCCTACACCACATAGATAGTTAACCAAATAATTATGAGCCAATGAGATGACATAAAACTCACAAGAATTTAAATTTCAATGCACCTAATAAGAAAAGGCCTAATGCAATTTGGCTCATGATTAAAGGTTAATTAAGCTAAGGGTTAGCTTAAGTAATTTCAAAACACACACATATGAATTGGGTTTTGATTTCCTTAGTGAACTTAGGCTATTAAACACCTAAGCATCTACCCAAAGTAGATTAATTAAGTTCAAAGTTTTTTAGAATTTTAGAAATTAATTAAGGGATAATTAATAAATTAACCCTTAATTAAGAGATTAAGGAGAAAGAAAAGGGGTTTAGGGAATAGCTTAGGGGAAATGCCCAAAATTATTCCATAAACCTCATATCTATTGGATATAACCTTAATCAACTCTAATCATAGATTTAAACCACTAATCACATCTTAATTATCCTTAATTGGGTTAAAGTAATTAAAACCATATGCAATTCTCTAATTAAACCTTCAATAAATCCCAAGAAAATTAGGGAGGTAGAAGTCATCCCCTAAAATATACCCAAGAGTTTGGGATTAATCGAGGCTTAATTAAAAGGTAATTAGCAAAATGAGTCAAATAAAATTAAAAAATCGAGAAAGCATAATTCAAAATCCATTGAAATTAATTTTAAAATATTCTAGGTTGAATTATCTTTCCATTGGATTTCATATTTTTTAATTTTGTGAGAGAGATATGAATTAAGATTAGATTAATTATAAATTAAGCATCCTAACTAATCCCCAGCATGCACGACGCGGCGTCAAGGCAAACTTTACACGATCGCGTGAGCAACTTAAATGTCACATCATGGCATGATGGCGACACTTTGATCTCTACGGATCAAAGATCGACGCCAAAATCTCCATTTTAAAATGGATAAATTTTAAATGAATATAATCCATCCAAAAAATGCGCGGATGGATGACCAAGATCTCCCCAATTATTTCCCTCATATCAATGGAGATCGTCCATGATCTAGGGGAAGATCTGAACTTGATTGAGCTTGGATTCAAACAAAACTTAACCCACAACATCTAAAACTAATAAGCAGCACATCCAACGGTGGGATTTACATGAATTAAAATTTTCTTTCAGAAAAGACCAACACCACCTATGCTAGGTGGTTGAAAAATT
This sequence comes from Cymbidium sinense, assembly GCA_021442155.1. Lineage (NCBI taxonomy): Eukaryota > Viridiplantae > Streptophyta > Magnoliopsida > Asparagales > Orchidaceae > Cymbidium > Cymbidium sinense. Next base: position 63,458,180 of record CM038231.1, read on the forward strand.
CCATACCTCTCCAAAGGTGATCAGAGAGATCATGAGGTAGCTGTCTAGTGGATGAAGCCCCATTGAAATTCTTAGGCCTGGGGTTGAGTGACTTGCTCTGGACCAACACCACTTGATGCTCCTGCGCTTTGATCCAATTGCTTCTCCCTATGGGAACTCAATGGAAGCTTGAGTGTGCTCAATTGGTCCAAGAAGTGTGCAAGAGGAATTGAGGTGGTTTTGTGGAGGAAGTTTAAGATTGATTGAGCTCCCTATTTTCAATGGAGAAAAATTGAGAATTTTAAATTCACCCTCTAGAATGCTGAAAATCTTTTTAACACTCTCTAGGGCTTAGTCAAATTGAGGAATCATAGTTTTGAATTTAACTAGGGGGAGTATATCTCCCCTTTGAAGGATCTTGTCATTTTGATTAAATTTCTCATAATAGGAAGGTTGTTTGATCAGTTTGATGTTTTCACATGGTCGATTTGACTCCTTGAGTGGATTGCCAGCTTCCCATGTACTTGAAATTAAGTGGAAGAGGGATTTTCAATTTGCCATTTTGACCCATAGGGTCCGGTTTGGCCTTGGCCAATTGGGCTGACCCAAACCCATTAAGTTGGGTGCACAGCTCTTCATTAGGTCTCCTTGAACTATTAGGAAAGCATTAAGTGGGTATGACCAAATTACCCATGGATTAGTCCATAATTTGTTCTATAGCCTAAGGGTAGGATGGTCATTTCACTATTTTTTTTAATTTGGATATGTTGGGTATGTGGGGAAACTATGTTTGGCCAAGTTTCATGAGATTTGGAATTCATTTGATAAGGTTTGGCTCATGTTGACCCATTTAAGTCAAAATGGGTCAAGTTGACCAATTGGTCAAATTGGGTCAAACCAAGGGTTAGGTCGAGTTCATATGACCATTTGAAATGTTTTGGTGGCTTTGTTTTGATTCAATTTGGTATAGTTTTGAATTTGGCTCATATGACTTCATTTTTGGTAGCTTAAAGTTGGTTGACTTGGTCAAGTTCAAACTTAAGTCATGAGTAAACTTAGATCAATGGTTTCAATCAATTTGTCCTATCATGGAATTTGGCTATATTAGTTTTCATTTTGGGCTAAGTCTTGACTTGGTTTGACCCAATTTGATTGATTGATCATCCCATGATGATTGTTGACCATGATGAGAGGCATAAATTAGTTTGGTTCAATCCAATTTGGTTGGGGATTTATTTGGCTCATAAGGTACTTTAGGTCACTTTGGTCAAGTGAGCCTAAGTGGGTCAAATGGCTTGGTCAAAGCTTGATTTGAGCTTGATTGAACTTGTATTGGCTCATGATTGAAATCCATAAGTGGTTTGAAGTCAAATGGGTTTTGACCATTTGACAATTTCATATTCAAAGGAAGAATATGAAAGGATTTTGGCTTTGATTTTTGAAGTAGGTTTTGATTGTTTGATTGAAGTTTTGATTTATATAAAGACTCATGATTGTAGGATTGATTGAATCATGAGAGAAAATCAAGAGTTTAGCTTGATTTGAAATTGATTTGGCTAAGTTCAAGATTTTGACTTGAGAGATCTAGATTGGATTTTGAGTAGATTTGGGTTTAATTTTTGGAATTGGTTTTGATTGTTTGTATTTATATTTAATTTATATATGTGAATATAAATGAGAATATAAATGAATCATGAGAAAATTTCAAGGATTTGAAGTGGTTTAATCATGATTTGAGCTAAGTCTATTAAGAAGGATTTAAAGGACTTAGAATTTTATGATTTTAGGCTTAAATTTTTGAATTTGATTTGATTGATTTATATTTATATTTCCTTTATATATGTGAATATAAATGAGGATATAAATGTGTTTTGAGAAAATCCCATGAATTTAAAATGGTTTGATCAAGATTTTGGATAAGTCCTTAATGGAAAATTAAGGACTTAGAAACATTTAGATTGGGAATTTAATTTGAGGGTTTGATTGATTTATATTTATATTTATATATGTGAATATAAATGAGAATATAAATGAATTTTGAGAAAATCTCATGAGTTTGAATTGGTTTGATCATGATTTGGGCTAAGTCCATTAATAAAGGATTGGACTTAAAAAATTTGCTTAAGAATTTTGATGGATTTTGATCATGGGTTTCAATCATAGATTTCAATCATGGATTTCAATATAGAGTTGATTTGAGTTTGGAGAAAATCAATAAGATTGATTTGGAGTTTGACTTGAAAGAAGGAAAGTGAGATGATTTAAGCTAAGGGTAGGCAATTTTCCTAACACCCCTAATGCATGACCTATTCATATGGCTAACTCTTCTAAGTCTCTAGGGCTAGTTGAGTATCCACCTAATCACTAGACGTGTCTTAAGACTAAGGAGCTCTTAAAGTCTAAGAGGAGTCCTATGTCTAAGATTGAGGGGTTGAGAGCTCATCCTAAAAATAAGGTCAACATCCACTACACATATTGGGGGTCCATTTGTTGACCTCATTTTTGGATGAGGATAATTTAGCAATTAGGAGATCCTAATCTCAAATAGAACTTTCTTAATTCGATGCTTAGGGCACTATGCTTAGTGACCTAGGGAAGTCACCTTAGGTTGGATCTAACCTATTTAGCTTAGGTAGGATCAACTCGAGCATCTAATATGAATCAATTCAAACAAATCAACAAATTAAAATGGAAAGTCAAAATTAAATTTAAAGTCTAATCTAGTCAACCTAGGTTTGACTCTGGTGGGACCCACTTAGTCAAATGTCAATCCACCAAAAATTTGACCAAGTCAAATTGCCAAAAAATTTCCAAATAATCAAATAAACATGTTTGATCACAATTATGAAGATATTTTAGTGCATCTAGACCTAGATTGGGCTAATTAAACCACTTAAGTTAAAATAGCCTAAATAGGTCATGTTGATCTCAAACCCAAAGAAAATCAAAATAAACACAAGATGATTGTCCTAAATCATTTGGAGATGATGGTGGGATATAACCTAGTTCCCCATTGGGTGTAATTAGGTCAAATGAGTCATTTGATCCAGGTGAAATCAAGATTAATTCACTTAACCCCATTTTGGTTAAGTGGGCCAAATAAAAAGGAATTAATGGGGAAGCAATTAAAACATTTTAGGAACTTTGATTAACTCCTAATAAAACCCCTTAATTACTTCATTCTAAGCTCTAAAGTTGAAGAAGCCAATTGCAAAGTCAAAGGGAAGAAGGCAAAATTCATTTTTCCCTCATCATCTACCCACCTCTTCCTCAAAAAACACTTGTAATGCAAAGAGGAGAGTGACGACAAGATTCCAAGCTATCTTTATACCTCTAATTGACCAAGGAATAGTGAAAAAGAGCTACATAGCTCATGAACAAAGTGGGATTATGAGACACACTCTTCCTCAAGAAAAATTGAGGCTCCCTTCACCTTCCTAACCTAAACAAAATGACCCCTTCCCCATATTCCAAGTGGTCAAAAATAGTGAAAACCTCCAAATCTTCAAAATTGAAAGCCTAGTTGGTCTAGGGAAAGATCCATAAGAATTCCTTTGGCAAGCGATTCAAGGTTAGCTCTAGATCAATTTCAAATCATCAGTTGAGGTATACCATTAATGAGCTTGAGTTTTTCCTTAAGATTTTGGTTGTCATCATTTTCAAAGAAAATGTTATCTCTAATATGATCAAACTATATAGAATCATAGGATTTTCTTCAACGATCATGTAGCAATGGAAATCATGTGATTTCATTGCATAGATCAAAGGATATTAGCAAAAATGATGGCGTTCGCTCCCAAAGATTGGAGACAAAATCAAGACTGTCTATTTCTTTGAAAAGAAATGGGCGGTCCAGATCTAGGCACGTCATTAATTTAAAACCCTTAAAGAATCCAAAGAGAAACCTAGACCATTCGATCTTTGATCGGACGACCCATAAAGGATCCTGTGTTTCAGCCTTGGCTGATGCAAACACCATGTGGCTCTGCGTGGACCAACCCGTGCATGCGGGACACCACACAAGTGTGAGACATGCCATGATGGGTGGACCCCACCACTTAAATATCATTATTTAACGGTTTAAAATAATTAAAAAATTAACAAAAACTTTAAAAATTCATAGAAAAACAAATACAAATAAAAAAATGCAAATGAGGGCTCTATGGATTCATCTTGATGAAAGGAATCCATAGAAATTAAAATCCCCAATTTTTATTAGGTATTTTCTCCTTAATTTGGCTTTAATTTAAAATTTTCAAACCCTAATTACTCTCAAACCATTAAACCAATTAATTTGAAACTTTTGGAAAATGAAATTAAGAATAAAACACACCTTAATTGAATTTTTGGGGATTTAATTCTCTGATTTCAAAGGAAATTATAATTTCATATGTTAATTAATATATTATTTAATTAATTAATCCTTAATGAAATAATTAGGTAATTTTAATCTTACAACCTTAAATCACCCTAATGAACTTTAGTGAACATTAAAACATAACTTAAATTCAATTAAACCCAATAATCCTTAAATTGACCTAATTAAATAATTAAATGAATTAAATAATTCAATTAAAAACTTAAACTTAATTAAATCATAGTAAATCAACCAATAATCCAAAATTATGAATAAACCTTCATTGGAAAGATATTTTAGTAAGGAATTTATAAAAAATAAAACCCCTAATTGAATTTTATTGAATTAGGCTTAATTATGGTTTCAATGAAATAATTAAAACATTAATTACTCCCTAATTACAAATATAATCAAGATGAAACTTTGAACACTTAAAATTGACATGTAACCCCACTTTCCATAATTATGACAAACACAATTGATCTATAGATTTGGAATTCTTGATTTTCCAAATTTGTATGTAAATGTGAATTAATAATAATTAAGAAGAATCATTAATCCATTGAATCATTCAATAAAGTGAACTAATCTTAAATAAGCATTAGAAATACTTAAGGTAATTCATCAAAACTCCCTAAGTCAAAGAATCTAATCAAATTTAAAGATTAATGAAATGAAAACCTTAACTTAATTAAATATCAAAATTGAAGAAAATAAGTACTTATTGAAATTCAAACATCATTAAACAACTTAAGTTAAATTAAATGAAATCAAACCTTAATCTAAACTCTTTAAATTAACTTGAACTAAATCAAATGAAACCAACATAGCTTAATTCAAAATGAAACAAATCAAATAAAATTAAATCAAATAATGTAATTCAAACTAAGTTAAATCAAACCTTAACCTTACTTTAGGTTAACATAAAATAAATTAAAATGAAATTAACAAAACTTAATCCAAATCTCAAATCTTAAACAAATGAAATAATTGAAATCAAATCTAAAATTCAAAAAGAAAAGAAACATAAATTAAATCCAAACATAAATAACATTAAAAGGATTAACTAAGATACTTAAGGATCTTAGTTACACATATGGAAATTTCATTTGGATTTTGGATGTGGAATAAAGAAAATTTCACCTAAAAACTGAAATTCACTATATTTCATCATTCGTGAAAACTTATATAACTTTAACAAAATAAAATGGAATAAAAATGAAATTAAATCATTAAGTCATGTGAACTGAAACCACCCAAAGGTAAAAATTAAACAAATTATATCTTCAAATTTAAACTTAAACTTAAAGAAGCCTAGCAAAGCCTTGTAACACAAACCCCTTTTTTGCACACACTAGATCATTTAGGCCACGGACTAGGTTAGATTATTCTATCATTTTCTTTAATCTTCTGTGTTGTGCTTCACATGTCTGTGTGGTGTATTTCTTTGGACTGGATGCTTAGGCTTGTTTGTTCGTTAGACTTGATGGTAGGGCATTCTTTTTAGATTTAACACCTATAAACTAGGTTCTAAAGCATCCTTTTAGGAATAAGTCTTCAACTCTAGGCATTTTTACAGTCTTGTGCTACTATAATTTAAGCCCTAGATTTTTAGGAAAATGATAACCCAAAATCAAAAAGTAAATCTCAAATTTGAAGCCCAATCATAGGATAGTTGAAATTTCTATTAGGTATCCCAGTACCAATAGGCATTTCCTACTTTTTCCCATTTGACTCTTGAAAATATCTCTCTCCAATTTGGACCTCTCCCAATTTAATTTCCAAAAAAATTAATCCTTTGAAAGCTAACCTTAGTCTTGGAATAACTACTTATTTCTTTAATCGAGTATTCTTAGAAGAGACCCTTCCTAAGATGTAATTAACTATGAGGCTTACCTTTATGGGGAACATGATCCCCGGATAAAATAAACCATGTTCTACTTTTCCATGTAGTTCTGGGAAAATACTCAGTACAAAAAGACCCATTAGCCTTAGGAGTCTTTTATTGAAATGATCAATCCATTAGAGCATGTTTATCTTTGAGATAATATGTTTATTCCTTAATGTCATATTTGGTCCTCTAAATAAAATATTCCAAAACTCTATATCGTGTCATTTCTTTTCTCTATTCTAGAGAAAACACCAACATATTTTCTAGCGACTCCACTAGGGAATGGTTCCTCTCTTCATCATTAAAAATAAGTGATTATTTCTATATATCGGTAGTGTACTAGTGCCACTCATTGGTCAGGACTGCCTTTCTTTTTGTTGGATACCTCTCCATTTTATTCTTGGTTGAGTCGATCCAACATCTTGAATAGATGTTATAGAACTCTTCGTTTATCATAGTTAAATGATTGGGTCCTAGAAATAAAGCCTGAAATAAAAGAGAGGTGAGAGAAATAATTGAAAAATAAGTCATTTCTGTTATGACCTAAATCTGGTCAAGATGGATTTCAAACCATTCTAATATGGAAAAGAGAAGTTAAATTTAAAGAAGTATGAAAAGTACTTCAAAATTTAAAAAGAAAATCTCCAAAAAGTAAAGTCTCAAAGTTAAACTTATCGTTGATCTTACCTTGGCTTTGTATTAGAGCTAAAGAGAATAAGGATAGGGTCCCTGAATGGATACCCTTTGTTCTACTTCATTCAAAAGGTGTCAAAACACCTAAGGATGTAAATTGAAATGGAGTTCCTTCAAACCTTGAGAAAACTTAAATCAAAGGAGGCATAGTTGTGTCTATTTCCCCTTTACCACCATGATTGAAGCTTGAATTACATTTAAAATAGAATAAATTTAAAAAAAAATAAAAAAAATGCGATAAAAAAATTTATCCCAAAAGAATGCCTTATTTACCTTAGGCAGAGGTTGATTAAGGAAATAAATGTAAATCTTCTATTATTATAGAAGAAAATTTTACATAAATGCAAATCAGCTTTAATCCTAATTCATTTCCACAAGTCCACTAGAATATTAGATAATCAATTGTTAAAGTTGATTGGCCAATTCTAAGGAGTGACTTGGAGGTAACCTTATTTTAGACCTTTCCAAAACCTTAAATTCTTAAGAGTTTAAGAGAGAGTCAAAAGAAGAAGGTGGCATGACATAAATAAATAAAATGTGATAGGATTTACTTTTGCTCGAAATCAATAGAACAATAGAGAGGGTAGCGAAAAAGAATTCTAATTCTTATGATAAAGTTGAAATGAATAAAATCTAAACTAATAAATTTAAATAAACTTCCTTAATGAGAGTTTCCTCTCATTGAATGAAGTGATATTTTATGAATGGCCTTAATTAATTTTAAGGATAAATCCTAAAAAATAAAAAGAAATGAAGAGTTCAATTCTTCTAAATATAACATGAACTTAGGATTGGTTCATAAGGGTGATATTTCTATCTGTTAGAGTAAAAATATAAAACTTTTATCTCTGGTTAGTTGATAGATAAATCACTTAGGACTTTGTCAATCCAATTAAATGAAGAAAGCTCTAGTTTTCTCTGTTCAAAGACTAAGGCATTATATGCATTCAATACAAAGCAAATCTAAGAAGAATCCTTTCCAATGTCTTATGACCCACTTGACATTATTTTAATGTTTAGTATGGTGGTCAAAGATTCCATTGCAAGCTGAGATTACCTTTAATCTTATATGTGCTATAAAAGAATGCAAATCAAACTTGACTTTCTAATAGCACATCATCTAGCCTAAAGAGTCCTCTTTTAAATGATGATCCTCTAAATGAATAGATCATGAGGTCTATTGATTAATTAAGGATAGAGTTAGACCTACCTACCCTTCATATCAAAAGGGAAATTCTTGAAATCAAATTCAAAATGGTAGAGTTATACCACCTCAAATTACATTGATAAGAAATGGCAAATAAGTCATCCTGAAAATGTGATGTCTTTCCCATCTTAGAGAAGTTGCTTGAAAAATCAAGCATCATAATGATCGATTATAAATAAAATGAAATATGAAATAAAATAAAAAAATAAAAAAGAAATAAAAGTAAAGCAAGGCATTACATAATCATATAATTTTCCTTACTTAACTATAATCAACTTCCTAATGTGGCATTCCACTATAAAAAGGTTTTAAGGTTATCTTTATAATGAAGATAGGCTACCAAGAACTTATTAACTTCTTGGTTGATGTGAAAAATTCAAAAGGAGAAAATCTTGAAAATATATGTTGAATGAGGTGCATTGGTCAACATCAATTATAAACATGAAAGTGAATTTATATATGCTCAATTCTAATCAAGCTTTGATAAGATGATGCCATATAAATTTAATCAAATAAAGAAAGAAGTTTTCAGCTTCATGAAAATTCAATCTTAAAAAACTCAACTTAGAAAAAGAACTTAATTTCAATCACATTGTCAATTGAAGATAAAAATTCAAGCATAAAAAGAGCAACTCAGGAATTCATGAAACATCTTTAAATATTCTTGGATGGTCCTATCTAGCCTAAATAAAAAAATAATAATAAAAAAGGGAATCAAATGTAAAGAAAAAAGAAGAAAATTATTGATTATGAAAGGATGCTCATATTCATCCTAAAGTGTTCAGTCTTTAGAAATATCATTCATACTCTAAATGACCTCACTAAATATTTGATTCTAATAGAAAATTCTGATTTTAGAAGTTAAGTTTTAAGGAGTCATTATGCCAATCTTAAATGACTCACTCCACTAAATAATTTTGAATTCAGAAGTGTAACATCTTTAGAAAGTCATTTTTTACCAATCTTAAGTGGTTTTACTAGATTTATTGTTCCATGAAAAGATGAAAAACAAATAGAAATGTTGGACCATATTATATGATCAATCAAGCAAAGACTTGAATCATATCAAAAATTTAATTAATAAAATATTATATTTGGACAAAAAGTCAAATACATTGAATTTCCTAGCAAATCATTTAGTGGAGTTAGTTCATAAAGAGTGAAATGTTATAGAGTCAAATACATCTATCTTCTTAGTGAATCTTATAACTAAGAAAATTACCAAATGTAACCTTTCATAAAGAAATGAAATGAGAATATTACCAAAAGAAAGAAAGAAAGAAAAGTAAAGGGATGGAAGGACTATATCCAGAGAAAAGGATGAAGTCTAAAATTTCTAAGCATGTGGAGACTTTAAACTTCTCCACATCAAAATAAAATGGTAGGGTTAGAAGTCAAAAATTGTCCCTAGTTGAACAAAAATAAGCAGATATCTCATACTTTGCCATTTTAGCCTTTGCCATGATTGGGAAAGCTTGCTTGGCAGGTTAAATGAATAGATAGTGGATCTTCTTTTCCAGGGGTCCATATCCTTTGTATGGCAAAGGCCTCATTGAGTACACTCTGATTCCAGTGCAAGTGGCCTATAACCATAAACAAGAAAATTTATGGAATCATAAAGCCATTGCAAGTTAAAAAGCTTAAATAGTTTGGGTCCTAACTTTCTTTTCAAAAGGCACTCTAGTACATTGCATGAATGTTGTTTTGATGTGTCTGGAGATTTATATAGTCTTCAAGTTTGGGATGCCCTTAGAATTTAAGGAAAAATCAAATTCAACATTGACAAGTTGATATCAATAATCTAACTCTTCAGTGAGTTAGCTATCAATGATTTGATCAAGCTATCTTTTGGGTTTAAAGACTACTTTATCTGGAAATAAATTGAAATGATCTCCAGAGGTAGTGGCCTATAAACTTAAGCTTGATGTCATTTCAATAAACTAAGTCTTCTCTTGATGACTGTGGTCAAATTCCAAAAGAAAAGCAAATTTTGTTAAATTAAAAGCTAGAAAATGATAGTTGTACATGAGAAGAAAATATTCTCTATGGTTAGCTAACATCATTATATGATCCATATCTTGGGTCTAAGGTAGAATCTTTACTTTGAAAATGGGTTCATACTACCCATACCTCATTTCAAAATATAAAAAATGGGGCTTTCATGCATAAGATTATCCTTCTTAAGGATAACTTATCTAAAAATTATCAAAATAAGATAACTCTAGAAAAGAAGAATTGAAAGCATATGATATGACATTTAGAATCCATACAAGAATGTTCTGTTATAGAGTCATATCATTCAATCTCAAAATATTTAGGAAAATTTAGCAAAAAGGGTCATGATCAAGATTTCTTATAATCATACTTTCAATTAGGTTGTGGGTTATAGTGAAAATGTTGCCAAAGAAGAAAAGAAAATAAAAGAAACTTCAATATGATTTGAAGAACAATCCTATTACTACATATAGAGTCTTGAAATTTACTTTTGAAGTAATTTCAAAGACCTTGTAGTAAAATGTAGAAGGATCAAAAATGCAAAAATAAAAAATTAATCAAAGACATTTATGAAATTTTATTTCATATATCCTTTAAAAGAATAACAAATCAACTAAAGAAATTCAATTTCAAACTTATCAAGAGAATCTTAATTCCTCTAATAAGTTAATTCTTTCAATTCCCTTATTGATTAGAGATAAATTTTTTATTTTTTGTTTGTCTCCATGAGAATCCAAAAGATTCTCTTGATCTCTATTGATCCCAAGAGAATGCCTTATAAGCTGTTGATTCATGTCAACAAAGCAAATGACATACATTTTAAACAAAAGAAAAGAAATTCCATTTGAGAAGCTTGACTTTGGTTCTTAAAGAACCGCAAGGTCACATGCAAGCTCAAAGAGATAAAATTCTCAGGTTAGTACCCTATCAAGTCTTGCCTTCAATGACATAGACATCTAGCATGGTTCATTATAACTCTGAGATAAAAAAATTTAAAATACAAAGAAAAATAATGAACTTCTATACTCAGAGCATAGTAATGTATTAGGTCCAAAATATATCCAAGTCTCCTTCAAAAATAAATTTCAACTCCTTGAAACCTTCTTCGCTAAACTCCTTTGTGTGTAAGGAGTATTAGTGAAATCAAGAAATGGAAGCAAACCTTCCATCACCCTTTCATCTAGTTATACTAATCAAGTAAGGATTAAGTCCAGACTCTTGCTTATTAGTCAAAACTTTGAGGATTAGAATAAGTCACTTTGACTCCTTTTCCTTATTCATATCACTTATAGGTTGGGAGAAAGCCCTTTGTCGCACCTTTCCTATACATGACTTGAGATGGGAGCAAGTCCTCTGTGACACCTTTCTCATGTCCTTCTTGGTTTGGAGTAAGCCTTTGTGCACCATTCCTATGAAAAACTATCTTTGTAGGTTTTGAGCAAGCCCTTCATGGCACCATTCCTATTATGTACATGATTGGATCAAGTCATTGTGAACCCTTTTAAGTTACACTGGCTATTTAGGTTGGATCATCTTTATGACCCCTTCTTAATAGCCAAAATGATGTTAAGTCCCTTAGTCAGCATTCTTTCTAAACTTCTAGGAGTAAGTCCCCTAGTCGGCATCCTACTATTGTGTAAATTATTGGATTAAGTCATTGTGACCCCTTTCATGTTTACATAGGCTATTTAGATTGGATCAAATCTTTATGAAACCTTTCTAATAGCCAGAAAAATGTAAGTCCCTTAGTTGATATTCTTGTTAAACATCTAAGAGTGAGTCCCCCAATCGACTTCCTACTACCGTGTACATGATTGGATCAGGTCATTGTGACCTCTTTCATGTTACACAGGTTATTTAAATTAGATCAAGTCCTTATGACTCCTTTCTAATAGCCAGAAAGTTGTAAGTCCCTTAGTCGGCATTCTTTCTAAACACCTAGGAGTAAGTCCCCCAGTCGGCATCCTACTATCATGTGCATGATTGGATCAAGTCATAATCCCATTTCATGTTACACTGGCTATTTATATTGGATCAAGTCTTTAAGACCCCTTCCTAATAACCAAAAAGATGTAAGTCCCTTAGTCGACATTCTTTCTAACATCAAGGAGTATGTCCCCCAGTCGACATCCTACTATTGTGTACATGACTGGATCAAGTCATTCTACCCTTTTCATGTTACACTGGCTAATCAGGTTGGATTAAGTCTTTAAGACCCCTTTCAAATAACAAGAAAGACGTAAGTCCCTTAGTCGGCATTCTTTCTAAACATCAAGGAGTAAGTCCCCCAGTCGGCATCCTACTTTTGTGTACATGATTAGATCAAGTCGTTGAAACCCCTTTCATGTTACACTGGCTATTCAGGTTGGATTAAGTCTTTAAGACCCCTTCCTAATAGCAAGAAAGATGTAAGTCCCTTAGTCGGCATTCTTTCTAATCACATAAGATTAAGTCCCCCAATTGGCATCATATTTTGAGGATTGGATCATGTCTTTAAATGACCCCTTTCCTCTTTTCAGCTAATTATGATGGATCATGCCCTTAACGGCCCCATCTTATTAGCTAATCATAAAGAAGTAAGTCCCTAGTCAACATTCTTTCTAATCAAAAAGAAGTAAGTTCCCTAGGCATTCCTAATCAAATGTAAGTCCCCGCTTGACATCTTATTTTGAGGATTGGATCATGTCTTTAAGGACCCTTTTCCTCTTTTCAACTAATTAGGATGGTTTGTGCCTTTAATGGCCCCATCTTATTAGCTAATCAAAAAAGTAAGTACCCAGTTGTCATTCTTTCTAATCAGAAAGAAGTAAGTTCCCTAGTCGACATTCTTTCTAATCACATAGGATTAAGTTCCCTAATCGGCATCCTACATAGGTGTAAGTGCTCATATGGCATCCTATTTTGAGGATTGGATCATGTCTTTAAGGACCCCTTTTTTCTTTTTAGCTAATTAGGATGCATCATGCCCTTTAACGACCCCATCTTATTATCTAATGAAATAGGTGTAAGTCCCCCAACTGGGATCTTATTTTGAGGATTAGATCTCTCCTATTTTCAGCTAATTAGGATGGATCGTGCCTTTAATGGCCTCATCTTACTAACTAATCAGAAAAATGTAAGCCCCCGAGTCGGCATTCTTTCTAACCAAATCAGAGTAAGTCCCCCAGTTGGCTTCCTATTCAAATGTCTAAAGAATGGAATCAAGCTATTGAAGCCCCATTTCTTTGGACTACTCAAATAGGATTAAGTTCATGAGACCTATATTTAGTAGTCGAAGTGCTGCAGATTAGGATCAAGCATTTCAAGCCTCGTCTCCCTACGAATAGGATCATGTCTTTAAAGACCCCTCTCCTCTCTTTAGCTAATTAAGATGGATCATTCCCTTAATATCCCCATCTTACTAGCTAATCACATGGATCACCACTATTCTCAATTAAGAGTAAGTCCTTTGAAGGCATCTTCTTTACGCATAACACATTAGGCTTAGACCATTCTCTGGGTCCACTCCTAATGACATTCATACTCATCTTAGAACTTAGTGGGCTTAAGTTTCTAACAATGAGTCAAATTAGGACAAGTATAGACATACATATGCCTATCCTTCATAATCAGAATCAAATTTAAAACTAAAACTAAATTCAAAATCAAAATTCTAAAATTAACCCCCAAGCTTATGCTTGTGATGTTGATCAATCTAGTCAACACCAATTTGTGCAGTGTATTCTCGCTGATCCACTATGGTGAAAAATTTCTATATAGGGAGTCCTTTCAAATATATTGGTGAGAAAAGAAAGAGGCAAGCATATTGAAATTCATCTTTTTAGGATGTCACATAGATCCACATATGTGCTTATTTTGGTGATTGGGTATGTCATCAAGGAAATAGTGTACTACCTCGAAAGACAGAAGTCACAACCTTTTAATGGACCTAATCACCTCACTAAGGACTCTTAAGGATGATGGGTCTGCATATGTACCAGAGATTCTTCCCCTACTTTACATGAAAAAGTAAAATATGGTTTATTTTAAACTAGGTTCCTTCAGTTCCCTATAGGGGCAAGCCCCCATAGTTAACTACATCTTATGGAATGGGGATTCTTTAGAAAAACTCTCGATTAAGGTAAATGATCGTTGTCTTCAAGGATTTCAATAAGAAAGGACTATCAACTGATTGGTTTATTTTTGAAGATCAAAGGGGATTGATCAAAGAGAGACTTATTAGCGAAGCCAAAGTGGTAGATAAGTAGGAGATACCCATGATGCTAGGAAACATAGCGAGCATCTCAAACTATCTTATAGTTAGGCCTTACATTTTTGAAATTGATTTAGTTTGTTTGACAGGTATTTTTCATTAGAAATTTATGACTTATGATTCCTTAACCCAAGATCAAGGAAATTCCTAAGAGGTGAGGAATTATGCTTATGGCCCATAAAAGGGAGAAGCAACCTCAGAACCTAAATCTATGGAGCTTTTGAGGGAAGCACAACCTAAATCTAAGGCAAAATGGGTAATTTTTGCCTCCACAAGAGAGGGAAAACCACCCAACTTGGACTTACAACGGGGTGGTGCCAAACTCCTCTACAATTTTAAATACATGTAGGCAAGTCTTTATGCTTATGCAAGATAGCTAGGCTATTATTTATTTAGAAAGAGACTGAGTCCTTAAACTCACTCCCTAAAGAGACTAGATATGTAAAGGGAATGCTTCAAATGACTTAAATCTAATGCAATTCAAATCCCATTTTATTTTCATTTTTGGATAATTATTTTTGACTTAGGCTAATAGGTCTCATATGCCTAATGCAGGAGAAATAATGTATTGACCAAAATCAGTGAGAAGGGAGGAGGTGAGTTTCTACCATGGCTCTCAAAGGTTAGGGCAAGCTTCTCTGGCAAAGGTGGAAGCCCTCCAATCAAGAGTGAAATAAGATGTTGTTGTGCATGATATTACAAAAAAATACTCATCCAGCTAAGGGGTTTCTAATTCTTTTATCTTGATTTTAAACCTTTGCTTTAGGTGAGGTTATGAGTTCTTTATTTTTAATTTGAATTATTAAGTTGGGTAAAAGATTTATTTTTCTCTAAAAAGCCTAATCCACATCCAGGCTATACATAAAGTAAGGAAGAAACTAGGAAAAACATGCCACTTAATGGAAAAGCTAAACAAATCATCAATCAATTTGTAAAGGTAATCGCAAAAAGAATAAAAGACCATTGTTGTCGTGCACCAATACACAAACCAAAAAATATCAAATGTGGATAGCCGAGCTCTACCCTTATACAATCCGGATTACAAATAAATCAAATTACAATTAAGCAAAGAATTCATTATTATGGGGGTCTTCAAGCTTTATCTCTTCTTTCTTCTTTCTTTTTTTCTTCTTTTCTTCTTTCTTGTTAGCTTCCTTCTTTTGGATGGTTGAAAGGTAGATGCTCCAAGACTTCACATGGTTCATAAGATAGAATTTTTAGACCAATTCTCACCCTAATCCATATAATCATTCCAAAATCCTAATTTTACAAATTTTTACATGAAAAGAATGGAAATAACATTGCATAAAACAAAGGTTAGCTAAACAAACCAAATCCCAAGCATGTATATTGGACTTATCACCCCACACATGGGTGACTAAGTCCACCTGGCCTATTAGATTAACCATAGGGGTATAAATCACCTGCAAGTAAAAGCATTTATATTTTTATTTATGATAGCGCCCCTTAAGCACAATCCCCTGCAGAAAAGAATAGTTAGACTAAGAGCATCCTACCATTCATTCTATGAGCATACACCCTAACATCAATCTAAAACATATATCACAAAATAAAACAAACATCAAACCATGCACCACCCTAACCTAAAGCTAGAAGTGGTGACTTAGGCTAATAAGTGTGCTTTGAAGGTTTGTGTGGTATGCTTAGCTATGGCTTTAGGTTCTAATTTTCTAAGTGTGAAAACATGTTCAACTTAGAGAAGGGTTTCATTAAAGTTGTGTTATTATTTTGGGTTGATTTTATTTCATGTTTTGATTAGGTTCAAGTGAATCCTACAACTAATTTCTAAGTTATGAAGAGAGGGAAAGAAAAGAGAACTTCTCATTCCTTCCCTAACATAAATAATTTCTAAAGTAGGTTCACATTTTAGTTTTTTTTACTGAATGTTTTGATTAAATATTTTAGTTAATACTAAGTTTAGATAAACTCTAAACAAACCTATTCAAAAAGAAAGGTATTTTAAGATTAAATAAAATGAATTAAATCCACATAACACACATTACTTCATTTCTTTCCCAACATGTATAACATGCATATGAATGATCCTAAAAATATTTATATATACAAATGAGAATATGTAACATACTTTAAGATGCATGCTAACTAATCCATTTAATGAAATTTGGAAGTTGAATATGCATGATTTTCTTTAGTAGAAAAGGGTTTCTTTATCCAATTTTTTCACATACACACAGTAAGAAAGGCATAAGTGAATCAGCCATTGTTAACTAGAGGTGTAAGGTACAAAACCTTAAAGGGCTACTTAAAATCTCATAACCTCAGGGTTTTCCAAACTAATATACCACTTTCCTTAAATACAAACATGTGTATAAAAGAAATGAAATGGAAAAGAAGAGTGCAAAAGTTGTATTAATAAATTCATTTTGTTTATGCAATTTATGTATGCAAGTATAGGTAACACTTCCTAGGTGATAGCATAGGGATGAGTAGGATATGAATTAGGTGAGTGTTAGGTCTTTTCAAATGAACCATACATCTCACCAAATTCTATTCAAAACTATACTAACATAAGAGAAAGGAAACTATGCTAAGCACATCCATATATTCTTCACATGCAAGCTTATAATTAAAATATAAGTAAGCTTTCATATTTGATAATTGATTTATATGTTTTGAAAATAATTTGATTTAGTAGTGATAATAGCCACTCATAATTCTACTTTAGCCAACACAAGCAAATTTGACATAAAGTAAATAATTTCATTTTTAAATTTGAATTTGAAGAATAAGAATGCATGAAACCATATGACATATAAATTAGCATGTTGGGGAAAGACTCAAAGAAATGAAAGTATGTAAACAAATTCACGTTAATTAAATCCGACATTCTTATGGAACAAGAAAGTTTAAAATATATCAAAGTCTTTTCAATATGATTTTTGTTTAGTCTTAAGTTTAATTTAATTTTAAAGGGCTGAGTTGAGTTTGTTGTTCCTAACCCATTCCCACATATTTTTGATTTTTTTATTTAATTTTTAGATGATTAGATTCATTTTTATGTATTAATTAGGTTAAGGTATGAATTAAGTAACTTAATTAGTCCTTACCTACACCACCTTAGCATAGTTAACCAAATAATTATGAGCAATGAACATAAAACTCAAGGAATTTAAATTTAATGCACCTAATAAGAAAAGGCCTAATGCAATTTGGCTCATGATTAAAAGGTTAATTAAGCTAAAAGGGTTTAGCTTAAGTGACACCCTTTCATACATATGAATTGGGTTTTGATTTCTTAATTGAACTTAGGCTATTAAACACCTAAGCATCTACCCAAAGTAGATTAAGTTCTAAAGTTTTTTAGAATTTTTTAGAAATTAATTAAGGGGATAATTAATGAATTAACCTTAATTAAGAAGATTAAGGAAAGAAAAGGGGTTTAGGGAATAGCTTAGGGGAAATGCCATAGAATTATTCCCTAAACCTCCTATGTTCTGGATCTAACCTTAATCAACTCTAATCATGGATTAAATCAACTAATCACACCTTAATCATCCTTAATTAGGTTAAGGGAGTAATTAGGAAACCCATATGCAACTCTCCTAATTAAACCTTCAATAAATCCCAAGAAAATTAGGGAGGCGGTCATCCCTAAAATATACCCAAGAAGTTTGGGATTAATCGGCTTAATTAAAATGTAATTAGTAAAATGAAGTCTTTAATAAAACCCAAAATTAGAGAAAAGTATAATTCAAATTCATTGAAATTAATTTTAAAATATTCTAGATTGAATTATCTTTTTGTAGGATTTTATTTTATATTTTTTTGAATTTTATTGAAAGAGATATGAATTTTAGAAAATTCATAGATTAATTAGAATTAATTAAGAATCCTAACTAATCCCCTCACAGCGCAATGCGTGGCAGTGACGGTCAGCACACTTTACACATCGCATAGTGAGCATCCCACTTAAACATCGCATCAGGTGGCAGCGTGGTGGCAGGACGCGCTTTGATCTATAACGCGCTTTAAAAAGGATAAATGAAATTCTAAACATGGGAATAATCTCGGCTGTCCATCCATAATGCATGGATGGATGACCAAGATCTCCCTAGTTCTTTTCCTTAGATCAACAGAGATCGTCCATAATTTAAAGGAAGATCTGAGCTTGATTGAGTTTAGATTCAAATAAAACTTAACCCAGGCCATCTAAAGCCAATAAACAGCACATCCAACGGTGGGATTTACATGAATTGAAACTTTCTTTAACAAAGGAACAACACCTCCTATGCTTGGTGGTTGAAAAAATCCATACCTCACCGGAGGTGATCCCCGGAGCTCGAGATCGATGAGATAGCTTCGTCTAGTGGAGATGAAACCCTGTTGAAATTCTTAGGCCTTGGGGTTGAGTGACTTGCTCTATGGACCAACACCACTTGATGCTTTGATCCAATTGCTTCTCTCCTTGCTATGGGAACTCCAATGGAAGCTTAAGTGTGCTCAGATTGGTCCTTAGAAGAAGTGTGCAAGAGGAATTGAAGTGGTTTTTAGTGTGGAGGAAGTTTAAGATTGGATTGAGCTCCCATGCTTTTCAATGGAGAAAACCAAGAATTCTCAAATTCAATTCCCTCTTAGAATACTTAAGAAGGCTCTCTGAGCTTTTTTAACACTTTCTAGGGCTTAGTCAAATTGATAAATGATAATTTTGAATTAAATTAGGGAGAGTAAATCTCCCCCTTGAAGGATCAGATGACCACAATCTATCTTGTCATTCTGATCCAATTCCTCATAATGGGAAGGTTGTTTGATCTGTTAGATGTTTGCACATGGTCGGTTTGAGGCCTTGAGTGGATTGCCAACCTCCCATGTGCTTGAAATTGAGTGGAAGAGGGATTTTGAATTTTCCATTTTGACCCATGGGTTTTTTGGCCATTGGCTGACCCAAACCCATTGGGTTGGGTGTACCACTCTTCATTAGGTCCCCTTGAGCTACTAGGAAAGCATCAAGTGGGTATGAAGAGAGTATGACTAAATTACCCATGGATTAGTCCATAAATTATTATATGGCCTAGGGTTAGGATGTTTATTTTGCTAATTTTTCAATTTGGATATGTTGGGTATGTGGAGAAACTAGGTTTGGCCAAGTTTCATGAGATTTGGAATTCATTTGATAGGGTTTGGCTCATGTTGACCCATTTAGATCAAAATGAGTCAACTTGGGTCAAGTTGACCAATTGGTCAAATTGGGTCAAACCAAAGATTGGGTCAAATTCATATTACCATTTGAAATGTATTAGTGGCTTTAGTTTGATTCAATTTGGTATAGTTTTGAATTTGGCTCATATGACTTCATTTAGGTCAAATGGGACAAGTTGACCTATTTGTCCCATTTGACCTATTTGGTGGTCAAGGGTTTAGGTTTGGTTAGTCATATGGAGTGGATTTATATCTTTGTTTCTAATCAATTTTGGTTGTGTTCAAATTTGGCTCAACATGACCCCTTTAGATCATGTTGGGTCTTAGGTCAATTAGGCTAGGTTGGGTCTAGTTGGCAAATTGAGGCATTGGTCAAGTTCCACAAGTGATTTGGAATGAACTTGGCCCATTGGTTTGGATCAATTTGACTTAGATCAAATTTTGACCCATTTTTACTTTTTAGGTGAAGTGGCCAATTGGGCTAGGTTAGGCTCAAAGGTTGACTTGGTCAAGTTCAAACATAAGTCATGAGTGAACTTAGATCAATGGTTTCAATCAATTTGGCACATGGTGGAATTTGTCTATGTTAGGTTTTATTTTGGGCTAAGTGTTAACTTAGACAACCCTTAGGTTTAACTTGGTTTGACCCAATTTGATTAATTGATAATCTCATGATTTTTTTTTACCATGATGAGAGGCATAGATGAGTTTGGTACAATCCAATTTGGTTAGGATTAAAATTTGGCTCATAAGGTACTTTAGGTCACTTTGCGTCAAGTGAGCCTAAGTGGGTCAAATGGCTTGGTCAAAGCTTGATTTGAGCTTGATTGAACTTGTATACAGACTCATGATTGAAATATAAATCCATTTACAAGTGGTTTGAAGTCAAATGGGTTTTGACCCATTTGACAATTTCATATTGAAAGGAAGAATATGAAAGGATTTTGGCTTTGATTTTTGAACTAGGTTTTGATTGTTTGATTGAATTTTGGATTTATATATAGACTCATGATTGTAGGTTTGATTGATAATGAGAGAAAATCAATAGTTTGGCTTGATTTGAAATTGATTTGGCTAAGTTCAAGATTTTGCCTTGAAAGACTTAGATTGGATTTTGAGTAGAATTGGGTTTGATTTTTGGAATTGATTCTAATTGTTTGTATGTATATTTCATTTATATATGTGAATAAATTAGAATATAAATGGATCATGAAAAAATTTCAAGGATTTTAAATTGTTTAATCATGATTTAAGCAAAGTCTATTAAGAAGTATATAAAGGACTTAGGAATTTTTATGGATTTTTGTTGCTTGAATTTTTGAATTTGATTTGATTGATTTATATTTATATTTCAAATATATATATCAATATAAATGAGGATATAAATGAGTTTTGAGAAAATGACATGAATTTAAAATGGTTTGATCAAGATTTTGGATAAGTCCTTTAATGGAAAATAAAAGGACTTAGGAAATTTTTAGATTGGGAATTTAATTTGAGGGTTTAATTTGATTGATTTATATTTATATTTCATTTATATATGTAAATATAAATGAGAATATAAATGAATTTTGAGAAAATATCATGAGTTTGAATTGGTTTGATCATGATTTAGGCTAAGTCCATTAATAGAGGATTAAGGACTTAGAAAATTTGAGCTTAGGAATTTTGATGGATTTTGATCATGGGTTTCAATCATAGATTTCAATCATGGATTTCAATCATATAAAGTTGATTTGAGTTTGGAGAAAATCAATAAGATTGATTTGGAGTTTGACTTGAAAGAAGGAAAGTGAGGAATGGTTTAAGCTAAGGGTAGAAATTTTCCTAACACCCCTAAGGCATGACCTATTCCTATGGCTAACTCTTCTAAGTCTTTAAGGATAGGTTGAGTGTCCACCTAATCACTAGATGTGTCTTAAGACTAAGGACCTCTTAAAGTCTAAGAGGAGTCCTATGTATATGATGGAGGGGTTGAGAGCTCATCCTAAAAATGAGGTCAACAAAGGGCCAATAGGTGTGGTGTGACTAACAAGGAACACCGTACGTATTGGTGTTGACCGAAATGATCAACAACACTGAGAGATCACAAGAACTAACAAAATAATCTATCCTTAACCCAAGGTATAGAAAGAATCTAGAGCTTAGTGCAATGTGGTTCTACCTATGTCCAAGACATAAGAGAGAGGGAAGAATCCACTAAGGATAGAGTGAACCTTCCAGTAGGGAAGCAGGTTCAAGTCATCCACAAGGGGATGAGAGGTTCGATTTGATTTAGGTCTCACTAAGGAGAAAGAAATTTTATTTTTTCCATTGGGGAAGAAGGTTGAATTTTTTTTAATTTTGTTAGGTTTGAATTATTAAGTGAACCCTGATGGTTTGCAATAGAATGTATGGAGTAAGAGCCTTAGAGGTTAAGACCTAACTCAGATTTACCAATCCAAAGGAGTAGTCTCCTAAGCACATGGTAAGACCAGCCAACCAAAGGGATGCCTTTCGATGTGTAGCAGTTGTACTAGGAAGAAAGCGTAGTAGGCTTACATCATCCAAAGTAGGGACTAGTTGCTGGGGTATTCTATTGGCAAGGCAACAGATTGAACCCAACCTAGGGCTGACTATTGAGTGAATGCCGCTTGGGGACTTAGATCAGCTCAAAGATAGTTAAGATTGGTTTCATTTTTTTATTTGTTTGTATTGATTATGACGGATACCATTAGTTTGCGATGAACTGCACTCAATAGGGGCCATGGAGGTTTGGACCTAACTCAGATTTGCCAATCCAAAGGGAGTAGTCTACCAAACAAAAAGGTAGGAATATCCAACCAAGGGGAGATTCCTTTTGGTATACAATGGTCAAGTCTTAAGAAGAAAGCACGGGGACTCATAAATTCTAGAAACAAAGAACCATTAGGGTAATCAGTTGCTTTGGGCAACAAATTAAATCTGACCTAGGGCTGACTATTGAGTGAATGCCCCTAGGGGATTTAAATCAGCTCAAGGATAGTCAAGATTAATTTAGTTTTTATGTTTGTTTATTTTGATTATGATGGATACCATTAGCTTGTGATGAACTACACTAAGTAGGGGCCATGGAGTCCTAAACCTAACTCAGATTTGCAAATCCAAAGGGAGTAGTCTACCAACCACAAGGTAGCATGGGAACTCACATCCTTTAGAAACAAGGAACCATTAGGGTGATCAGTTGCTTTAGGCAACAAATTGAACCCGACTTAGGATTGACTATTGAGTGAATTTCACTAGGGGACTTAAATCAACTCATGGATAGTCAAGATTAATTTCATTTTTAGGTTTGCTTTTTTTATTATGATGGATCCCATTAGTTTACGATGAACTTCACTAAGTAGGGGCCATGAAGGATTGGACCTAACTCAGATTTGCCAATCTAAAGGGAGTAGTCTACTAACCATAAGGTAGGACTATCCAACTAAGGGGAGATGCCTTTTGGTATTCAATGGTCAAGGCTTAAGAAGAAAATGTAAGGACTCACATCTTCTAGAAACAACAAAATCATTGAGATGATCAGTTGCTTTGCGCAACAAATCGAACCCGACCTAGGGCTGACTATTGAGTGAATGCCACTAGGGGACTTAAATTAGCTCAAGGATAATCAAGATTAATTTTATTTTTAGGTTTGTTTTGATATATTCCATTGGTTTGCGATGGATCAAATTGAGAAGGAGCACATATCAGCCTAGACCTATCTCAAATTTACTAAACCAAAGGGAGTAGCTTCCCTGGCGACGGGGAGAGCTATCTGACCAAAAGAGTGCCTTTTAGTTTGCAATGATCAATTGAAGCAAAGAAAGCTTGGGGACTTACATTTTCTACTAGAAAAGACCACTGGGGTAATCGGTTACTTTGGGAAACAAATCGAACCTGACCTTGGGCTGCCCGTCAGTTTGCGACAATCATGCTAGAAAGAAGGCGCCATAGTCTTATAACTTTTAAAGCATAATGAATGTCAGGGTAACCTATTTGTGGAAAAATAGATTGAGCCTGACCAAGGATGACTACGGAGTGAGTAATGACTCAGGGATTTATCTCAACTCGTAGTTGCAATTCCTATGGGAGTTCACGACCCGCCCTAAATAGATGCCTGGGAAAATGGGTCTTTTGGAGGCTTGAATTCTTAATCCATAAGTAAATTAATTTTTGTTTATTTGTTTGTTTAATTTATTTTATCATAGACCATCTTAGTTTGTGAGGGGTCAAACTGAGAAAGAGCTTATATCAGCCTAGACTTATCTCAGATTTACTGAACCAAAGGAGAATTTGAGCATCCCTGAACAAATTCACCAACTACAAGGGTCGCTACTAGGAAGGGGGGATTGTCTAATCCAAAAGTAACCCGGGTAGTGTCTAATGGGGTCGCAGAGGACATGATCCAAATAAAGGCCACGATGGGGATTGTAAAAGGGCTTAATCCAAAACCTGGGTGAGGAAATGGCGCAATATGTTCTCTCACCGTCATTATCACCCAATATAAGTTTCTACTGCCGTAAACCATAGCCAGAAGAAAGCTCAAGGGACTCACATCCTATGCAAAATTTCTGGGATAGTTCGGGTTTTCTAGCTGGACAAGTGCTATCCAACCTAGGACTACCGAAAGGAATGCTACTGGGACTTATATCAGGATAGTCTCTTGGCGACAGTGCTATCCAACCTAGGTGACTAGAGTGAATGCCACTAGGGGACTTATATCAACTCAAAAGTAGTCAAGAGGAAAGGAGCCTGGGAGACTTATCCTAAACCTCAAACATACTAATTAGTTAGCATGATTAGTTCAAGAAGAAAGCACGGACTCATATCTTCTTAAAAGTCAACATGAGGTTTTACTTGGCATGAAGACCCATACTAACAAGGTGCATTTGCAATGGTCAAGTTAGGAAGAAAGCATGGGACTCACATCTTCCAATAAAAATCATCGGGGTGACATACTAGCAAGTAGCATGTAGACCTAAAGCTAATAATGAGTGAGTGCCACAGGGGGCTTGCTCCTACATCAAATAGCTTGAGATAAAAGATTTGTGTTTATTCTTTTGCATATGTTAAAAGGAATATGAAGCTCGTGGGGGACTCTTACACCTACCTAAAACACACTAGGGGTTTAATGGAATGAAGCCACAAATGGCGAAAGGATTCCCACTAAGAAAGGATGTCACTTGGGTTCTCTTACACCTATCTTAGTTATGCTAATCAAAATAGGATGTCTCTCGGGTTCTCTTACACCTATTCTAATAGCGTCTGAACATTATCTTTGTTTTGTGAAAGTGGGATAGGATACCATTGGGGGACTCTTACACCTACCCTAGACACATCATGGTGGATTCACAAGACAAGCAAATAATACTTCGAAAGAAGAGAAGATTTAATGAATGAAATCATATTTTGTTCATTTTATTAATGATTATTTTCAAACATGATTTGTTTCATGGGTAATATTTCTTTAGATAGAGCCCATTAATTGGAAGCATCAGGTGTTCCCCTTTACAATCAATAAGTTAATAAGATCCTCCTTGGTAGGCCTTCTCTATGACATAGGGGGCCTTCCCAAGTGGGTTCAAACTTGCCTCCCATCTTTTGACGGGCAATAATTGGTCTCCTTAGACTAACACAAGTTCTCCCACTTAAAGACCTAGTAACCATTTTATGTGAGCTTGAATCATTTTGGCCTATACAACTTGAGGTTTTGGCACGCCCTAGACTCTCCTCCAAACCTTGAGCTCTTCTAACCATAACTTTGCATTCTCTCAGAAGTGATCTTGTTACCCAATGCTATCCTTAGTGATGGGAGTTGAACTTCTAAAGGAAGAATGGCTTGAACCCATACACTAAGAAAATGTGATTGAGTTGAAGATGGGTGCGGTACCACAAGGCTTCAACCAACTCATTCCACTATCTTTGTTGTCATCAAGAGTCTTCTTCAATATGGATGAGAGTTTTGTTGAATGCTTCTCGTAAGCCATTAGAGGGTAGATGGTGGAGTATCTCCAATCTATATCGTTCTAGCTGTTTTGATCTTCATGCTTTTGAATGCATACCATCGATATAATTCATCGAGGCACCCCTATATACGATATGGTTAAAAATTGAAGCACATGTCGTGACCTGAAAGTGGATGGCTTCACCCACTTGGAAAAGTAGTGGCGGCTAAGATGAATCGATGCCCCTTGGAAGAAGGAGGATCATCACATAATGTCGCTAACACTCAAATGGCCATGAAGCCAATGTGTGTAGAATGTTGGGTGGTTGGTGGAGGACCACACTGCACAATTGATGGCATCTCTAGCTACATCCATGCAGTGATCATCAAGGCGAGTATCCAAGTTAATCTTGATCTTCATCTTCAAAATAGATTTATGTGCTCTGCATAGACCTGAATGTACCATGGTTATAATGCCATGGGCTTCTTGTTTGTCCAAACAATGTAATCACACTTGGTCAAAGGATGGTATAGGTGCCATCAACAAGAGCAGGAGAGAGCTCTATTTCGATGGGCTTGTGACTTTTCTTGAGGTAGTTTTCTGTTCAAGTAATCTATGAATGGTTGCCTCCAATCCAATCCTTGTCCATTTTGGCAATGATAACCTCCCCTTCAAGAGAAAGTCTCGATGAGTTCAAAATCAATAAGGGATAGACTTGTCTATTTTGGACCCTTATTAAAATGGACTCATCTTCGGACATGCCAATTCTTGGAAAGTTTGGCCAAGCCGCTACTACATTCTCTTGGGGAACCTTGTAGATGGCAACTTTGAGAATCTGGGCTAATAACTTCATGGTATACTCGTAGTAATGATGAAGCTCTGGTTTGAGGACTAGACAACAACTGGTTGATGACCAACCAAGAATCCCCAAAGATGTTGATGCTTTGACATGATAGTGATGGCTAACTCCACAATCAAAGCCTCATACCGCCTTCATTATTGGTGCAGGGTTGGAAAGATAGTATGAGAATCTCATCACATCATGGTTTGGAGTTAGTAGAACTATTCCTACCCCTGCCTTTCCTGGGAGAGTAGATCATGGTTCCTCACCTTTAAGAAAAGAAGCAGCACCATCAAAATACATCTCCCATCGACGGTTGTCAGCCTTCCCTAAACTCATGATTTGTTCATCAGGGAGATCCTCACTAAGCGGAGAATTAGGAGTGTGCTAAGAAATCTAGTGCCTATCCTTTATCACGGGTACAAGGTGATATCAAACTATGAGAATCATGGACCAAGGAGCCAAACAAAAGGATAGGGTCGTGTCATGAGATACTACAGTGGATTGGTTCTAGAGATCAAGTTCACCTTATGAGAAAGCATATAGTGTCATAGCTTGTGAGATGCAAAGATCAAAGCCAGGCAATATCAATAGGTGGATAGTTTGCTTGATGATGATGATGAGGTAGTAGAGAGCACTCTCCTTCCCTTCATCATTGGCTTGGGCCAACAGTGCCGAGAGAGTCATCCAATGCGTGTAAGAGGATAAGTGGCCCGCCGGGATAGGCTAGAACTGGCTTCACCAAAATATTCTTTGATGTCTTCAAGGTCGACACTTGTCATCCCACTTGAACTTGGCATCCTTTTGACAAGTGTTGAAAATGGCTTGCATCTCCTGATAGTTTGAGATAAAGCATCTTAGATATGCACCATCCTTGAAAGGATCTAAGTTGAGTTAAACTCTGGAGGTGGCATTTCTAAGATAGTTTTAATCTTTTAGGATCTATTTCTATTCCCTGTCAACAAACCCAAGGAATTTTCTGCTACTCAATGCACACTGTGGGATTCATTTTGAGGTTATATTATCTTAACCATTCAAAAAACTACTCAAGTCAAAGAGATGGTCTTCCTTTTCTTTTGACTACTAGATCATCAACGTAGCACTCAACCCGATGATGATGAGTTCATTGAAGATGAGTCATGGCCCGTTGGTATGTAGCACCAACATTTTAAGGCCAAAAAGGCATGACCCTATAATAGAAGATTGATCGGGGTTCAAAAGTGTTTTCTTTCATCTTCGAGACATCTTGATTTGGTTATAGCGATGATCCATCCATGAAAGAGAAGACGCATGAGATGAGAAATGTCCACCATTAATTCTAATAGAGGAAACTCATCCTTAGGACATGCCTTGTCCCTAAAATTGATGCAAATTTGGCCATTCTTCTTCTTAAAGGGATGACACTAGCTAACTGTAGGATATTTTTTCTTCATGAAACCATCATTGATCCTTGACTTCAAAATGACCTTGTTCAATTTCTAATCGCATGCATCTAGGAGCTTGCTTAATAGAGGTTAGGATCTATTGCTAGCTTGTGGACTACGAGAGATAATCTAGGCATTTCTTTCATAACTCAAAGTAGTTTTAAACTCCAATCTAACTAAGTCATTGGTTTTCTTCATTCAACAATGAACCGATGTATGTCATGGATTTTCTTCTATCGAGGTTGATTTCTTTAAGCTTGTCGATTGTTGAATGAATCTCTTCAAATTTGTGGTGCCTCTTTGACTTGAAGATCATCTGGATCATCTGAGGTTTCTAAACACACATTCTCATAAGAGTTGGGGATGTGTGAGAAGAAACTATCAGACTCCAAATGATTGGTAACAACTAGGCAATAATCATCATCATCGACTGGACCCACTATACCAAATCCTAGTCCTGTACTTGATTGTGCTTCCTGTATTATTCCATAGCTTTTCGAAGTATTCTGACCTGTGCTTGGATCATATGTGAGGAACTAAACCTTTATGAATAAGATTTTGAACACAAGGTGAGTAAAAGTCAAAAGGTAATTCTATTAATTTTTTAAAAGTATCTTCCTCAAGCTCCACATCAACTTTAGGGTTTGAGGAGGATGATCCTAAAAGAACTTCTACTTCATGTCATTGGAATACTTAGGGGCTTCCTTAGCTACTAAACCTTCAACTTTCTGAGATGTAAGTGAGGTTAGAGCTAAGGTTCCCAATAGTAACATAAACCATTTGAATACTTTGCTTTTGCTTGGAGGCTGTCTTCGCCTATGTCCGATCAAAGTCACCTCCAATGGAATGAGAGGGGTTGGCTATACTAATCACATTAGACTCATCCTCAGGATTCCAAGTCTATGTGAATAGTAGGGTACTCATGAACTGGAACACGACCTCTATGGTAAAGGCCAACTAGGGGTCTCCCACCTCGAACCTCTTTCTTCGCCTCTCCGGTGGAGGTTGAGCCATCTATCACATGTCCATATGATGGAATGAAGGAATGTGATATGATCTATTTCTTCTTTCCCCTTTCTTGTTCACTTGGACTTTTCTTTCTTTTCATTTTCTTTTATCTTTTCTTTTGCTTCATTTTCTTTTCTTTGTATTTGCATTTGAATTTTGTCCAAGTTCATGAGAAAGGGTGTTTTGAGAAAGATAGTAGGTCACATCCTCATAAATCTCAACCTCTCTAACCAAAAATGGATTTTAATCTCCATTGACACTGTATTCAATTCCATTGATGAAAGGAGGATGGAACGATCTTGTTTTTATGTATCCAAGGCCTTCCAAGCAAAGTAGTGAATGAAGTATTTGAATCAATGATGTAGAACTTGGCTTCAGTCTTCCAGTCATCGATCTCCAAAGGTAACACTATAGAACCAAGCCCACTCACCTTGATCATTGAATCCTCTCAACATCATCCTATCTCCTGATAGGAGATGTCGATCTTCAAATAGGCAAGGGTCTTTAGACTCATAATGTTCAATGCACAAATCCATGAACAGTGAGTGAACCTCCATGTCAACTATGTAAAGGGGATGGTGCTCCAAGTCCCCAAGAAGGTCTTCATCTATGAAGGTGATCCCTTGGGCTTCTTTTGGGTAATGTGCTTCCTTACCTATAGCGATCAACTAAGTTAAGCATATTTCAAGATCAAGGAGAGCCTTGATTAGTGATTCTCTCATCTTTTTGGATAAGACAAGGGCATCATATATGCTTAGCTTAGATGGCAACTTTCTTAGATGAGAAAGGATGTAGTCCACCTTCACATCTTCCACAAGCATATCCAAGGATGGAGCATCCTGTGAAGGGGCTTTCTGATCTTTAGTACCAATGACTTGTTTCCCTCTATCTTGAGGTGCTGCCCTGAGGTAGAACCTTGCCACTACGGAGGTTGACTTCATGATCTCTTGAGGCAAGGTGGTGGAAGGTTCTACGCACTTAGGCTCACCTATAGCTTCCCCTATGGGACCCTAAGATGATTCCAAGTCTATCTCAAGAGGTGAACCCATAGTATTGTGAAAGAAAGTCCAACTCGAATAAAAGAGGAAGATCAAAATTGTTATAGTTATTTAGACTTGAAGAGTTATCATTAGAATAGAAGAAGACAACCCATTAAGTGACATAAAATGTAATTCAAACTAGCTTTATTCTTCAATTTCTTGGAATTATTTGGAGGTACAAAGTAGAAGTCAAGTAAAGTGAGTGGAGTAAGGATTTGATGCCCTTATCTATACAAGAGTTCTACTAGTAGAAGAAAAAAGAGCTAAAAATGGAAGAAGTCCTGGAAGTGAACTATAGTGTGGCTACGAGTGGTCACTAAAGGGCTATCCGGCAACACATGCATTGGCCGAGCTCCCTTTCCTAGAGTTGCCGGCAACTTGCAAACCTTCCTTGGTGTTGGAGGTTTGAGAACTGGCACTTGCAAAGGAAAGCTTCTTGATCTTCTGATGATTCTTAGAGGTTTTGATAGAAATATCCCAACCTTCTTTAGTTTTGGTATCACATGTATCCCCAAGGATTACCCTAATGGAAGAAGGTTATTCATTCCTTTGGGATAACTACAACAGATCTTGAAACTATGTTCAAGCCCTTGAATGTGAAGCAATCCTCCAAAGTGTGGCCTAGCATACGATGGTAAGAGCATAAGTTTGGATCATGACTTTGCCTACTTCCTTCTCCTAGGTAGCTGAAATCGTTTCTTTAAGAGATTCTTAAAGATTTTCTTGATTACCTCCTCTTAAAAGAATAAGGTTTGTTTAACTTATCTAAAAGAGTAGGTGGACCATAACCGGCGGATATGCATGCGCTATGCATGGTATGGTAGCTGGTTGTGCTAGTGGAGGTTGTGGAGGCCAATAGGCTACCTTGGTGGCAAAGGAGGTGAGGTGTGGTCTCTCTTGATCTCTAGTGGCTGCTTCCATCAACCACTACTACTACTCGCTTTTTCTCATAGACCTTTTGGTTTTGCTAGGCAACTGATCTTGAAAAGGCAACTTTGGCCTCTTTTGTAGACTAACCTTGTTGATAAGCTTCTTAAATGTTTTGATAGTGAATCCCTTAAGCATGAAGGTAACTAGGCCATGGATATTCTTCAAGAGAATCTCAATGGCATGCCACTCAAACAGTTGTGGTTCACACTTCATACTTAGGTTATGCCATCGAAGAATATAATCAACAAAGCACTCACTAGGGTTCTGTTATGCTACAATGAGATCACATATAGTAACCCTTATTGAGATCTAACAAACCTCTTGATAAAAAGTTATTCTAACTCAACAAATGTATTTACTTAACTATTAAGAAGTTCAGCATACCAATCAAAAGTAATACCCGCTAGGCTACTAACAAAAGAAAAGTAAAGCGCGCCAATTGTTGCAATAATGCCAAATGTGCTATGTCTACCTTGGGTTTTCCATCAAAGCTTTTGAAGGAAGGAGAAACCCTTGGGATATTGGATAGCATTAAATTCCTCTATAGGGTCTACCCTTTGGAACCGATGATCCTCCCCGGCTTGAGCCAAAGCTTCCTTCACCGCTCAACCATGGATTTTATGTCTTTTTGTATGGAGGTACTTTCCACTACCTTCCTATAGGCTAGTGCTACCTTGCTCAATGGGAGGTAGAGTCTGGGTCCAAGACATGCACTAACTCAGTGATGTCACTAGTAGGATGAACTAAAGGGGCTTATTTGAAGCACAAATACCGCTAACAAGTCTATAGCCATCCTATCTATCCGCTCATCCTTCGCCTCAACCGATGAAGGTGGGGTGATTCTGGTGTCTTCTGATCAACCTCATCACCTTCCATGGCTTATTGTTCCCTAAGAAGAGACCCTAGTGTCAACCATGCAAACTCAAGTCTCCCAATAAGTCATCTTCATTGGGATTGAAGTTGAATTTTTCTTCATTTGACCAGTCGTACCCTAAGATCTCCTTCTTCTTCATGAAATAATGTGCAACTATCTCATCTAAGTGATCCATCTTCTAGGTATAAATATTCTAGCTCGGTGATCACTATCGTGCAGAGGCAGGACCTCGCCTCACTGAGAGTCAATCTTGCCACTCATTGGATGAATGACACTCGACTACTCTACTATGAGGGGTAACAATCCTAGATGTTCCACCACTGGTGCAACCGACTATCTCAAATATTTGAAATAATTATCACCATCTCCACATCCGGTTGTATGGGCAGAGTTGGTGAAGGGATGACCACGATGCTTTGGGGTCGCCACTCCTTTCGCACCACCACTAGGGTAGAAGGTCGAGCAAGAGAGCTCAGCCCTGCCACAATGGGTGGTGTAGAAGGGGTAGGATCCCTTAGCCATAGCTTGATCACCAACGGTGCACTCTGTGGCCTTCATGGCCTTAGATGGAATGAGATGCGTAACTCTTGATGGCGATGGGTAGAGGGGTGGAGACACCACTCTCTATGAGTGAGCTACCCTTGGTGACTAGTCCCAAGTGAGAAGGATATTGTCGATGGGGTGGGTAGCGTGAGGAAAATCAATCGAGTGAGCTGAGATCAAACCTATCTCCCTCAGTAATATATGTGTATGGGCCTCGCCCTCTCTTAGGAATCTACTCCCACCTAGGAATGATAATAGATCAAATGAGTGTCGACTCTATCCATGTTCGCCTACCCTATAAAGATAGACGGAGGCGACATACCTCTCTCCTAAAGCCGGCTAAAATGCACCACTGAGGAGGTGATGAATGATCCTCCTAACATCCTCTCTCATCGATCGAGAGAGGATGGAACTTTTCTATAACTAGTGGTGAAGTAACAAGGGGAACTCATCCATGCAATCAAGCATCCTCCTCTAGATCCGTGTGGTACCTTTGATCATATGTTCTTATTCCTACATTGTAGGTAGGGATGGGAGGAGAAGCTAGACCCATACTCAAATGGGGAGGCAAGCCCCGAGACTGGGAGCCTTACCCTGAGGGAGATAAGATGGTAAACTGGGAAGTGAGAAAACTGACACTCTAGACTATTGCATTGTTATCTGAAGCATGTGGTACTACCACCTTTTCTTCAAGGAGACATCAGGAGGGTAAGTCAATCGATGACCTGCACTTCATCCTACAATGTGAGGGGAGTCTCATAAGTAACCAAAGTGAATGATGATGAGGAAGTCCTTGATCTAAAGCCATCCATACCATGGGGAAGGTAAAACAAATTTCTGAACGCCATTTAAATACAATAAGAGATTGAAATGAACTACTACACCGATGGTAAGAATGATAATAAATGAGTTGTATCGATCATTATCTTTATAGATTTTGAATTTTGAATTTGAAAATTTGAACCCACATCCAACAACTTGGAAGTGTTAAGTGGGGTTCAAATGGATTTGAGAAGATTGATTGAAGAGAATTTAAATATGAATCCAACTTCAAATTTAGGTATGTTGAAATATGGATTCAAAATTTTGATAAGGATGCTTCCATAGGTTCATGTTTTAATTTGAATTTTGATTTGAGGACCCTTTCCTTTAACAAATTTGGGTATGTTAAAGTCAAATTGATTTTTTTTGTTTGATTATTTTGAATTTTACTCACTTAAAAATTTGGTATTTTAAGAAAGTGTTTGAAAAATGATTGTTTCTTTTTTTTGTGAATTTTTTTTATTTTGAAAATTGAATTCTCACTTATCAAATTTAGGTATGCTTGAAGAAAAGTGTTTATTTGATTTTAAAATGATTTAGCAAATTTAGGTATGCTAATTGAAATAGATTTACTTGGAAATTTGGTATGTTTATGAAGTCCCACTTAATTTTGAAATGGAAATTTATGAGTATGAAATCAAGTGTTTCATTTTGATTTTTTTGTTTCAAAATGGAAACTTCTTAGCAAATTTAGGTAAGAAAATTTAGTGTTTAGAATTTTTTTGTTTTGAAATTTCACTTAGCAAATTTGATATGAAGTTCAAATGTGTTTGAATTTTTTGGATTTGGAACTTCAACAAATTTGGTATGTTAAATGAAGTTCCAAAATGTGTTTGAATTGAATTTTGACTTAGAATCACTTAATAAATTTAAATGAAGTGTTTTGAAAATTTTTGATTTTGATTTGGGAATTCACTTAACAAATTTGGGTATGTAAAATGAAGTTCCAAAGTGTTGATTTTGTTTTGATTTTTGGAATTTCACTTAACAAATTTGGTATGTTAAATGAAGTTCCAAATTGTTTGAAAATTTTTTTGATTTTGAGACTTCACTTAACAAATTTGTATGTTAAATGAAGTTCCAAATGTGTTTGAAATTTTTTTTGAATTTTGATTTGAGACTTCACTTAACAAATTTGGTATGTTAAATGAAGTTCCAAAATGTGTTTGAAATTTTTGATTTTGATTTGGAAACTCACTTAACAAATTTGGGTATGTTAAGTGAAATTTTAAAATGTTGTTTGAAATTTTTTTTGATTTTGATTTGGAAACTCACTTAACAAATTTGGGTATGTTAAATGAAGTTCCAAATGTGTTTGAAAATTTTGATTTTGATTTGGAGACTTCACAAGCAAATTTGAGTATGCTAAATGAAGTTCCAAATGTGTTTTGAAATTTTTTTTTTGATTGATTTGGAGACTTCACTTAACAAATTTGGGTATGTTAAATGAAGTTCCAAATGTGTTTGAAAATTTTGATTTTGATTTGGAGAATTTCAACAAATTTGGGTATGTAAAGAAATTTTGAAAATTTTAAAAATATGATTATGATTTTATTTTGGATTTGGAAGCTCACTTAGCAAATTTGAGTATGATAAATGAAGTTCCAAGAAAAAAAATGTGTTTGAAAATTTTGATTTTGGATTTGGAAACTTCACTTAACAAATTTGAGTATGTTAAATGAAGTTCCAAATGTTTTTTTTGGATTTTGAATTTGGAGACTTACTTAACAAATTTGGGTACATTAAATGAAGTTCTAAATGTGTTTTATAATTTTGAAAGTATGATTGTTTTAAGTTTTAATTTTTGAAAAGGGAGGATTTCCATTCAACAAATTTGGGTATGTATAATAGAGATCAATCTCATTCCTGAAATGTGAAATTTTGTTTTGTGTAATTATTGCTTTTTGAAAGAGAGGAATTCTGACTTATTCATGTGAGGTATGTTTAAATGGGATTTCCAAATGATATTTATTTTTAATTGGGATGAAATCTTCATTTAATAAATTTGAATATATTAAATGTTTTCATATGCTTTTGAAAAGTTTAATTTTATTTGAAATGAAACTTCCATTCAATATGTGTGAATATATTGAATGGAAATATTCATGTATTTTTTGAAAACTTTTTGATTATTTTTGGAAAGATGATTGTTCATTTTAAAATGAAATCTTCATCAAAGTGAATTGAAAGAAGATATTCATTTGTGCTTTTTGAAAATATTGTTAGTTTTAATTTTGAAAATCCCTACATGTAACAATTATGGGAATTGTTAAATGAGGATGATAAAATTTTGTGGAAAATATTTTATTAAGTGCATTTTTGAAAAGGTGCTTTTTGAAAAGCAAAGTTCTTTATGGAAGATTTATTTTATCTTTATTATTTTAGAATGAACCTTTCCTTATCATAAAATGATAAGGAGGAAGTCTTTAAAATGTTTTCTTTTATTTAGATCTTTTCATTTTACCCATTGGAGACCAATGGGGTTTTAAGACCAACAAGGAATGTGTCCTAAAACCTAAAGATGTTGGCTAACTCAACTTAAGAATGAAATGAGCTAAGCAATGGAAAGAAGGATAGCCTTGGATTCATACAAAAGTACAAACCCACTATTGATACTTAAAGACAATGATCATTTACCAAAGATGGAGAGAAGAACCATCCCAAGCAAAAAAGAAAATGGTGAAAAATTTCTATATGAGTCCTTTCAAATCGGAGAAAAGAAAAGAGGAAACATATAGAAATTCATCTTTTAGATGCCATAGATCCCAAGATGCTTATTCGTGATCGGTATGTCATCAAGGAAATAGTGTACTATAAGAGAGTCACTACCCTTTAATGGACCTAATCACCAAGGACTCTAAGGATGATGGTGCATGTAGATTCTTCCCTACTTTACATGGAAAAGTAAAGGTTTATTTTAAAATAGGTTTAAGTTCCCTACAAGGGAAAAGCCCCCATAGATCATAAAGGAATGAGGATTCTTAGGAAAACTCTCGATTAAGGTAAATGATCATTCTTCAAGATTTCAATGGGAAAGGACTATCAATTGATTGGTTTGTTTTTGAAAATTAAATGGGATTGATCAAAGAGGGAGTTATTATCAAGCCAAAATGGAGATAAGTAGAGATGCCCACGATGCTAAAACCTAGAGCATCTCAAATTATAATTGGGCTTTACATTTTTGAAATTGATTTAGTTTTTGAGTTGTGTTTTCATTAGAAATTTAGGACTTATGATTCCTTAACACAAGATTAAGGAAATGCCTAAGAGGTGAGGAATTATGCTTATGGCCCATAAAAGGGAGAGAAGCCCTCAAATCTAGGGAGCTTTGAGGGCAAAAGCATAACCTAAATCTAAGAAAATGGGTAATTGGTTTGCCTCCAAAAGAGAGGACAAACCACCCACGGACTTACAACCACTGGGGTGGCTACCAACTAACTCCTCCTATGATTTTAAATACATGTAGCAAGTCTTTATGCTTATGCAAGATAGCTAGGCTATTATTTATTTAGAAAGAGACTAAGTCCTTAAACTCACTCCCTAAAGAGACTAGATCATGTAAAGGCATGCTTCAAATGACTTAAATCTAATGCAATTCAAATTTCATTTTATTTTTATTTTTGGACAATTATTTTGACTCTAATAGGATTCATATGACTAATGCATGAGAAATAATTATTGGCCAAAATCACGAGAAGGAGGAGGTGAGTTTCCACCATGGCTCTCAAAGGTCAAGCCTCTAGCAAAGGTGGAAGCCCTCCAATCAAGAGTGAAATAAGATGTTATTGTGCATGATATTACAAAAGAAATACTCATCCAACTAAGGGGTTGCTAATTCTTTTATCTTGATTTTAAACCTAAGCTTTAGGTGAGGTTATGAGTTCTTTTTTATTTTTAATTTGAATTATTAAGGTAAAAGATTTATTTTTTCTAAAGCCTAATCCACATCTAGGCCATACATAAAGCAAGGAAGAAACTAGAAAAACATGCCACTTAATGCAAAAGCTAAACAAATCATCA
Source organism: Cymbidium sinense (assembly GCA_021442155.1). NCBI lineage: Eukaryota > Viridiplantae > Streptophyta > Magnoliopsida > Asparagales > Orchidaceae > Cymbidium > Cymbidium sinense. Next base: position 63,495,179 of record CM038231.1, read on the forward strand.
ATCAATTTATAAATCTAATCACAAAAAAGAATAAAGGCCATTGTGGTCACACCACACAAACTCAAAAAAATATCAAATGTGGGTAGTCGAAGCTCTACTTATACAACTATTACAAATGAATTAAATTACAATTAAGCAAGGAATTCATTGTTATGGGGTCTAAGCTTTATTTCTTCTTTCTTCTTTCTTCTTTCTTCTTCTTCTTTCTTCTTTTGGTTCCTTCTTTTGGATGGTTGAAGGTAGATGCTCAAGGTTTCACATGGTGCATAAGATAGGATCTTATGACCAATGCTCATCCTAATCCCCATAACAATCATTCCAAAATCCTAATTGCAAAATTTACATGAAAAGGAAAAGAATGGAACTCTAACTAACACCTGCAAAACAAAGGTTAGCTAAACAAATCACATAAAATCCCAAGCATGTGTATTGGACTTATCACCCCACACATGGGTGACTAAGTCCACTTGGCATATTGGATTATGCTTAGGGGTATAAAGCACCTACAAGCAAAAGCATTTATATTTTTATTTATGATAGCCCTTAAGCACAATCCCTAGAAAAGAATAGTTAGACGCATCCTACCATTCATTCTATGAGCATACACCCTAACATCCAGTCTAAAACATATATTAAAAAAAAAATAAAAAACATCAAACCATGCACCTAACCTAAAGCTAGAAGTGGTGACTTCTAATGTGTGCTTTGAAGGTTTGTGTGGTATGTTTAATGGCTTTAGGTTCAAATTTTCTAAGTAAAACATGTTCAACTTAGAGGGGTTTCATTTAAGTTGTTTAATTATTTTAGGTTGATTTTATTTCAAGTTTTGATTCGGTTCAAGTAAATCCTACAATTAATTACTAAGTTATGAAGAGAGGGAAAGAGAAGAGAACTCTTTCCTTCCCTAACCTAAGTAATTTCTAAAGTAGATTCACATTTTAGTTTTGTTTAGTGAATGTTTTGATTAAATCTTTAATTAATCCTAAGTTTAGATAAACTCTAAACAAACCTATTCAAAAGAAAGGCATTTTAAGATTAAATAAAATGAATCAAATTCACATAACACACATTACTTCATTTCTTTCCCAACATGTATAACATGCATATGAATGGACCCTAAGCATATCTATACATACAAATGAGAATATTTAACATACTTTATGATGCATGCTAAGTAATCCATTTAAGAAAATTTGGAAGTTGAATATGCATGATTTTCTTAAGTAGAAAAGGGTTTCTTTATCCAAATTTTCACATACACACATGAAAGTAAGAAAGGCATAAGTGAGTACAATACCCATTGTTAACTGAGGTGTAAGGTACAAGACCTACTTAGGGCTACTTAAAAGCCTCTTACAATCTTAATACAAACAATATACCACTTTAAAAGAGATGAATGATGGATAAGGAATTAGGTGAGTGTTAATTTTTCAAATGAACCATACATCTCACCAAATTTATATTCAAAACTATACTAACATAAGAGAGAAAGGAAACTATGCTAAGCACATCCATATTCTTCACATGCAAGCTTATAATTAAAATATAAGTAGCACACTTTCAGATAATTGATTTATATGTTTTGAAAATAATTTGGATTTAGTAGTGATAATAGCCACATATTTCTACTTTAGCCAACACATGCAAATTTGACATAAAGTAAACAATTTCATTTTAAATTTGAATTTGAAAATATGAATGCATGAAACATATGACATACAAATTTAACATGTTGGGAAAGATCAAAGCAATGAAAGCATGTAAACAAATTCACTTTAATTAAATCCTAAAGACATTCTTATGGAATAAGAAAGTTTAAAATAAATCAAAGTTTAATGATTTTTTGTTTAGTTTTAAGTTTGATTTAATTTTGAAAGGTGATGAGTTTATGTTCCTAACCCATTCTCATATGTTTGATATTTTGTTTAATTTTTAGATGATTAGATTCATTTTTATGTATTAATTAGGTTAAGGTATATGAATTTTAATTAACCCTTACCTACACCACCTTAGCATAGTTAACCAAATAATTATGAGCCAATGAGATGACATAAAACTCACAAGGAATTTAAATTGCAATGCACCTAATAAGAAAAAGGCCTAATGCAATTTGGCTCATGATTAAAGGTTAATTAAGCTAAGGGTTTAGCTTATGAATTTCAAAACACCCTTTCATACATGAATTGGGTTTTGATTTCCTTAATTGAACTTAGGCTATTAAACACCTAAGCATCTACCCAAAGTAGATTAATTAAGTTCTAAAAGTTTTTAGAATTTTTAGAAATTAATTAAGGGGATAATTAATGAATTAACCCTTTAAGAGAAGATTAAGGAAAGAAAGGGGTTTAAATAGCTTAGGGAAATGCCCCAAAATTATTCCTAAACCTCCATCTAGGATCTAACCTTAATCAACTCTAATCATGGATTAAAACCACTAATCACACCTTAATTATTAATTACATTAAGGAGTAATTAGAAACCCATATGCAATTCAATAAACCTTCAATAAATCCCAAGAAAATTAGGGAGGAGAAGTCATCCCCAAAATATACCCAAGAAATTTGGGATTAATGAGGCTTAATTAAAAGGTAATTAGCAAAATAAGTTTCTAATAAAACCCAAATTAGAGAAAAGCATAATTCAAAATCCATTAAAATTAATTTTAAAATATTCTAGATTGAATTATCTTTCCATAATTTTATTTCATATTTTTTGAATTTTATTGAGAGATATGAATTTTAGAAGATTCATAGATTAATTAGAATTAATTAAGCATCCTAACTAACCCCTGCTCACGACGATGCATGGTGGCGATGGCGAACTTACACGCATCATGTGAGCATCCCACTTAAATGTCATCACATGGTGATGCGGATGACGCTTTTAATCTCGCATTTTAAAAATGATAAATAAAATTCTAAACATGGAAATAATCTCACCATCCATCTAAAATGTGGATGGATGACCAAGATCTCCCCAGTTCTTTCCCTCAGATCAATAGAGACCATCCATGATCTAGGAGAAGATCCGAACTCGATTGAGCTTGGATTCAAACAAAACTTAACCAAGACCATCTAAAACTAATAAGCGACACATCCAATGGTGTGATTTACATGAATTGAAAGTTTCTTTCACAAAGGACCAACACCTCCTATGCTAGGTCAAAAAAAATTCCATACCTTGGAGGTGATCACCGATCGAGATGATGAGGTAGCTTCAATGGAGATGAAGCCTATGAAATTCTAGGCTTGAGTGCTTGCTATATGGACCAACACCACTTGATGCTCCTTGCTTTGATCCAATTGCTTCTCTCCTGCTGGGAACTCCAATGGAAGCTTGAGTGCTCGATTGGTCAAAAGAAGTGTGAAGGAATTGAGGTGGTTTTAAATGTGGAGGAAGTTTAAGATTGGATTGAGCTCCCATTTTTCAATGGAGAAAATGAGAATTCTCAAATTCCCCTCTAGAATGCTTGAAGGCTCTCCTGATCTTTTTAACACTCTCTAGCTTCCAAATTGAGGAATGATAGTTTTGAATTCAATTAGGGGAGTATATCTCCCTTGAAGGATGGATGGCACAAGCAATCTTGCCATTTTGATCCAATTTCATAATGGGAAGGTTGTTTGATATTTTTTGACATGGTCGTTGATTTGAGTGGATTGCCAACCTCCCATGTGCTTGAAATTAAGTGGAAGAGGGATTTTTGAATTTGCCATTTTGACCCATAGTTTGGTTGGCCAAATTTGACCCAAACCTATTGGGTTGGGTGCACCACTCTTCATTAGGTCCCCTTGTGCTATTAGAAAAGCATCAAGTGGGTATGAAAAGGGTATGACCAAATTACCCATGGATTAGTCCATAATTTGTTCTATGGCCTAGGGTAGGATGGTCATTTTGCTAATTTTTTTTTTTTAATTTGGATATGTTGGTATGTGGAGAAACTAGGTTTGGCCAAGTTTCATGATTTTGGAATTCATTTGATAGGGTTTGGCTCATGTTGACCCATTTAGGTCAAAATGGGTCAAGTTGACCAATTGGGTCAAATTGGTCAAACCAAGGGTTAGGTCGAGTTCATATGACCATTTGAAATGTTTTGGTGGCTTTGTTTTGATTCAATTTGGTATAGTTTTGAATTTGGCTCATATGGCTTCATTTTTGCGAGCTTAGGCTCAAAGGTTGACTTGGTCAAGTTCAAACTTAAGTCATGAGTAAACTTAGATCAATGGTTTCAATCAATTTGGCTATGGTGGAATTTGGCTATAGTTTTAATTTGGCCAAGTGTTGACTTGGTTTGACCCAATTTGATTGATTGATCATCCATGATCATGATGACATAGATGAGTTTGGTTCAATCCAATTTGGTTAGGATTAGAATTTGGCTCATAAGGGTACTTTAGGTCACTTTGGGTCAAGTGAGCCTAAGTGGGTCAAATGGCTTGGTCAAAGCTTGATTTGAGTTGATTGAACTTGTATGGATCATGATTGAAATATAAATCCATTTACAAGTGGTTTGAAGTCAAATTTTTTGACCCATTTGACAATTTCATATTCAAAGGAAGAATATGAAAGGATTTTGGCTTTGATTTTGAACTAGGTTTTGATTGTTTGATTGAATTTTGATTTATATATAGACTCATGATTGTAGATTGATTGAATCATAAGAGAAAATCAAGAGTTTGGCTTGATTTGAAGTTGATTTGGCTGAGTTCAAGATTTTGACTTGAAAGACTTAGATTGGATTTTGAGTAGATTTGGGTTTGATTTTGGAATTAGTTTTTATTTATATATGTAAATATAAATGAGAATATAAATGGATCATGAAAAAATTTCAAGGATTTGAAGTGGTTTAATCATGATTTGAGCTAAGTCTATTAAGAAGGATTTAAAGGACAGGAATTTTTATGGATTTTTTAGGCTTGAATTTTGAATTTGATTTGATTGATTTATATTTATATTTCATTTATATATGTGAATATAAATGAGATATAAATGAGTTTTAAGAAAATCAAATTTAAATGGTTTGATCAAGATTTTGGATAAGTCCTTTAATGGAAAATTAAGGGATAGAAAACTTTAGATTGAATTTAATTTTAGGGTTTGATTTGATTGATTTATATTTATATTTCATTTATATATGTGAATATAAATGAATTTTTGAGAAAATCCCATGAGTTTGAATTAGTTTGATCATGATTTAAGCAAAGTCCCTTAATAGAGGATTAAGGACTTAGAAAATTTTAGCAAAATTATGATGGATTTTGATCATGGTTTCAATCATAGATTTCAATCATGGATTTCAATCATATAGAGTTGATTTGAGTTTGGAGAAAATCAATAAGATTGATTTGGAGTTTGACTTGAAAGAAGGATAGTGAGGAAAGGTTTAAGCTAAGGGTAGACTATTTTTCTAACACGCCTAAGGCATGACTTATTCCTATGGCTAACTCTTCTAAGTCTCTTGGACTAGGTTGAGTGTCCAACTAATCACTAAATTTGTCTTAAGACTAAGGAGCTCTTAAAATCTAAGAGGATTCCTATGTCTAAGATGGAGGGGTTGAGAGCTCATCCTAAAAATGAGGTCAACATCCACTACATATATTGGCGGTCCATTTATTGACCTCATTTTTGGTGAGGTTAATTTAGCAATTAGGATATCCTAATCTCAAATAGAATTTTCTTAATTCAATGCTTAGGACACTATGCTTAGTAACATAGGGAAGTCACCCTCGATTGGATCTAACTTATTTAGCTTAGGTAGGATCCAATATGAATCAATTCAAACAAATCAACAAAATAAAATGAAAAGTCAAAATTGATTTTAAAGTCAAATCTAGTCAATAGTTTGACTAATAAACAAACTTGGTCAAAGTCAACCACCAAATGTGACCAAATTAAATTGTCAAATACTCCAAATAATCAAATAAACATGTTTGATCACAATTATAAAGAAATTTGAGTGCATCTTGACCTAGATTAGGCTAATTAAACCACATAAGTCAAAATAGCCTAAATAGGTCATGTTGATCTCAAACATGAAGAAAATAAAATAAACCCAAGATGATTGTCCTAAATCATTTGGAGATGATGATGAGACATAAATTCATTGGGTAATTTGGTCAAATGAGTCATTTGACCATGTGAAATCAAGATTAATTCACATAATTTTTGTTAAGTGGGTTAGATAAAAGAAATTAATGGGGAAGAAATTAAAACATTTTAGGAACTTTAATTAATTCTAATAAAACCCCTTAATTACTTCATGCTAAGCTCCAAGGGAAGATGCCAATTATAAAGTCAAGGGAAGAAGAAAAAAATTCCTTTTGCCTCATCATCTCCCCACCTCTTCCTCAAAAATACTTGTAATGCAAAGGGTAACAAGATTCCAAGCTATCTCCACCTATTGACCAAGGATGAAAATGAGCTACATAGCTCATGGCCAAAGTGGGATTACGAGACACACTCTTCCTCAAGAATGAGGCCCCTTCATTTAGACTCAAATTAAAACGACCCCTTCCTCATATTCCAAGTGGTGAAAATAGTGAAAATCTACAAAGCTTCAAAATTGAAAGTCTAGTTGGTCGAATGATCCAAGGAATTAACCTAATTCCTTTGGCAAAACAATCAATTCAAGGTTAACTCTAGAATCAATTTTAAGCAATCACCAAAGGATTGAGGTATACCATTAATGAGCTTGAGTTTTTCCTTTTATTTTGTCATCATTTTCAAAAAAAATTATCTCCAAAGTCAATCATAGAATCATGGGATTTTCTTCAAAGATCATGTACTAATCAAAATTGTGTGATTTCATTGCATAGATCAAATGATATTAGCAAAATAAGATGGGTGGTTCCCAGCTGTAGCAAAGATTGGGGGAGACAAAATCAAGATGGTCCAGATCTTGGCAGACCGTTGATTTAAAACCCTTAAGGAATCATATTGAAACCTTTTGATCCACGACCCATGAGGATCTTTTGGCTTAAGCTAATGCAAAAATCATGGACCAAATTGCATGCCATAACATGCCAGTGACATGAAATGTGGACCCCACCATATCATTATTTACATTTAAAATAATCAAAGATTAAAACATCAAAAATTCATAGATAAATTACAAATAAAAAAATGCAAATGAGGGCTCTGGATTCATCTTGATGAGAGGAATCCAAATTAAAATCCCAAGTTTTACTAGGTATTTTCCCTTAATTTGGGTTTAATTGAAAAATATTAAACCCTAATTACTCTCAAACCATTAAGCCAATTAATTTGAAACTTTTGGGAAATGAAATTAAGCATAAAACACACCTTAGATGAATTTTTTGGGGATTTAATTCTCTGAATTCAAAGGAAATTAAAATTTCATATGCTTAATTAATATATTAATTAAATTAATTAATTCTTAATGAAATAATTAGGGAATTTTAATATAACAACATTAAATCACCCTAATGAACTTTAGTGAACATTAAAACATCACTTAAACTCAATTAAACCCAATAATCTTTAAATTGACCTAATTAAATAATTAAATGAATTAAATAATTTAATTAAATAATGAACTTAATTAAATCATAATAAATCAACCAATAATCAAAAATTATAAATAAATCCTCATTGGAAAGATATTTTAGTAAGGAATTTATGAAAAATAAAACCCTTAATTGAGTTTCATTGTATTATGCTTAATTTAAGTTTCAATAAAATAATTAAAACCTTAATTACTCCATAATTACAAATATAATCAATATGAAACTTGGAACACTTGAAATCAACATGTAACCCCACTTGCCATATTATCTCAAACCCAATTGGTCTATAGATTTGGAATTCTTGATTTTCCAAATTTCTAGGTCAATGTGAATTAAATAATAATTAAGAAGAATCATTAATCCATTAATCAAAATAATCAAATAAGAATCAGAAATACTTAAGGTAATTCATCAAAACTCCCTAAGCCAAAGAATCTAATCAAACTTAAAGATTGATGAAATTAAAACCTAACTTAATTAAATATCAAAATTGAAGAAAACAAATACTTAATGAAATTCAAACATCATTAAATAACTTAAGTTAAATTGAATGAAATCAAACTTTAATCTAAACTCTTTAAATTAACTTGAAATAAATTAAATGAAACCAACATGTAATTCAATGATGCAAATCAAACAAATTAAATCAAACAAAGCAATTCAAACTAAATAAATCAAACCTTAACCTTTCTTTATGTTAATATAAAATAAATTAAAATGAAATCAACAACTTAATCCAAATCTCAAATCTTAAATAAATGAAATAATTCAAATCAAATCTAAAATTCAAAAGAAAAGAAACTTAAGTTAAATCTAACATAAACAACATCAAAGGATTAATTAAGATCCTTAATCTTAATTAAACTTTGGAAATTTCATTAGATTTAGGATGTGGAATAAAGTAAATTTCACCTAAAATGAAATTCACTATATTTCATCATTCTTGAGAACTTATATAACTTTAACAAAATAAAATAAAATAAAAATGAAATTAAATCATTAAGTCATTTAAACTGAAATCTCCCAAAGGTATTTATTAAACAAATTCAAACATCAAATTTAAACTTAAACTTAAAGGAGCCTAGCAAAGCATTGCCACACAAACCACTTTTTTGCACACACTAGATCATTTAGGTCATTGACTCTAGATCTAGGTTAGATCATTCTGTGATTTTCTTTAATCTTATGTGATGTGCTTCACATGTTTGTGTGGTGTATTGCTTTTGACTAGATGCCTAGGCTTGTTTGTTCATTAGAATGATGGTAGTGTATTCTTTTTAGATTTAACACTATTTTCTATAGGGGATTGTGTTAAAGAGATCACTGTCATAAATCAAAAATCATAAAATTATTGTTTACTTGCAGGTGTTGAAAATCCCTTAACATAGTCCATAAGACAGGTGGGCTTGGCAAGCAACTAATGCTAAGCCCATATGTTTGTGAAATATAAATGATTTATGTGTTGTATGTATTTCCAAACTTCTATTTTATAGAGCTTAGGATTTCATCTTGAAATTAAAATATAAATTTGAGCTTAGAATTAGGTTAGGATCTATGGGTTCTAGGATTAGTAGGGTGACCCTAGAGATGGTGCGGTGGTCCCAGTGGAATAGATGGATGTCCCTAAAGAAAAGACTTTCTAGAAAGAAAACCCATATCTAAACTTGTAGTTCTAGTATGGGTTGTATAAGAACTTCGGTTGCCCATTTCTTTTTCTTCGGGGTAATATGTACAAGGCCGCATTAGCCTATTTTCATTAATTTAATTTTGCTTGATTTATTTTGGGTGCATAATAGAAACTTTTCCTAGGTTTCTTCGATGTTTTGTTTATGCTATGATCAATGCCTGGACATAGGCTCATAGGATAAACAAAATTTTTCCAACTAAATCAATCAAAATAGAAAAATAAATCAACTCATAACCTCATATAAAATCCTATTCATTAAATCAAGATAATAAAATAATTAGCAACCTCTTGGTTTGGATATTTAACATCATATAATCATCTTATTTCATTCTTGTTAAGGAGGGCTTCCTTTTTTTCCAAAGAACTTGGGCTTAACCTTTGAGAGCCTATGATGGAAGAACACCTTCTTCTATTCTGATTTGTCCCATAAACTTTTTCTTATTGCATACATTAGTCTTAAACTACATTACTATGACCTAAATGATTCTTGAGTCAAAATTCATTAAATCTAAAAAATATGCATTAGTTAGATGCATCCTCATGCCCTACATGATCTTAGGGATTAGGGAGTGAGACTAGGTTCATAGATTTCTTTTCTAAAAATGCAATAGCCCATCCATCTTGCATTCATGTGACTTGGCATCATGAATTTAAAATGCGCATAGGTGGTGTCAGCTTGAAGCCTTCTCTAGTAGGTTGTAAGTTCGAAGAGTCATGGATAGGCTAGTTCCCTCAAGTGAGGAGAATGACCAATGATTCCCAAGGATAGAACTAGGTCAAGCATCACACATATTTCAGAAGCACCTATAGACTACGTTCTGATGCATCCTTTTAGGAATAAGTCTTCAACTCTAGGCATTTTTATAGTCTTGAGCTACTATAATCTAAGCCCTAGATTTCTATGAAAAACAACTCAAAATTTATAATTAAATTCCAAATTTGAAGCCCAATCATAGGATAGTTGACATGTTTATTGGGTATCACATTATCAATGGGCATTTCTACTTTTTTTCCATTTGACTCTTGAAAATAACTCTGTCCAATTTGGACCTCTCCCAATTAATTTCAATAAAATCAAATCTTTCAAATCTACCTTAGTAGTCTTTAAGAATAACCACTTATTTCATTAATCAAGAGTACTCTTAGGAAGAGACCCTTCCTAAGATGTAATTAACTATAGAGGCTTGCATTTATAAGCAACCATGATCTTACGATAAACAAACCTTGTTCTACTTTTCCATGTAATTCAAGGGAAAATACTTTAGTACACGAAAGACCCATTAGCCTTAGGATTCTTTTATTGAAATGATCGAATCCATTATAGGAGAGCATATTTATCTTTTGAGATAATATGTTTATTCCTTAATGCCATATTTGGTCATCTAAATAAAATATTCCTAAACTCTATGTGGTGTCATTTCTTTTCTCTATTCCAGAGAAAATGCCAACATTAATCTGGTCATGTGAATAATAGGAATGGTTTCATGAAAGGCTTCCTCCAAATCTATGGGAAGTTATAAGAAGGTTGCGCAAATGGGTTTACTCCCAAGTCAAGGAAAGAAAGAGTTATACCATAAAAGGGATTACTCTAAGTGTGTGAGAATGGTGCACAAAGGCTTACTTCATACTCATAAGGAAGATATGATAAAGGTGTCATAAAGGGCTTGATCCCAACTTTAGGTATATATAGGAAAGGTTCCATAAAGGACTTGCTCCTAACCTATGGATGATATGATTGAGGAAAGGGAGCATATGGACTTAATTCCTAATCCTCAATTATTTTGACTAATAAGCAAGAGTCACATGGACTTGATCCTTAGATTAACCTAACTAGTGAAAGATGTTGGAAAGATTTGCTTCCATTTCTTGGTTTCACTAATACTTATTACACATGAAGAAGTTTAGTGAAAAAAATTTCAAATAGTTGAAGTATGTTTTTGAAAAAATGATTTGGGTACATTTTAGACGCACTGCTTAGTATGCCATAAGCATAGAATTTCATCATTTTTTTCTTCTTCTTTCTCTCCCTTTTTCTATCTCGAAGTTACATATGGCCATGTCATATGTCTAATCCACTTTAAGCAAGACATCATATGGTATTAACCTGAGAATTTTAGCTTTTGAGCTTACATGTGACTTTCTAGTTTTAGGCGTAAAACCCAAGTCAACCTTTCTCAAATGAAACCTTTTCATTTCTTTTTGGTATGGATATGTATTTAATTTTTTATTATTATTTCTTTGACAAGAATGAATAGCTTGTAAGGCCTTCTCTTAGATTCAATAATGATCAAGAGATTCCTTTAAAGCTTTCAAAAGTTACTGAGTACCAAGGTAAGCAAACTATTAGATTCTCCTAAAGATTTTTTTTTAATTCTTTTGTTCCTATTCAATATTGAAATTGAGAGGGTTAAATTATTAGAGAAATGAAGATTCTCCTGATAAGTTTGGAATTGATTTTCTTAAGTTGAGTTATTATTCTTTAAAGGTTTTATTGAATGATATTTCATAAATGGCTTTAATTAATTCTTGTTTGTTTATTTTTTTATCTTTCTAAATTTCACTACAAGTTCCTTGAAATTAGCTCAAAGGTATATTTGGGAACTTACATGTAGTGATATGATCATTTTCAAATCACAATGAAGTTTCTTTTCTTTTCTTCATTCTCTATTTTTTCTTAGCAAGATTTTTAATATAACACTTCACTTAATCAAAAGTGAGGTTATAGAAATCTTGATCATGACCCTTGATAAATTATCCTAATTTTTTTTGAATGATACACTATGGAAAGAATATTCTTGTAAGGATTATGAATGTCATACCATATGCTTTCAATTCTTTTCTAGAATTATTTTGATGATAATATTCATAAGTTATCCATAATGAGGATAGTCTTATACATGAAAACTTTTTATTTTGAAATGAAGTATGGGTAATAGGAACCCATCTTCAATGTAAATATTTTCTCTTAGTCCCAAGATGTGGCACATATAGATTTGATCTTTTTTTTCTTCTTCTTATTTTTATTCTTATTCTAATGATATAATCCAACCAAGAAGAATGTTTTCTTCTCATGTAAGGCCATCATTGATTACCTTTTAGTCTAGTAGCATCATGTTCTTCTTTTGAAGTTTGACCGCATTCGTCAAGAAATTTATCTTATTGTAATGACATTAATCCTATGTTTTTAAACTATTATATCTAGAGAATATTTAAATTTATTTCCAGATAAAGTAGTCTTTAAACTTTAAAAATTGCTTGATCAAGTCATCAATATCTTACTCATCAAAGAGTTAGATTATTGATATCTATTATAGATCAACTTTTATTTGTAGGTTTCTTTCATTTAGCCTATTATTTGTGAATTTAAATCCCTCATCAATTTTAGGGGTACATCCTGAACTTGAAGGTTATATAAATCTTAAACTCATCTAAATAATATTCACTGAATATGTTATAGTGCCTTTGAAGAGAAAGTTAGGATCCTGACTATTTAATAATTATTTATCTTGCAATGACTCTACAGTTCCATATCTTTTCTTGCTTATGGCTATTATTAATAATCCACTTACAATGGAGTCATATTATACTCAATTGAATCATTGGCATACAAAAGATAACGATTCTTGGAAAAAAGATCCATTATCTCTTTGACCTGCCATGTGAGTGCACTCAACATGGCAAAGGCCATGATGATAAAGTATCAAGCATCTGATTATTTTTTAAGTTGGGGGAAATTCTTGATTTCTAACTCTACCATTTTATTTTGTTGTGGAGGAGTTTAAAGTTAAAATGGCCACATACTCAAAAATTTTAGGCTTCATGCTTTCACTTTTGGATATAGTCCTTTCATCCCTTATATTTTAACTTATTGTAAAACATTACATTTGATATTTTTCCTAGTTACAAAATATACTAGGATATTGGATGCATTTTACTCTTTGTCTAAATACAACAATTAATGTGATTCAATTCTTTGTTTTGATTGATTGATCATATTACAAGATATGATACTTTTTAATTCTTTGATTGAATGCATGACTTAGTGAGATCATTTAGGATTGAAAAAATGACTTTCCTAAAGACCTCTACACTCATGAATACATAATGGATATAAACATCCTTTCACAATAACTAGTATTTGTCCTCTTTTCTTTCATTTCATTTCATAAATTTTTTTATTTTATTATGTATAGGATCATCCAAGAGCATTCTGTTCTTAATTTAAAATTCTTCTTCTATGTTTGAATTCTCATCTTCAATCCATAATTTGATTAAGATTAAGTTCTTCATTTAATTTGACTTTTCATTAAACTAAAACTTCTTTCTTTACTTGATTGAATCTACATGGCACCATCTTATCAAAGTTAGATTAGAATTTGGCCTTTGTATATTCACTTTTATGCTTAAAATTTGTTGATTGATGAATCAACAAACATTTTAAAATAAAGATAAGGAGAACTTCTTTTGCCACATAAATTTACAAGTTATTATGTAATGCTTTGATTTATTTTCATTCATTTTCATTATATTTTCATTTCCTTTTATTTTTATAAGTAACTTCTCTAAGATGGGAAAACACCATATATTGAAGTGAATCACTTATTTGCCATTTTCCTTTCAATGTCATTTGAGGTGGTATGACTTTACCATTTTGAATTTAATTTTAATAATTTTTCTTTTGATATAGAGGGAGGGTAGGTCTAACTATATCCTCAATAGATCAATATACCTCATGATTTATTCATTTAAAAAATCATTATAAAAAGGAGACCTCTAGGGTAGAAGGTGTACCATTAAGAAATCAGCTATGACTTGACCTTTATAGCATGAAGTGGATTAAAGGCAATCTCAAGTTGCAATGAAATCTTTGACCAACATGCTAGACATCAAGACAATGTTAAGCAAATCATAACATATTGCAATGGATTTACCTTTGAAATTAGATTCACTTTGTATAATTGAATATAGTACCTTAGTTTCTAAGGCTTTCTTCATTAATTTAGACTATAAAGTTCCAAGTGAGTTATCTATGAACCTACTAGAGATAAAAGTAACATACTTTGACTATGAGAGATAGAAATATCACCCTTAGGATCTAATCTTAAGGTCATGATTTTTTAGAAGGATTGAAATCTTCATTTATTTTTAGGATTTTCCCTTAAAATTAATTAAGGCCATTTATAAAATATCAATCATTCGATGAGAGAAGACTCTCATTAAGGAAGTTGATTTAAATTTATTAGGTTTAAAATTCATTCATTTCAACTTTATCAGGAGGATAATAATTTTCTTTTGCTTCCCTTTCTTTTTTTTATTGACTAGGAGCAAAAGTGAGAATTTTATTATGTCATTCTTGTTCATAATATCATGTCATCTTCTTCTTTTGACTCTCTCCTAAAAGCTTAATGGTTCAATATTTCTAGAGGGTCTAAAAGAGGGTTACCTCCAAGTATCTCTTAGAATTGGCCAACCAGTTCAGACAATTAATTTTCCAAAATTCTAGTGGACATATGGACATGAATCATAAAATGATTAAAGTTGAATTGCATTTATGGAATTTTTCTTCTATAAAGATAGAAGACTTCATTTAATTCCTTAACTGACCTCTGCCAAAGGTCAATAAGGCTCTTACCTGGGAACATATTTATCCTTCTTTTATAATTTTCTTTTGAATTGATTATGTTATTAGGATGCAATTCAAGCTTTAATCAAGGTGGTAAGGGAAAATAGGTAAGACTATGCCCACTTTCTTTGATTTAGATTTTTTTAAGATTTGAAAGAACTCCTTCATTTCAATATATATCCTTAGGTGATTGCTACCTTTGAATGTACTAGAATAAAGGGTATCAATTTAGAACCTAGTCAGGATTCTTTTTAGTTTTAGTACAAAGCCAAAGTAAAATTCAAAGACAAATTTAACTTTGAGATTTGCATATATATTTTTAATTTGAATTTGAAATCATTTTCAAAAATATTTTTCCATAATGGAATAATATCAAATCCATCTTAATAAGAGTCATGACTAATATAAATGACTTTATTTTCATGTTTTTAAAAAGGGTTAGTTTTAGAACCCAGTCATTTAACTATGGCAAATGAAGAGTTCTAGAACCTTAGTTCAAGATGTTGGATGAGCTCAACAAAGGATGAAATGGAGAGGTATCCAACAGAAAGA
Organism: Cymbidium sinense; assembly: GCA_021442155.1. Taxonomy (NCBI): domain Eukaryota; kingdom Viridiplantae; phylum Streptophyta; class Magnoliopsida; order Asparagales; family Orchidaceae; genus Cymbidium; species Cymbidium sinense. The sequence goes on from CM038231.1 coordinate 63,510,564, forward strand.
AAGGCAGTCTTGACCCATGAGTGGTACAAGTACACCACCGATATTTAGAAATAATAACTTATTTCTTAAAATAGAGAGAGGAACAATTTCCCAACGGAGTCAACAAAAAAATATTTTTATGGAAAAAAATTATGACATCACATAAAGTTTAAGAATTTCTTATTTGGATGATCAAATGCTTCATTAAGGAATAAACATATTATCTTCAAGGATAAGCATGTTATCCTATGATAGATTTGATCATTTAATAAAAGACTTCAAAGGCTAATGGGTCTTTCATGTACTAGAGAGTTTTCTCCTGAACTACATGGAAGGTAGAGTAAGGTTTTATTTTAAAATTGGGTTCATGGTTTCCTATAAGGGCACACCCCTATAATTAATTACATCTCAGGAAGAAGGGTCTCTCCCTAAGAATACTATAGATTAAAGAAATAAATTATTACTTCTAAGGCTTTCTAAGCTGGTTTTTAAAGGAATGAAATTTGGAATTTCAATTGGGAATGATCCAAAGTAGAAAGAGTTCTTTTAAGAGATCAAGCGAGATGAAGTAGGAAATAATTATTGATATTAGGATGCCTAGTAAGAATTTCAACTATCCTATCATTGGGCATTTGGGATTTAATTTATCTTTTGAGTTGACATTTTCTTAGAAATCTAGGGCTTAGATTCTAGCAGCATAAAATTGTGAAATGCATATGGTTGAAGACTTACTCCAAGGAGGATGCTTCGGAACCTGAGTCTACAATTTCTTCTAACACAAGTTAGAAGCTTGACTTAATTTCACTTTGGGAATTATTGGCCATTCCTCTCACTTGGGGGAAAAGACCTATCTGTGACTCTTCTGGACTTGCAACCCACTATTGACCTCATTTTTGGATGAGGTTAACATCATTAATAATCCTAGCAATTTGGTCCCCTAATCTTAGATTAGGAGTTCACTAATTAGGCACTTAGGACACTATGCTTAGTGGCTAGGTAAGCAAACCAAAATAAAAAAATAAACTAAAATAAAATTTGAAATCAAAGCTAAGCATAAAATTAAATCAAACCCAAATACCCTAAAGTGAAAGCTCAAGTCATCCTAGTGAAACTTTTCTAGGACTTAACTAATTCGATTGAAATTAAGCAAATCCAAGTCAAGTTTAAACTTAATAAAATTAAACAAAACCAAAACAAAAATTAAATATATTTGAACTGAAATCTAAATTTAAATAAACTTAGATTGAGGTGATTGGGTTTGATTAACCAAATTAGCTCATTTAAGCTCAAAATCTCTTAGATCCAAAATAAATCAACTAAAATCAAAACAAATGAAAATTAAATCAAATCAAAAGCATAAAATAAATGCACAAACATAAAATGACTCAAAAATAAATCTAGATGAGGATCGAAGTGGGAAACATGTCATTTGAGCTAGAGCTGGCCCATGTGGGCCCCACCAATTCAAAAGTCAAAAAAATTAAAATTTTGTAAAATTGAATCACTTTGAAGGTTCAAAATTATTAAATGAACATGTTTATGTCTAAAACTAAATGATTTAAATTTAATGAGGATTCAAAGAGTTAATTTGACTACTTAACCCAAATAGACTCAAACTTTATTGAACTCAAACCCAAATTAAATCACAAATAAACCAAATTAAATACCCCAAAAATATTTTAAAATCATAAATAATTTTAATTAAATAATTATTTAGGTTTAATTAGACTAATTTGATCATTTGACCTGAGTGAACCATATTAAGCCCAATTTAGTTCAACATTGATCAAACTTCAAGATTAAGCTTAAATTAATCAAAATTAATTAAACCTAAACCATTCTAAATGCTTCACCAATCATAATTGAAGCTTAAACAAACTTTTATTTGACCAAGTGAATCATTTAACTCAAGTAAATCCAATTTGATCCATTTTAGTCAAAATGACTCAGTCTATGTCAAACTTAAAATACAATTCAAATTAAATAAAGTAATCAAATGTAAACATCATAAATGATCTATAAAACACAAATGAAGCCTAAAATAAATTCAAAATAACCAATTAAGCTAAGGTTTTTAATTTGACCCATTTTGATTTATTCTATTATTGATTATTCAATGAAGACTTTATGGATCAATTGATCCATATTTACTTGGGTCTAAATCTAAATCTAATCAATCAAATAGAATAAATCAAACTAAGATAAAAGAAAATGAGAAAATCTAAGTGAATCAACTTAAGTATTTAACACAAACACATCTCAAATGAGCTTGAGTTTGATTCATAGCTCACTTTGGGCTTGGTGTGTCAATCAACAAATCAAAGTAAGCCATGTGAGGAGAACTAAGGAGATAATCTAGAGCCATGGAAAGGTGGTTGAATCCAAAACATATGCATATGAAGTCAAACCACACTATTTCCTCCATGCCTCATTAATCCACTACCTAATTGATGAGATTTGACAACCAATAAAGTTGGACTGTGGGAGAGCAAGCTTCTAAAGGCTTCTAATCACTAAAGATGGCCAACCATCTTTGACTTCCAAAGAGGACAAAAATTCAACACCATTAAATAGGAAGAGTGACACCAAAACCTCTTCTTCTAACATTAGAAACCTTCCAAAAGCTCCCTTGAGTGAAGCCAAACCCTTCCCTATTATTTTTCCACATAAAATCATCCAATCTAAAGAAATTCTGGTGAACTCCAATGGCTATTGGTGGAGAAAATTATCTGGAGAAGAAAGCGAGAAATGCTATAATAGAGACTCAGCTTAGCTTAAGGAAGCTCTCCAGCATGAAAGATCCGCCGAACAATGACTTCGGAAAGTTAATTTCTTCCAAGCTTAGAAAAACCTTAAGACTAATATTTTTTTATGATGCTTGCATAATTTCTAAAATATTTTCAAAATCCATTACATATTCATCACCTAAGCCTTCCCAATGAAATGAGATAATTTTCATGAAGATCCCCAAAAAATGGGGTGTTATGTGGATGCGCGGATCTCATCCATCACCACTAATAACCGGTTGAGGAAAAGAAAAGCCATCCTATCCCCATTTAATGGAGTAGATGGCTGGATCAAACCTAATTAGAATTTGATTTAATCCATAGGATCAAGAAATAACCTGCCCAATCTTTGATTGGATGGTCTAACCCTAACAATTGTTCAAAATCCCAAAAGATTCTTTTAGGTCTATACTTTGCTTGAGCAACAGAGCGCAACTCGATTGGCGGTTTAAGTAAGTAAATAGGACATTTTTAGATTTAAAAAAAAACTTAAATGACTTGAAACTTTAAAATATCATAAAAAACAAATTATTCAATGACAATTCCCAAATAAGGGCTTGTTGGATTTTTCCTTGCGAGATGAATCCAATCAATCCAAAATCCCTAATTTTTATTAGATATTTTGGGCTTAATTTAAGTTTTAGTGAAAATTAAATTTCTCTAATTAATCCTCAAATAATAATCAAATTTACTTAAAATTTTTAGGGATTGAAATTAACGCTAAAAATAACTTATCATTAAACTTTCAAGACAAAATGACTACTAGATTAAGAGATATTAAATTTTGAAGCTCAAATGTCCTATTTTAAGAAAAATAACTAATTAAAAATTACAAAACTTATGAGAATTAATAAAAATAACATAAAATCTTTCCATTAAAATCTGAGAAGTATAATAAAATATTTTTATATTTTGAATCACATAAATAAAAAAATTGCTTAATTAGGATTCAATAAGCTATCAAAATTAAAGATTTAATTTATCAAAGATGAGTTTCAATAAACAAAGTATTAAGTAAAATGGAAAAAATCAGAAATAAAACAATACTTAAACCTTCGATAATCAAATCTTAGATTAAATTAAGTGAATATCACATAATCCCCATTTAAAACTATACCTAATCAAACATGAATTTGAATTCAATTAAATTAGTTATGTGAAATTCAATAAAATATTAATTAAGCACCAAATTTAACTTAAGTAAATAAACATAAATCATCAAATTATTATAAACATCATTAATTTTAATACATAAAATTAAATTAAAAGCTCCAACAAAAATTAACCTAAATCAAATGAAACTCTAATTAACTAAAAATAATGATCAAATTATAAATTAAGCTAATCATAAATAAATTAATTCTTTATCAAACCACTTAAATAACCTTCTATTAAGCTTAACATCCATTGTACAACTAAAATTAATTATTTAAATAAGTTAACCATTTAAATTTCAAAAAAAAAACTTGTTTGATTATTTATCTACTCTTAATTAAATTAAAATTTTAAATATTGATTGTTCAAATCAATCAATTAATAAAAACTTATTATATCAATTAATTACCTAATTAAGCTAGTCATTTGATTGTGATGATAATCATTTAATCAAAATTTATTTATTTGATTATTAAACAAACTAAATTCATTTATTAAGTTCTCAATCAAATAAAGCATCTATTAAAGTTAAAGTTTGATTAATCTTTAATCCAATGTTAACTGAATTAATTATTCAGTCAAATTAAACACCATTAACATATCAACTTCTATTTAAGATCAATGCTTAATCAAATTGATAATAAAATTTCAAGATAACCCAATCAATCATTTAATTAAAATAACTTAAATTAAAACAAGTCATATCAAAACTAATCCTTAAATATAACTTAACTTAAATTAAACATTTAATCAATATCATTATCCACTTTAATCAAAATAATTTTAGTTAATTAAAACATTGATTAATCTATAATTAACTTAATCAAATCTTCTATTTAAGTTAATCACACAATGAAATTAATCATATTGAGCCTAAATAATCTTAAATTTAATTTTATATAAGATAACTCAAGATAATTAATCTAATCAAACTAATCATAAATATTCATTTAACTATTTGTCATATTTTGATTAAGTTGTGATGGAATTAAGAAATCTAATTAAATTAATCATCTAAACCAAATCTTGAATAAATAAATATGGTAACTAAGTCAACTATAAATCATCCAATCAATTTAGTTAATTATATTAATCAAATTAACCTAATCAAACCTTAATTAAACATTGAATCTCTATCATATCAACCATTTGAATTCAATAAACAATAAACTAAATTGAACCTTGATTAACCAACAACCAATATTTAATTAAATGATTCAATTGTCAATTAAACTGAATTTTTTTTAAATCAAACATGTCTAACTGAACTTCAAGTAAATCAATTAATTATTTAATTAGATTAATCAAGACATGTCTTTAATCAAACTATTAATCAAACCAACAAATTGAAATTCTAAGGAATACATTTTAAACAAACCACATATAACTATCCATTTCATCATTCAAATCAAATTAATTAAATCAACCTAAATCATGTAAGCAAGGTGTACCAAATTAATTTTCAAACAGATCATTAAGTAAATCATTCAATCACACCTTCAACTCGATTAATTTAATTTTATGAGGTTTGATTTATCTTTAATAAAATTGAAAAAATCAAACACTAACTTTTATGACACATAAAAAAAGATAAGTCAAATACACTTAAACTAAACATAATTGTCCAATTGGCCATTCAAACTAAATTAATTAAATCAATCTAAATCAAGCTAAATCAAAAATTAAAAAAATCAAATTCAACCAAACTAAATTACTAAAATAAAATAATAAATGAATTATAAATCCATACTTAATAGAATTTAATTATACAATAAAATCTAAAAAAAGTTATAGTATCCTTTTAAAGATCCAAAAAATAATTGAATCAAAATATTAAATCAAACTTGATCAAAATAAAGATTCATTAATTCAAATAATAATAAAATTAGTTCAAACAATTAAAACCACACAAGTTAATTAAAGAAAAGAAAAAAAAAGAAAAATATTAATAAAAAAGACTAAGTATATGAAAGTAGAATGGTTTTAATAGAATTAAAATATAACTACAACTTAATTTGAAATGAAACTTAACTCAATTGAATTTTAAGTTAGTTAATTATGTAAATCCATATAAAGAATTTGACAAACCCCTAAAATTAAACCTAAGTAAATGAATCAAATAAAATGAATAATTGAATTATAGACGAGATAAGTAATTGATTAAGTCATTCATAATATAAGCATTTAAACAACCAAGATACTTGGAACGACATAGCTTAGGTTTAAGACTTTAAGTATTCATCTCTTTAGGTTCTTTATGTTGAGATCAATATCCAAGCATAGGTAAATAAATAAGACCTTATCATAAATAACTTAATTGAGTAATAAACCTTTAGTTACAATAACTCAGTTATTAACTATTTTACTAAACTTAATAATTATTAATTGAGCTTAATGTTAACTAAGTTAACATAAACATACTAAATCAAATGAGCTTAATGAACACCAAAAATCATAAAAGTCTAAATAACAATATCAAAATAAAAAAAGGTCAAAACAAGCCATTCGAATAATGAAGTTTAAAGATCTTTAATCAAGTTTAATAAAGGAAATAAATTAATATAAGTCTAATAAAATGAATCTAAAATAATTAAACAAATTTTTAACCTTAATTTAATTAAATGAACCAATCTAATCAGCTTAAAATATTTAAATTTAATAAATACTCAAAATAAATTCAATAGAAAGAATAAATATGATATTCAATCTAAAATACTTGAAATCAAGTAATCATAACAAATTTATTTTAAACCTTAATCAAATCAAATAAATATAAAGTTAAATATAAAATTCATTATCATATTAATTATAAATAATATTAAAATAAATCAATCAACATCAAACATAAATAAATCAAATTAATTAAATGAATTCAAAGGATAAAATTTAATCAAATAATCATCTAACTAAAATTAATATGCAAATCAAATAGCCAAATTCAATAAGCTAAGTGATTAAATTAATTGGAATTCAAGTAAAAAGTCACATTAAACTTCAATCAAATTGCAAGTTAATTAAATTGAATAGATTAACTAGTTCAAACCAGATTTGAATGAAATGGTATAATCAATAGATCTAAACAACATTAAAATGATTTAATCAATATTAATTATAAATAATTAAAATTATAAATTGAAACTTTAAAAGAATGGAATTAGATATTAATTCAAAAGGTATTGAATTATCATAATTTGATTAAATCAAATTAAAATCTAATGAATTCAAAATTAATTAGCCAAAATACATGAAGTTAAGGAAATTCAAACTAAGGAAAATAAACATCAACCAAATCAAATCTAATTAAATTAAATCACTCAAATAAATTTAAATTTACTAATTAAGGTACATAGGTTCTTAGTTTGGCCCCTAGAATGGAATTTCAAGTGAGGATCGAAATTTCATTTTACTAGGATTAGGATGTTGAATAGAATAGATCTTACTCTAAAAAAATTGGTTTTTATTCTTCATCCTTTAAAACCTAAATTCAACTTAAACATAAAAACGAATTTAAAATTGAAATAAAATTTAAGAAAATTAATTAAATCACTTAAAGTTAAACCATCCAATGATAATTGAATGAACTTCAAATTTAAAACTTAAACTAAAATAAAGCCTAGTGTAGTCATACCACACAAGCCCCACTTCTCAATACTAGAATGCTAGGTCACTGAACTTAGAATTAGGTTAGGCTAATGATTTGTGATGATTTAATGTGATGTAAAATTTTTTCTTTGTTGTGGTGTACTATTTTGGACTGGATGGTTAGGATTGTTTTCTCATAAGCCTGGATGTTAGGGTATTCTTTTTAGGCTAACACTATTTTCTATAAGGGGCTATGCCTAAATTGAACAGACATAGTAAATATAAGATAAATGTTGTTTGCTTGTAAGCAGTGCTTTAAGTCCTTGAGCATAGCCCAATAGAACATGTGGGCTTCCAATGTTAAGCATGTATGTTTGAAATATAAATTACTAGTGGGCTATTTTTTTCTTAACATCTATTTTGTAGGGTTTAGGATTTTATTTTAAATTTTAAAATGTAATTTGAGCCTAGAATTAGGATCTATTATAGGGTTTAAGATTAACAAGGGTTACTATACCTATTTGATGGTTCCTGGAGCTTATGGAGGTCCTTGAAGAGGCGATGATCTTGTAGTTAATAAAGACCCATAGATCATACTTTTAGTTCTAGGCTGGGTTGTATAAGGTAGAACTCGGCTGCCCACATTTTCTTTTTCCAGGGTGTATAGCGGTACCCGGCCACACTGACTTATTTTATTTATTAAAATTTGGCTTGATTTATTTTGAGGTGCATAATAGAATTGCATGCTTTTAATATGTTTATTTTTATGATTGTTGTGTTTTGCAATAAAGCCTGGATGCATTAGGCTCTTAGAAAGCTAAATTTTCTATCCCAATAATTTTAATTAAATTTTAATTAACTCATAAATTACTTTAAAGTCAATGATCTTAATCATGAAATAAAAGATTTAGTAACCCTTTAACTAAATGGTTGTATGTTTCAACAAAGATGCATACATATTATTTCACTTTTGTAAATAGAGTCTTCATTCTTGCATGATAAGGGACAAGCTCGACCAATGAAAGTAGTGGCTATAGTGGAGAGCACATATTCTCTATGATTTAGCCCATAACCAAATTTCATCATGCATTTAGGCATAAATTCTCTATGTAAATATGGGGTTTCTCAGTATCCAAAAGCATTTCTTACTCAATCTCGTTTGGCTTCAAAATAGAACTCTTCCCCCCTTGAAGTGTTCCCACTTGAATTTCTAAATTAACCATCCTTTTAATATAAACTCTAAAATTCAGAGAGGAAAGTCAATTGCTGTAATTGAGAGTATTCTTAGGAGGAATTGTTTTTCTTCTAACATGTAATTAACTATATGGGCTTGCTCTTTTAGAAAATTGTGAATCCTTAAATAAAATAAACCTTGTTATACTTCTCCATGTAGTTTTAGGGAAGAATCTCTAGTCATCAAAGACTCATCAGCCTTAAAAGGCTTTATTATGTAATCAAATCCATTATAAAGTAATATGTTTATCTTTAGAGATAATATATTTATCACTTAATGACGTATTTGATTACCTAAATAAGAACCCTAAGACTTGGTGTTCCAAATAGCTAACACCCACCCTATGCATTTTAAATTCTTAATGCCAAGTCTCATGTACGTAAGATAGCTAAGTTGTTCTCTTTTCTGGAAAGAATCTAAGATCATGTAGGGCATAAAATGCACTAACTAATGCACATATTTAGCTTTTTAGATATTTTGACTCATGCTTAATTTGAGGTCTTCGATATGTACTTTTATGCTTAAATGTCATGCAATTATAATTGGTTATGGGCCAAATTAATAAGAGAAAGGTAGACTTCTCCAACAAGACGATCATCCTCACAGGTCAGATGCCCCTTATGTGAAATGGGTGAAGTGCCCAATTCAAGAGTTAGAATAATTTGATTATATGATTTTCAAGAGCTAATTATTTCTAATTGATTTTAAATTATTCCTAAGGCTTTAATTAATGTGAGATTTCAAGTTTCTTTATTTTTGTGTTTTAATTGATTAGATTTAAGTTGGGTATAAAAATAATTTTTTCGATGGGCCTACATCTAAGCATTCATCACAAAAAGAACAACATAGAAAGAAACTAAGAAAAATAGGTTGATTTAATTGCACGCCCAAAATAAATCAAGCCATTTTAATTATAAAAGATGCCAATATGATTCGGTACCACTATACACCCCGAAAGAGAGAGAAAACAAGTAGTCGAGCTCTGCCCTTATACAACCCAGCATAGAACTGAAGTTTAGATCTATGGGCCTTTTTCCCAAAATCATCTTCTACTTAACAGACCTCCATTAGGCTTCATAGGGGACCTCTACACCCATCTGCTGGTAGGGTTAGCTCCTTCTAGTCCCCATATATCATAACCTAATTTTAAGCTCAAATTTACATTTTAAAATAAAAAATAAATACTAAACCCTACGAAATAAATGTTAAAAAAATACAAATAGTACATAGAAAATATATTTGACAAACATGCGGGCTTAACATTACTTGCTTGTCATGCCCACCTATCATATTATATGCATAAGGACTTAAGCAAACCTACAAAAAATAGTATTTATAATTTTTTATGACTGTAGTCCTTTCTAGCTTAGCTCCACATAAAAAATAGTGTTAGTTCTAAAAAAAGTGCTTCTTATTATCCAGTCTAATGGGCAAACAATCCTAGACATGCAGTTTAAAATAACACAACACAAAGACATCAAAAGTACATCTGTGGTGTTTTATTTTGGATGCATGTGTGGACACCGTGTAGATCTTAGCGGGTATTTATTAAAGTGATCGGGTATGGCATTAAGGTATGATGTACTATCTTGAAAGATAAAAATATCATGCTACAATGGACCTAATCACCTAATAAGGACTCCTAAGGCCTGATGGGTCTTCAAATATACCAGAGATCTTTACCCTACTTCACATGAAAAAGTAAAGTAGGGTTTATTTTATGGTGGGTTCTTTAGCTCCCTATAGAGGCAAGCCTCCATAGTTAATTACATCCTAGGAAATGAGATTTTCTAAGAATACTCTTGATTAAAGTAGTCAATCATTATCTCTAAAGATTTCAAGGTTAAGACTATCAAGAGATTGGTTATTTTGGGAAATCAAATGGGATTGTTCAATTAGAGAGACTTATTTTAGAATCCAAAGGAAGATGAGTAGGAAATTCTCATGATATTAAGAAGCCTAGTGAGCACTACAATCTACCCTATAGTGAGGCTTTATAAGTTTGAAAGTGAGAGGATTTATTCTGTTTGAGTTGAAATTTTATTAGATTATTATGGCTTATAATCCAGCAACACAAGATTATAAAGATGCCTAAGAAGTGAGAATTTGTGCTCATAGGTCAAAGGAAACAAGCAACCTCGAAACCTAAATCTAGAGAGCGTTAACGCAAGCTAAAGGCATGACCTAAATCTAAGTAGAAAAGGGACATAAGGGTTTACCTCCACAATAGAGGATAAACCTGTATGACTCTTCTAAACTTACAACTACTTAGAGTAGCCACCAACTAACACCTCCTATGATTCAAAACCATGTAGGCCGGTCGTACATAATTGCAAGATGGTTAGGCTTGTTATTTAATTTGGAAAGAGACTAGAGTCCTAAACTCACTCCCTAAGAGACTATATTATGGTTGGCATGAGTATATGAGTTAGTCTAAAAATGCAAAATTTTCCACTTTTTAGATTATTTTGACACAATATTTTGGATAAAGGCTTGGGACATTTTATGCCTAAATGCATGATGAGATGTGGTTGGCCAAATCAAAAGAGAAAGAGGGTGAATCTCCATCATAAGGGGTTGCTCTCATAGGTCAAGTGGTCCCTAAAGTGCCAAAAAATAGAGGCCCTCATTTTGCAAGAGTGGTATAATATGACATGCATGATGCTAGACATACAACATATAGCTAAGGGGTTGCTAAAAATTTTAATTTCTTGGTTATAGCCTAGGCTTTAAAATGAAGTTAAAAATTGTTAAAAATTTAGTTATGAGTTGTTAATTTGGTATATAAATTAAATATTCTCTAAGAGCCTACCGCATCTAGCCCACACATTAAAACATCGAACATTAAGAAACTATGAAATTCATACTATTCTTGTGCACAAACTAAACACAACAACCCTCATTTTATAGACTACCATGAAATAATAAAATGCAGGTGTAGTCATGTACCACCGTACATGCCAAAACAGAGAAAAGTTGGGTAGCAAAGCTCTACCCTTACACAACCTTGAATTATAAAATAATATTACAATTTAGAATTGAATACATGCTATGGGGGTCTTCATTCTTCATTTCTTCTTTCTTCTTTTTTTCATTTTTCTTTCTTCTTTCTTTTGATTTTCTTTGCTCCAAGGCATCATAGGGAACCCCAAGACTAGGCCTTCTAGCCACTTCTCATCTTAATCCCCATAGCACTAATCCTAATTTCTGCTACAAAATTACAATTTATGGAAGAGTAAATCTAACTACACCTACTAAATGAATGTTAGCTTAATATACATTCAAACCCAAGCAATTATATTTCATAATTTAGACTTAGCACCCGACACATGGGTAACCTAGCCCACCTATCCTAACATTGATTATGCTTAGGAGCATAAGCAACCTACAAATAGAACATTTATATTTATTTTTGAGCAGCCCCTTAAGCATATTCTCCTACAGAAAATAATATTAGGCTATCAATGGCCTAACATCCAGCCTATGATCTACATTCTTAACATTCATTCTAAAGCATTACATCATAAAATAAAACACATCATCATTACATATGCCATCCTAACCTAAAGCTAGAAGTGGTGACTTAACATTCTATTATGTGTGCTTAGGTTTCACGTGGTATGTCTTAGTTAGGTTTTGAATTATGATTTTCTTAGTCTTGAGATTATTTAAGTTAACATGAGGGATGGTGTCATTTTAAGTTATTTAAAGATTTGCAAATTTTAACTTGAATTTCATTTTGTTTTATTTGATTTACACTTATCATCTAAGTGTTGTAAAGAGAAGGAGAAGGCTTAACTTCCATCATCCCTACCTTAAGTTATTTTCTAAAAGCACATTTTTATGATTGTGTTTTTTAGTGAATGATTTATTTAATGTTTTTTAGTGAATGATTTAACACTTAGTATACCTATACATGCAACATATTTTGACACATTTAAATGATTATGAATGCATACATTTAGTAGAAAAGAGTATTCTCATTCTTTAATCAAATACGCATACACATGTATACAAGATGTAAGCAAGTATGTGCCGCTGTTTAAACTAGAAAAGTGAGATAATCAAATAACCTCTTTGGGACTACATAAAGCCTCGTATTCCTAGGATACCCAAACCATATATTTGCTATCTTAAATACATATGAATGTATATACAACAATTAGAATGAGAATCATACAAAAGATTATATTTTTGGTTGAATTATTTATACATATAAAGTAAAGCACTATCCAAATTCTAATACAAATATAGATAGGAATGAAAGTTAAATAAGTGCATGCCTTTGTTAACTAGGGAAGTGAGATAATTAAATGACCTCCTTGGGGCTACTTAAAATCTCATATTCCCAAGATGTCTAGACTATATACTTGCTATCATTCAAACACATGTAAATCCGTACATGAATATAAGAAAGGAAGCACTACCTTCAAATTCTTTAGCTATAAACACATGAAAATCATATATGTATTCATAACTTCTATCACTCCAAATATTATTATCAATTTATAACTTTTGAAAAATAATTTTGAATTTATTAGTGATAATAGCCACACATATAATAAGATTAAACCAACACATGCAATTTTACATAAGTAAATTTTAGTTGATTTCAAAAATATGAATGCATGATATCACATGACATACAATATTTAAGGTGACTGATAAAGAATAATTAGACATTTTCACATAATTCATTCAACTACACTAGTTCCTTAGGACAATCACATTAAATAAAATTACTTAAGGAAAACCAAAGCTTCTTGTTAATTTAGATTTTGGATTTTAATTGAACTTAAAGAGGAGAGATCATTTCAATCCCATTCCCATGTTGGTAATTTTAATTTGTTTAAGAAAAGATAATTAAGTGATTTTTATAATTTAATTAAGTTGAGTCATTAGACATTCCATTTAATTACCCTTTTCTATGATTCTTTAATTTAATTAATCATTTAATCCTGAGCCAAAAATGATATGCCCATGAGGAAAATAAAATTAAAATACTCCTAAAGGACCTAATGTAATTGGCTCATGATTAGAGATTAATTAGAATAAAGAATCTAATTAAGTACTTTTATGTTTTTCTCACACTTATGGGCTAATCATAATTTTCTTAAGGGTCTTTATGTTATTGAACACATAAAGAGGAACCAATAAATTAAATGTTAATCATATGAAGTGATTATCAATTTAATTTGATTTGATTTCATTTTTAATTGATTAATTAATCTCTTTATTAAATATCTCATTAATTAACTCTCTTTAATGAAGTGAATTTGGAAAAGTAATTAGGAAAGAGGTTTTAACCACCTCCCTTATCATCTCCTATTTATTGACTAATGAATATAATTAACTAATTTTTTACTATTTAGAATTTTAAATAATCATTAAATTAATTAAGAGGGTAATTAAAGTTTGAATTTCAATTTTCTCTAATTACAAAGCTAATAAATCCCAATTAAATCATGGGAGGCAGAGGTCATTCCATAAATTCAACATGCCATGTTTGTGATTAATTACCCAAGTAATTAAGGCTTAATTAAGCTAATTAAGATCTAATCACTCTTCAAAATTATATGATTTATTTTTATTAAAATCTCCTCAATTTAACATTCCAAAATGTATTTATTTGTATTTTTCTAGAATTATAATTTTAAGAAGTTTTAGTGCAATTAGTCACATTTTAAATATGGCGTCATGCAAGAGGTTGACATGGCAATGCTTTCAATATGACGTCATAGGATTGGCCACTTAAATCGTTCGACGCAGCAGCTGAGTTAGCCACTGCGGATGTGCTCTCATCCCTACCATTCGATCTAAGATCAGATGATGGGAATTAATCTCGCAGTTCCTATAGGATTAAATCAAAGAAATTAATCGGATTAATCACAGTCGTCCGTTCTAATCACGTGAAATGGAAGATGAGTGATCCTTCATCCCCTGAGCAATGGAAGATGAACATCGCTTGCCTTCCTTTGCTTGATTCTGCTCACTAGAGCTCGCGAGGCATCAATCGACTAAAGGGGAGAAGATCTCGAGGGATCATGGTTGTAATCACATGAAATCAAGATTTCCTTTACAAAGGCCTAACAAAATTGGATTGTCAATGATTTGCCAAAACTTAGCTTCACGGAGGTCGTGACCGAGTCTATCAACCAAGGTAGCTTTGTCTTGAAGTGATGAAGCCCTACTGAGAAGCTCACGCCTTCCCTCTTTGCCGATGTCTTTGTGGACCAAACATCATTGGAATCCTCATCAAAGTTGGTCTAGGAGTGGTCTCCAATGCTCAAATATATCGAGAATTGATTCGTTCTTAATTGAATGACCTTGATGAAGGTTTGGGTAAAGTTAATTTGAGTTTGGTGGAGTTTAGGTGGGTCCTATTTTAGGTTTGTGCTGGGGACGGAAGGCTCATCCCAAAAGTGGATTTTGTCCTATATGGAGTGCTTTACCCAATGGGTAATGGGTCAATTCAAGTTTAGCTTGGGTTGGCACCCATGGTTATCCAAAGATGGTTCATGCCAAATTTGAGTGGGTTTGGAGTTGGTTTGGTTGGGTTTGGCTCAATTTGACCCATGTAGGTCAAATTGGGCTAGGTTAGGTTAAGTTGACCAATTAATCAATTTGGTTCAAACTATGCATTGAGACAAGTTCAAATGATGATTTGGAATGTTTTGATTCAATTGGTTTGATTTGATTTGTATTGAATTTGAATGTGGCTCATATGAGTCCATATGGGTCAAATGGTCTAAGTTGACCAATATGGTCCATTTGACCAAATTGGCTGGGGTTAGGTATTGATTTAGATTTAATTAATCATTTGAAGATGATTGTAGGTTTTTATTTCATTTAATTTGGATTTAAGAATGATTTAGACCAATTTGACCCATTAGGTCAATTTAGGCTAAATGGGTCAATTGGCTTGACTTGATCAACTTGGTTCAACTAAGGGTTTGATCATATTCAATAATCATTTTTGATGGATTTGAGTCATTGGTTACAATCAATTTGGATTAAGATTTGATTTGGCCAATTTGGCCTTTTAGGTCAAATAGGGTCAACTTGGGTCGAGGATAATTGGACTTGGTTCTCAATTGATGGTCAAGTCATGTTCAAAGATCAATTTTGGGTTGGTAGGGATCATTGGTTTGAATTGGACTGCGATTTGGTTCTAATTGGGTCAACTTGGGTCAAGTGATCAAAATAACTTGGTTTGGTCTAATTGATTGTAATTGATCAATCAAGGATGATCAATAATCATTGTAAGAAGTTTTGCATGGGTTGGCTCAATCCAATTTGGGTTGGAATGGAGATTGGTTTAAATGGGTCCTTAGGTCACTTTGGTTCAAGTGAACCTAATGGGTCAATTGAATTAGTTTTGGGTTGAATTAGGTTAAGTCGGGTTTGATGATTGATTTGGGATTGATTATTGGCTTTAATTGTAATTGATTTGGGTTTAATTAGATTTTGGCTCATTTGGACATTTTGGGTTAATTGAATTAATTTTGGTCCATTAGCTTGATTGTAGCTTTTCGTAGAGTTTGGAATGAATGTTTGAATGGTTGGAGTGCTTTCATGAAAATCAATTAAATTAGGTTTGATTGAAGGAATTTTGGCTAAGTCCATATGATTAGCCTAAGGGATTAAGATAGATTTAGGTTTAAATCATTTTGTCTTAGTGCTTTGACTTGGCTCAGGGGATAGGACTGAGCCTTAGTTTACTGGATGGGTAGGTTGCCTTTAGATCCTAAGGCATAGCCTAAACCTATGGCAAGTCCTCCTAAGTCTCTAGGTTTGCGTTAAGTTTCCACTTAGTCACTAGAAGTGTCCTATGACTAAGAAGATCCTAGTTTCTAGAAGACTCCTAGGTCTAAGATGGGAAGATTGAATCCTCACTCCAAAAGTGATGTCAATAAAAGGACCACCAATAGGTGTGGTGTAATTGACGAGCCACACCTCACGTATTAGCATTGACCGAGATGATCAACAGTGTCCAAAAGGATTACAAGTGCTAATAAAGACTATATATACCTAAACCAAGAGGTAGATAGAATCACGATCTTAGTGCAATGTAACTCCTCTCGTGCCAAGGGCATAAGATAGCCAAGAAGATTTGGTTTGAATGGGTTGAAGATTGATTTCATGTAAAGGACATGAAGAGAGATCCATTAGGGAATCGTACACAAATTGGATTAGATTTAAGGACTAATTTATGCCAGGGGAATAAAAGAGAAAATTCGCTAGGGGTTGAGGTTTGACTAGGTTTATTTCATTTAATTTAGGAGGAATCCAATGGGGATATAGATTTCGTTGAATTTGTTTTAATTTGTTACATTTGGTTTCATTTGTGGAAGGGAGATCCATTGGGGATATAGGTTTGAATTTGTTTAATTTGGTTTATCTTTTTAATTTTATTTTGATTGATTGATTTTTATTTGGTTTTGATTTGGCTCTACTAAGAGAGATTAATTTGATTGATTTGATTTGATTTAGACTTTATCGATTTGTGATGGACTACACTAAAAAGGGGCTATGTAATCCTAGGCCTATCATAGATTTACCATTCGAAAGGGGTAGTCTATGAGCCCAAGGGTAGGACTATCTAACGTAGGGGTTTCCAATCAGTTTGTAATGGCTGTGCTAGGAGGAAAGCCCGAGGACTTACATCTTCTAAAGTCGAATCAACTATTGGGGTGACTTGTTGATGGCATGACAAATCAAACTTGACCTAGGGTGACTACTGAGTGAGGGCCTCTAGAGGTCTTATCTCAAGTTAAGAGTAGTCAAGGTATAAGGAGCTTTGCTAACACTACCCTAACAGATAAGATACCTACTTGAGAAAAGGTGCCTATGGGGAGTTATCCTAATCCATAAGACATTTTGTTTTATTTTGTTTATTTATTTAGCATGGACCATATTGGTTTGTGAGGGACAACACTAAGAAGGAGCCACGTGGGCTTTAGCTTATCTCAGATTTACTGGCCCAAGGGATAGTCCACACATCCGTAGTACAAAACTTCCAACCACGGGGGTGGCTACTAGGAAAGGGGAACTATCAAATCCAACAGTAACCTAGGTCATATTTAGATGGGGTCATGAAGACATAGTCCAAATAGAATGCCCATAGGGAAGGTTCCTTTGCGGGCATTATCCTGATCCCTAAAAAAAGGTAAAGCTTATAGGTATATGGTGGCCAGCTCAAGGAGAAAGCGCATGGAATCACATCTGCCTAAGCGGTGTTATCCATCGGGTGGGTCATTGTCAGTAAGTCCAAAACACACCAAACTAAGGTGCCCATTAGTGTGTGGCAATCAATCTAGGAAGAAAGGATCGTGGACTCACATCTTCCTAAGAGGAACTAATCATTGGGATAGTCTGCCATCGGCTTGACAACTACTATCCAATTTAGGGTGACTATTAAGTGGGAAGTCACAAGGAAGGACTGGACCCAAACTTAAAGTAGTTAGAGGAAAAGGAGTCATTGGGGATCCTCAAAGATAAACTTAGACCCAGTTAGTGCAAGGCATCTAGTTCAAGAAGAAAGCATAGGGACTTATATCTCTCTAAATAAAGCCAACATCTAGGTAGCTCATCGATCATGCAATAAGACATACCACACTATCAAAGTGCTTATCAATGTGTAGTGGTTCAAGAAGAAAAAGAGCACAAAGACTTGCATGCTCCTGAGCAAGAGGCCATTGGGTAGACACACCACCTATGTACTAGAGCAAGCCTGGCCTAGAGCAGCTGATGAGTGAGACCTATTGGGGGACTTATCTCAACTCAAAGTAGCCTGAAGTAATATGGATTTGTGTTTGATTTATTTGTGTTTATGCATAGTTTTGTGTTTGTGTTGTGCTAATGAGGGATAGGATGTCATTCAGGTTCTCTTATACCTACCCTAAACACTCCACAAAATATTCGCAAATGGAAATTCTTTTAATATGAAGAGATTTTGATTTGAAATGAAATTTTATTGATGAAAATTGTTTTCAAACATTATTTTATGGGTAATATTTCCTAAGATAAATTCTGTTGATTGGAAGCATCGGACGTTCTCGGTTATGGTTGATGAGTTGATATGATCCTCTTTGTTAGGCCTTCTCTATGGAATAATGGTCTTCCTAAGTGGGTTCAAACTTGCCTCCCATCTTGTGATGGGCAATAATTAGTCTCCTTAGAAGTAAAACAAGCTCTCCTACTTGAGAAGCTCTAGGGAGGACCAACTTGTTTTCTTGAATGTGTGTTTTATTCTTTAAAGGAAGATTCATAAAAAATAAAAATTACTATTATAAGAATAATTGGGTGCACAAAAATAAGCATAATTTTGATGACAGTGTTCTGTGTTCAATCTAAATGTAGTTTCTTTATGTCCTAAGAACTTTCGTCTCCCTTTTTTTTTGAATCTCTAAACTATTAGTTTTAGAGTTTTGTGTGGTTAACCTTTTAAGCTTATTAATTTTTTTTTCAATATTTTGAAGTCTAATTTTCATCAAATCCAAATTTGATTCCATTAAAATTGATTCTTCTCCTAGTTATTCTATAACTATGATTCATTTTTTTATAATTTACATTGGTATACGGAAAAACTAGTAACTACTCCCAACAGGAGTAACATTCAAGGAGCAATAATAATTAATGAAATCATAGATATAAATGAATACTCACAAGAAATAGATGAACTCTAAAACTAGCAGCTTAGAGACCCCTCAAAAAATTACAAGGTCAATGCTTAGATTTTCAACATACCTTTTTAACAGATGAAACAAAAAAAGGATAATTAAAGCTTATTTTTGAAAATGTCCATACACCATAAATGAAGTATTTTAAAAAGATTTTCATGATATTATATTTTGATTAATGTCTAAACTTGAGAAAATATATGATACAAATGAAATTATAGACAATCAATCTAAATTTAGTAGATAATTAACTCTTTTAGAAGATGATTACAAAAAGATTAGAAAAAGAAAACTATTCTTAAGAACTAAAGATTATTTTGACATGCCTATATTAAATTGAAAAAAACTTATTCATTATAGTATTAGACAAGGTGAATACCTAATCAAAATTACGAAAGTACAAGGTAGTATAAAAATTTTTTTATATGATTTAGCAATTCGATAATAAGATCTTCAAAAAATATCTCATTTAGAAAGATACCGACATGTATTTTTCTGTGGAATTCAGACATTAATTAAAGCTTATTTTCAAAAAGGTTTTGATAGTTCAATTACTCTTTGGATGCTGTAGCAAAAATGATTTAATAGCCCATCAATGGCGTTGTTCCAAAAATATAACATAATAATGTACTGGTACAAAATGTAATCGATGGTAACTAGATCAAAAAACTTAATTTGAATTTGTGTGATGCTCTTTATGTGTTTAATAATATAAAGACCCCTAAGGACACTTTGATTAACCCATGGGTCTGAGAATATCATATAAGCACTTAATTAGATTTTTTAATTTAATTAATACTTAATTATGGGCTTCATTGCATTAGGGGTCTAAGTGCATTGCAATTTTAATTTCTCATTAGCATATCATTGGATGCTCATAATTAAATGATTAATTAAATTAAAGAAGCATAGAAAATATTAAAAATGAATTGCTTAATGATTCCAACTTAATTAATTCATAAAATCCACTTAATTATTTCTCCTTAAACATATTAAATCATCAACATGGGATGGGGTAAAAATAACAAATATTAATTCTCCTCTTTCAGTTTGATAATTTAAATCCAAAATTAAACTTCATAAGAAACTTTGGTTGTTCCTTAAATGATCTTATTCAACTTGATTGCCCTTAGGAGTTAATGTAGTTGAATGAATTATGTGGAAGTGTTCAATCATTCCTTTTCAAATATTATAAACTTGTATGCCATTTGTATCATGTATTCATGTTTCCAAATCAAATAATCAAGGGAATATATTTATGTAAAGGTGAATGTATTGGACTAATCTTATTATATGTTTGACTATTATCACTAATAAATTCCAAAATTATTTTCAAAATTATAAATGAAGATTCAAATTGACATTAGCTATGGATATTATGTAAGATTTACATGTACCTATAGCTTAAACATGTCAAATTTTTATTCTATCATCATGATTCATGTATGGGTTTACATATGTTTGAATGATAATAAGTATATAGTCCGACATCCCGAGAATACAAGGCTTTTAAGTAGCCCCCGAGGTCTTTGATTATATCACTTCTCCGGTTAACAATGGCACATAATTATTTAATTTTATTCCCATGT